>JARWLC010000016.1:10612246-11090505 GCA_033318265.1 Phyllotis vaccarum
CATGAAATACACAAATAAAGAATGTTTTATAATTTGGTTAAGAAATTTTTCAACTCAAAAATAAAATTAGCTTCAAATTTTAAATAGTTCTAATTAAAGATGTAAAAATATTTAACTTTCTGCTAATTGTAATCTCCAATTGCACTTAAAATAGTTACTGTCTTTTTACTTCCCTTGAAAATTCACCAAACTTCATTAGAAAGAGAGGGAGAGGGAGGGAGTGAGGGAGGCAGAGAGAAAGAGAGAACCACAAATTTTAGGAAATTGCACTTTTTTTTGAAAGGACTTGGAATGAACAAAGTCTGGTAAGGGCGAGAAGATGGGAGCAGACTGGACGGAAGAAGACCTGGGGCCTGAGTGGGTTGAGGAGAGGGGAAGAGAGCAATGCTTGGTATATAAAAATATTAAATAAAAAGTTCCAAATAAAGAAAGGAATAGGAAAGATACTGTTTATGCTTTCTTGCTAAATTTTGTAACGTATAGTTTGCAACAACTCTCTGTTTCTTTCTATCTCTGTCTCTCACACACTCTTTCTCTCAAATTACTCTACCAAAAATCAATCAATTTTGACCCTTTAGGAAAACTTGCAATATTTCATTGTTCAACGGGAAAACTCAAAGGTAAACTGACTGATGTTGAAGATTCCACTGTCAGTTTGACGTGGGCTTAGGAAAAGTAGAAGCAGCTATTTAGGAGGTATCAGGGGAGAACACAGGCAGGTTGCACAGTCTCTGCATAAGGATTCAGAAGGGAACACACTGCTAACTCCTCAAAACCCTTTTGTTTTCTGTACAGAGTCTCCTACGAAGAAGCAGTGAGATGGGGTGAATCATTTGACAAACTGCTTTCTCACAGAGGTTAGTAGAATTTTCTCCAAACCCTCATTCCAAATAAAATATTAATAATTACCTGCAATTATGAAAAAAATAGTCATCAGAGGTTCTATATTAGTAACTTTCAGTAATCTGAGTTCTACACAACGGGACAACTAAGGCAAAGAGTAGGCAACTAAAGGAAACACTTTTATTTTTATTTATTCAGTTACTTATTATTGATGAAATCTTAGATTTTTTATATGCACTTAAATTTTAATTATTATTTTAAATTTTCTGATATTTGAAAGAAAATTAATTTATTAAAACTATATTTAAAACAGCAACCATATTATTTAATTCTTAATCATCAAAAATGCAGTAGTTTCTTTGATAGACATTTAGGGAACCCTAAAGAAACGAGATTTTTAAGATAATTTCTGTTGATTTCTATTTGTCTTTCTGTAAAAAATTATTTGCAAATATTTATTTGATTTTTTTTATCTCATAATTATATTATTTCCTTCTTCCCTCTTCTCCTTACAACCTCATGTAGCCTTCATCGCTCCCTTTCAGTTTCATGACATAATTTTTCCACTAATTGTTTATTTGTAGATATATTTTAAGGCAAAAATCTTGTAGGAAAGTTTAAAAAAATCAGGTAATTATTTATGAGCAGCATTGTGTGGCGGTTGTGAGAAAATGCAGAATTAGAACAAGCTTGACTCTTCAGTCCTAGGTTTTGGTCAGGGGCATGCTGCCCAGATGTTTACTTCAAGTATGAGGTTTGTAAGCATTTTTTTTTTCTTCTGAACTCTTCTTTTTTTTTAAGTTTCAAAACTAACAATTTGCACTTACTATTTAATAAAAAAAAAGCTTATTCTCAATACTTAACTGAAAAATGGAGAAAGTGAAACTTCATCAAGACAAGACACACAGGCATCCTGATCTTGCGTTACTCTTTGAAAGACCATTACTTCCACAAGAACAGGACAGAAAAACGCTATACACTTGAGCATGACATACCTGGTGGGTTTTCCATCCTCAGATGTATTCTGGAAGAAATGTGTCTCATGACCAGGAAAATTTAGAGAGAAAAGCAGATTTTCTGTCTCTTTCACCACTAGGAAGAAGAAATTTGTATTTTCTAGCATATGCATAATGCTAAATACTATTATTGTTTATTGGGAACATTTAAAATAATTTCTTCTATGCCAAACATTGTGTCACCCCCTATAACTCCAGTACTATTGAGTTGGGAACAGGAGGATCAAATTTAAAATGAGCCTCATTTACATAGTAGGTTTAATGTCAGTCTTGGCTATGACACCCTCATTTAAACTATTAAAATATTTTCTTCTAATACTTTTATAAATACCATAAGTTAGTGTGCATCATTACCCCAAATATGTATAGAACATACAAATAATTCTTTTCAAACATAAATAAATTTACACTCAATTCCTGACATTTCTGTATCCTCAATTTTCTTGAACTCATTCTAGTCTCTGTTTATTCTCTCCATTCTACTCTCGACTTCTATTAGTGTGTGGTGACTCAACTTCGATCTTACTTCTCTGATATAAACTTGTTTATATTCCACACGAACCTTCACTCATTACACTTCAATTATTCAATATGACATCTTCCCATTCCACCCATCTCACCACATATTAGAAGCCAGTATCCTATCTGTGGGGATACACAACATTCCATTCCATTCTGAAGGCATACCACACTTTCTTGTGCATTCACCAGTCAATGAATACCTAAGTCAACTCTCTACATTATACATTGTGTGTAAGATCATTCTCACTTTTTGGCTGTGAATATTTTACCTCAGGCATATACAGTTTCCTTCATAATTTCAACTTATAAAGTATTTATGTCTTAGAATTTTCATACAGTTAACAGTTTGTACACACCACTCTTCAGTCTCAATTAATAAAAATTATTTTAAAGAAACATTCTTCTTTATAATTGAATGATGATTGCTTAGAAGTGGCCATATAATATTTCATCTGTAGAGCCCCACAGGAACACGTACACTGAAAAATATTAAGTGCCTACATACTAAAACTAAATTTGTTTTTAGAAAAGTTATGCAGGAGTTCCTCTGAGATATGAGATGTTTCTGTACCATAAATGACTGTATAATCATAGTTACACTCTATAATCACATTGGCTTTAAGCTCCCACAACCGTAAACTTAGAATTTATCTCCGAAAGCAACAGACTCAAAAAGTATTAAATGGGATGGTAAATAAGAAACCAAGAAGTAGTGGCATCTATATAAATGCAAATGACTGCTGCAATATTGAATTTTAATAATTATCACATTAAAACAATCTCTTTTTTTCTATTTCCAGTATGTTATAAACTAAACAATCAGAGGAAGGGGCTTGGAATTTCAATTGGTAATGGTGTTTAAACTGGATATATCGTTCTAATTAACAAATTGCTATATAACAATCCCATCATGCCCTCATCATCCAGAGAGAAGAAATACTTAGATCATGTATTAATTCTCACCTCACATTTCATAATTCCTATTTACAAGTACTGAAAAGCAAATGGTTTAAACTGAATCTGGTACTATGTTTCTCCCAGTGGTGGAAATATTGACAAGCTGTATACTATATACATGTTAAGTTAAAAAAAGTAACACGAATTTCAAAACATTACTTGACACAAAAATTTACCCTATCACAAAAATTTAAATTAGAATTTGAACAGTCATCTCTCATGTATTTGAATATTAAAATCACATCTTATGAACAAAGTACTAAATAATTACAATAAATTCACAAATTATGGTACGAGTATTAATTTACTGATTTATTATTTTACATTGCCTTGGAAATTGTAACACAAATTATGAAACTTCAAATAATTACCTAAAATGATCTTGGTTACAGTTTTAAGTGAAAACCATGATAATAAATAGGCATGGCATGGAGAAATTAATGTATAGTTGAAAAGTGATCCTACCCAAAAATATATGTACACAGACATTTCTAGAAAGACTCCAATACTTATTTTTGTGTGTATGTGTGTGTGTGATTTCTCTTTGATTAAATGGGTTGGTTACTTAAATTTAGTATGTCATATCTGTATAAATGTAATGAAACATTAAATTTAGTCAAATAGAGAATTAAGTTACATATCAAATAAGGTGCAATAGAAATATGATTATGTTGCTTAATGAAATAAGCTCCTAAGGAGTCCAGCATAGACTTACTAGAAGTCATATTTTTATCAATAGAACCACAGAATATCAACTCTGACTCTAGTTCCAGAAGATGCATAGATGTTCACTAGCTGTACAAAAGGAAAGAGAAATTCCATGCAGGCAGGGAGTCTAGACTTGAGACTCTCCATTGTCTGACTGATTTGGGGAAATAAAACAAAAGTATTTCTTCATTGTAGCATGTAACTTAAAATGAGACAAGCAACATCAAATAAAATAACAGACCATGACCCCCTAGAGTAAAATAGAAAAGGCTTGGGATTTCCCTTATTCCAGGGAAGACAGAACATCTAAGAGGTGTTTGGATAATTATCATTTTAATATTTGTTTATATTTATTTATTTTATTACTTATGTATGAGTGTTTTGCCTGTGTACAAGTATGTACAAAACACCTGTAAGTATAGAATTCCATTCCTGAGTCCCGAGTTAAAGATGACTGTGAGCCTCTATGTGTGTGCTAGGAACCAAACCTGAGTCCTCTGCAAGAGCTATGAATTTCTGAAATGCTGATCAAACTCCATAGCCAAACTTTGATGATCTTCTTATTTATAACATAATTTAAAATGAACTTGAAGCACATAGAAAAGTTATATCCAATTAAATGTGCATATGGTATAGATTTTCTTAGTGTATATAAATGATTTCATTAATTTTGTTATGTATCATGTTAATGAAAGGTAGGGAGAAATCAAATGTATGGAACATGAAAGTAATGTGTGAACATCATTTTTTCCATAAATATACATATTTTCCACGTTGGAAGAAAATTGAATGATCTTGCTGAGACACTGCTGTGTGCATATACCTTAGAGTGAGAAGGTAAAGAAGGAAAGTATGAGCCAACAGCAACTATTCCTCTCTATTAAGCTCAAGATCATGTGCCTGTTGTGATGGGAAGTGGAAGATAAGGCATGTAGACAGTAACCAGTCACCTTTAGAGACTTCGGAATATCACTGTACCAGCAGCTTTTCAGAGTTTTTTAGACTAATACCTAGAACATGTAAGTGACTCTGACTTTAGACAGACCTAGAACATGTAAGTGACTCTGACTTATAGACAGACCTAGAACATGTAAGTGACTCTGACTTATAGACAGACCTAGAACATGTAAGTGACTCTGACTTATAGACAGACCTAGAACATGTAAGTGACTCTGACTTATAGACAGACCTAGAACATGTAAGTGACTCTGACTTATAGACAGACCTAGAACATGTAAGTGACTCTGACTTTAGACAGACAGGTTGCAAACTCTCATGGAGAAATTTAAAAGAGACTGGTACCTTTTACAGGAGGAGTCTATCAGTTACAAAATAATTAACTGCTCTTTCCAAGTCACTACAAATACCCACAATATATTTAATTCCCTCCAATATAATTTGTTTATTAGAGACTTTTAAACCTTTAGTTGTGGCTCTAATCACTATTTTGCTGAAGATCACTTGTAATATGGAAGGGATTAAGACTAAATATGTCAGCCATTACTCCTTGGATTTTTAAGATATAAATTGATTAAACCGTGTAAACTAATAGATGCAGGATTTAAATAGGGTCCAACAGGAAACCCATACTTTATTTATCTTAAGACAAAGAAATGAATATTTCTTTTCATATTTTTTTCTGGTTTTTCAAATTATTCTTTTAATTTTAACTTCTAACGGTTTTCTATACAGAAAGAGGCTCTAATTCCTACAGAATTACTCAAGATAACGAATATCAACAGTTTTGTGATCTACCAAAGGGTTAGAAACTTTTAAAAATCCATCTTTAGTTAAAAATGGATCACATGCTTAAGTCATTTTTGCAAAGTAAACCATGCACTCACTGTATGATAGCTCAGATCTGTGAAGTCAGATATTAACACTGTACCTAAGCTTCCAGCTTTTGAGTCTTTTGACTTGTTTCAATTGATTTCTTGGCATCTAAAAATACTACAACAGATGCAAGAGCTTCAATTTAGAAACATTGAATTTTAAGTATTTCATGTTTGTATGACACATGGAACCAGCTTCTTCCAATGTGAATTCTGGTTCCAGGTTCCATCAAGCACTGTGGCAGCTGCCCTCACCACTTCTTCCTTGTGGAGGGCTGTTTGCGATGTTGAGGCCTCTGAGGAAGAAGTATTTCCATTATGGTCTAACACACCACTGCTATGCAAAATTAGAGAAATAGGATGTTCAAAATTAACTTTGCCTCCATATAACTTTAAACAATATTTACTGAACTTTAAAACAAATGAGTGGATTTTTTACTTTATTTCTTGTCTGAATTAATATTTTTTGCTGGTCACCAAAGGCTGTTGACTCAGGTGACCATGTGATAAGATATCATAGTGCACCCAGTCAGGACTTTTCTTAAATCATACTGCACCTAGTCAGGACTTTCCTAGATATTACCTTCTCTGAAGTCTAATGAGAGACCATATGTGAAATAATGGTTAGGATTGTTCTCTAGACTATGCTTGCCTAAAGGTAATGCAAGCTGATTCTCCTGCTATTTCACACAGAACAAATGAGTCTTAAATTTTCCTTCCTTTATTTTGGGTACACATATATCTGTTCTTTGTGCTAACTTCTATGTCTTCATGGACACATATTGGCTAAAATCACATAATACTAGATAAAATCAGACTGAGTTCAAACTCCCATGCACTTTTCTTTCAGAGAAAGTTATGTGCCTGACATCCACTTCATCTATAAACACATAGGGCTTAATCATGTATATTTTTATGAAAATAAATAAAACTATAACAATGAAAGGAATATAAAAGTGCTTCAAGTCCTCAGTAATTACTCAGAACTTTTGCTAAAACTAACATTACTGCATGTGAATGCCTAGCACAGACCTCAAGCTTCATATTAGGTGATTCTCAATTAAGATGAATCAAAGATTATTTTCAATTTAATAAAAAATTTTAGATATAGATCCATGACATATGTTGTTGTAATTGAAAACTATTAATATAAAAAGTAACGGCTGTGTTCTGAAATGAAGACAATTACTAACTAGCTGATACCATCAGTGCTTCAAGTATTCAGTCTGTTTTTACATGACAAACAAATAGGAAGATAATTTGAAAATATTTATTAACCATTTATGGAGGTCAGAGTAACTTCTCAAAAATGAAATGAACAAACATTTGGATTCTTATTTCCCAACAAACATGACAGGAATAGAAAATTGTATTGGTACAATATGACAGGCACATCATTTTTACCAACTTTGCTTCTATTTCTTCTTAAATTGTAAGAAAAGAATAAGTGAGAAAAAACTTTTTATTACACAGGAGAATGGATAGGAAATGTGACATAAACAGAATGATCCCAAGTGGTACAGTTTTTATAACTGTGGAGGCTACATTTCTGTATGAATATTTTGTGGTTTTTATAGTTAAAATTACCTGGAAATGTTCTCAAAATCATTTTTGTCTTGACTCCAATTATTTTCAAATATATATTTGAAAAGCTTCTACAGAAATTAGCAAAATGACTCAGTTAAGTGTGTCAACACACTGAGCTTCAGTAAGAAATAAGAATTTTGTTAGAAAATTTGAAGAGCTTGGATGTTCTGACTGTACTCATTAGAGACAAATGAAGATCAAAGCTACTTAAAAATCAAGTCTAAGAAAAATGGAAAATGATTTAGAAGAGACATCCAAATATTTTAGAAATTTGGTTAAGAAAGGAAATCGGGGGAGCGGGGAGATACTTTCCATAGAACCAAGTACTGTTGGTAAGTTCAGAAGACAATTTTCATTGATCGGTTGGTTGCCTTGTTGGCTCACTGACTGGTTGGCTGGTTTTATTTTAGCCCTGACCAAGGCTGGGGGTGTAGGCCTTGACCTCATTTCTAGCTTTTTAATTCTCAAGTTATTCATTTCCAGTGATTTTCCTTTTACAGGAGAGATATGCCTCACATTTCAAATTATAAATTTGAGTTATAAAGTTACGTAGTGTTGTAGTTAAAACTTATAAAGTGTTCTTTGTCTTTCACTTTGGATTTTCTTTTGAGTTCATTATAGCAGAAGACAGAGGCCAAGCAAAGTCGAAGAACTGCAGGAAGAAACTAAACCATAAAGCTATGTTTTAGTTATACCCATAATAAAGGAAAAGTTTCCCTCTGTAAGCAACCAGCAACCAAACCGGTTTATGTCACTTGTTTTTAAAGTTGTCACTTTGCTTTCTTTCCTCTGTAATCTGAAATATTGACAGAAGGTTGAAGTCTTGTTTTCACTAATTAGAGAAAGAACCCCTTGGACAAGAGTAGAGACACGCTTTTGCATAGGAGTCCAGGAATTAAGATTCAGGTAAGGACAATAACTCAAACAAGAACGTACTGAAAAAAATTCCCACCAGTGTATTGAACATGCTAGACCACTGCAGTAAAATCAGGACTTCTGGTTGTTCATTCTGTTAGTTCATTTTAATAGTTGTTAAGTTTTACAAATATTAAGGCCAGAGATCAATCAATTTTGCTTTAGAAACTTGTATATTTTTCCACATTTGGACATAATGTACTAGATGTAGAAGTCATTTAAGGATCTTGTCCATTTGTTTTTCCCCCGAACATTCTGAGAAAAGTACATCACACAGTATGATAAATAACCCTATAAAACAATGCAGTGATTGAGCTAATAAAGCAAAAGGATCAACCAAATACCACTTACTTGATGCTCCTGGCTGCTTCTCTGTGATCAGTTTGCTTACTCATTCAGAAAATGCTGAGCAATTAGCCTGCACACGGAAATTGTCATTGAGCTGAAAAGTCTCACAGCATGTAAGGACTGCATGTATTTTCTATAAGTTTCCAGTAGTTTTATGATGTCTCCACAAGGTATTTTAGTCTGGAATTTCATTTCCTCTATACTTTCTTGATTAACATGTAATTACCAACATTTGCAGTTCAGGGTACTTAAACTACAAAAAAAATGCATAACCTTGCTTACCCAGTGAAATCCCAGTGGAGGAAGTACAGAAATGATGGCACATTTTATCATGAGTATGGGCAATATTCCACTACTCTGATGCTTAGCAATATTGTACTTTTTCTGCTTTTTTCTGACTATATTATATAATACATATACATATAAATATTATAATTCTAGTATAATAGAAAGATTGATTAAAATAGAAGATCTAGCCACATACTGTATCATGACAATATAGATGAATTCTATGTATCAGAGAACTAAAAGTGGATGCGTAAAGCATAATTTGGGGGTTGTTTCCTATTGTTGTATCAACTTTACAAACTAGTGGCAACTAAATTCTAATCCATTCTGACAGTTCTGTAGCTGAGAGGTATAGTAGAGGTCCCATGATGATAGAATCAAAGTGTCATTAGGTAATCATTCTTCTTGAAAGGTCTAAGGGAAGATCTCTTTATCACTCATTATCTAATTATTATTAGTTTCACACTAAGATCTTCTGAGATTTTTTTTCTGAAAATAAAGGATAAATCTCATCACTGAGAGTTCAACACATTCCTTGGTTCTTGTTAGCCATCTTCCAGCTTCAAAGATAAAAGCAGAGATATAAATCTGTTCTCTCTTATGTTTCTTCCATGTTTAAAGACTCTTTACTTGCTTAGATCTAGCTGGTTATTCTTCCCACCTCACATCCTTAACAAAATTACACCTTCAGGATTCCTTTGTTTATTCCAGGTTACATATATCTAGATAACAGATCTTTTGCATCACTTGAGATCAAACCTGTGGATTTGTATGTGACAAACGGCTTTATCACTAACATAACCAGTCCTAAAATATGAACCATTTGGAAACTATTGTTATATTCATCTTATATTTCAGATTATAATGTGCCAGGATAATTTCCATTATGTACATGGAATGTGTTCATTGGTTCTATAACAGTTATATTGACTTAGTGAACAATTTATACATGTAAGCTTATATATTTTAATTGTCTACTTGATTATAACTAATAAAGTATCTGTGTATTATTTATATTTCTTATGACTAAGCATTTAACAATTGTGAGATGAAAATACTTCTGATATTGAAGTCATTCTAACTGACAAATATGGTATTTGTTTGGCTTTCTGAGGGTTAACTTCTGCTTTGTATACATCCTTTATCTTCGTCATCTTCATTAGTGTACAGTAGTTCTCCGTAGTCCATTTCAACATAATACTATTGATAGAGATGCAATTTTATATCTTACTATTTATCTTAATTCTTCCATGTGTTAGTAAAACAAATCCCTCCTCTTCCACATAGCTTAATAACCATTTTTATACTTCTTTCTATATATGGTGATATTCTACATACTAAAGTATTGAATTCTATTACCTAGAACACTTGTGATATAGTATGCAATTATATATAAACAGATGCAGACCCACAGCCAAACACTGGTGGGACCTTGGAGAATCCTGAAGAGATTGATTTGACAGTCAGGGAGCCTGCATGGGACTGAAATAGGTATTCTGAGTATATGTCATGTTTGTGTAGTTTGGTCCTCTTGTGAGACTACTAACAGTTGGAACATGGGTTGTCTCCAACTTTTCCTGGCTTATGGGATTCTACTCATACTGGGTTGCTTTGCTCAGCCTTAATACATGGAGAGGTGGTTAGTCTTACAGAAACTTGACATGCCGTGATTTTTTAATACACTTGGGAGACCCTTTCGTTTATAAACAGAAATAAAGGAAGACTGGATTCGGATGTAGACTCTAAGGAAAGGAAAGAGGGAAAACTGTTGCAGGCATGTAAAATAAATGAATTTGATTTAAAATGAATTGAACTAAATTTTAAACAAAAGATAATTTTTCACTAAACTAATAATTGTGCAGTATGCAATCGTGAATTCAAATAAGCATTTTTAAAACATAAATTGATCATGTTTACAATACATTGTAGAATTAAGAACATGTTTACATTGGTCCCAGTGGCATGCTAGAGAAAATGGTATATTTCTGGAAAAAAATGTCCCAAACTGTTTAAAGTAGGAATCATTAATACTCTCAAAGTCACTTTTGTAATTGGATTAGAATGACAGGGTAAGTGATATAACTGTATTTTCTATTTCAAGGAATAAAAAAGTTAATTTGAAAAGTTATAGGTTGTGGTAAGCCATGTAATATGGGCTTTGGAAAACAGAACATGAGTCTTTTTTCACTCAGCTTTACTACAGTTTCTATTTCTTATAAAATAGGCCTAACATTTCATTAAAATATAAAATAACTGAAACCACTTTTATTTTAAGATATATTAATCTTCTAGTTTTTAATACAGAATTTGCTAATTTGAGGATGATTCCATACACTTTTATAGAATACCTTGAGCTTAGTGGTATAGATAGGCTATTTGTGACTGAGAACAGCCCAAAAGACTTATTCTGTACATTTTGGCCAGTTTTAAGTTTCTGCATTAAATGGAATACACTGCATAAAGAAACTCCTCTAACGAGGTCAAGTAGTTGTTATAAACCATGAACAGAGAGATATGAACAGAGAGATCAGCATTTTGATTTATGTCTTCTCAGCAAAACAATAGATGCATATTAATCCCTGTTGTCTGTGAACACTGAAACCATTCTATCTCAGAAAGGTTTATAATACCAGGGCTTAATTTTCTCCTGTAGCTTGAAATCAAATCATATAGACGTTGGTTACCCCACTAATAAATGAATAAAACTATTGTACACGTGGAAATATCTTGCTTTGTCAGTCATTGTTACAGTTCATAATGTTCACAGCTGGGTAACACTATTGATGACTCTTCTCTGAGCATCTGCATAAGACGTGCTATTAAGAAAGCTACCCACCAATGAGGAAGCAACCTGGGTAGACCTAAATTGATTGTCAGACACACACACACACACACACACACACACACACACACACACACACACACACACACACACACACACAAACACACACACCCCTACCCTACTCTCATATCACTCTCCCCACATAAACCTTCCTCCTTATATTTAGTCTTTATTTGTTCTGTATTTACTACCAATCCCAAACCTTAATATTACTCTTTTCTTTCCCATAAATGGTCACTTTCTAGTGTCCTGAATTCTGCAGGCAACTCATTATTAACCTACATATATACAGAGTTGATCTATGATCTGCATATGTCTAAGAATATGCAATATTTGTCTTTTTATGTCTGAGTTAACTCAGTAAAATGTTTTCAAGTTCCATCTATTTACTTGAAAATTTCATCACTTATTTTATATTACAGCTTAATATTTTGTTGTGTATGTATATGACATTTTTATTATGTACTGATAAGTTTATGGTTACAGGTAGACTGTTTCTATACCCTATCTGTTGTGAATAGGGCAGCTATGATCAAGGGTGAGCAAGTGTTTCTTTAATTGAAAACAAAGTAAGTTAGATGTATGCCCAGGGATAGTATATCTGGGACATATGATAAATGTATTTCTTGGGTTTTGGTCAGAACTGATTTTCATAGTGACTATACAATGTGTACCACCAGAAACAGCATCTAAAGGTTCAACTTCTTCATATTTTGGCGGTATTTGTTATCTATGGTTTCTGAATTTTAGTCATTCTTTTTGATAAGACTAAACCTAAAAGTAGTTTTAAACTGTATTTTCCTGATGTCTAACAATAATGAATAATTTAAAAATACTTCGTAGCAATTTGTGTTTCCTCTTGTGAGAATTCTCTGATAAGATGTACAGACTACTTTTGAACTCTGTTGCTTATTTTATTGGGGTTTAGTATTTTTAATGATCTTTGTGTATGCTTAAAACTAACCCTCTGTCAAATGTATTAATTACAAAGATGTTCCCCCATTTTTCTGGCCACCACTTAATTCAATGAGCAGGGTTTTTTTTTTCAGTGTAGAAGATTGTAAATATCATGTCCCAGATGTTGACTATTGTTCTGTTTGTTTAGTGCCTTAGTCTAGTTACAAAGTCCTTACTGTTCCTAAATCCTATATTACACACCTTACTCTTCTAGAGTTTTCATGCCTAACAATGTGATATTTAGACATTTGGGATTGATAGTTGTTTAGCTTTAAAACAGAGTCAATTTTCATTGTACATGGAGATATCCATTTTTTTCCAACACCATTTCTTAAAAGTGCTGGCTGTCTATTTTCCAGTATATATTTTTGGCATCTTTGTCAAAAATCACGTAGTGACAATAGATTTACATGGGTCAGCAATTCCATTTGGTTGGTTTATATGATTTTTTTCCTTAGTATTGTGCTGTTTTGTACTCAGAAGTTTTCTGTTCCATTTAGGCCCCGCTGTCTGGACAAGCTCTCCCACCCATGGTCCTGCAGCCATTTATAAAACGGTTG
Source organism: Phyllotis vaccarum (assembly GCA_033318265.1). Lineage (NCBI taxonomy): Eukaryota > Metazoa > Chordata > Mammalia > Rodentia > Cricetidae > Phyllotis > Phyllotis vaccarum. The sequence goes on from JARWLC010000016.1 coordinate 10,625,622, forward strand.
CATAGAGGCTAATATTAATCACAAATTGGCTTATGGCTGAGGCTCATTTCCAACTAGCTCTTAACAGAACCCATTTCTATTCACATTTCTATTCATCTATGTCTTGCCACATGGCTCATAGCTTACTGGTACTTTCACATTTTCTGCCTTTCTTTTTTATTTCTGTTTAGATTTTCTGCCTGCCATTAAGCGGCCTTTCCATAGGCCAGAAAATCTTCTTTATTAACCAATGGAAACAAAGCATATTCACAGCATACAGAAAGATATCCCACATCACTTTTTATCCCACTACTGCTCTCTGATATAATTTAAATTATTCATGGTGATACTTCCATCAGTATTTTTATTTTTCAGGGTTATTTTACATATCCAGGACCATTTTGTGGAAATGACTGTTTTGAATTTTAACTCCTTTGGAGGATTTGACAGAAATTAAATTGAATTGTAGCTTTATCTGAGAATGGTGGCCATTTTCACAATATTAATCATACCAATCTGTAAGTACAAGAGGTTCACCATCTCCAGTGTCTTCTTCAATTTATTTCCTTAAAAATCTTAGGGATTGATTAAATACATTTTAAAAAATTTTCTTTGGTAGGTTTATTTCAACATGTGTTTAGGGTCTTATGATTGAAATTTATTCCATGAAGTGTTTTCATTACGTCTGTCTTTCGTATTCAGAAGTGGTGCTGATTCTGGTTGGTCAATGTTGTCACCTAAACCCATTGTTTAAACAAGGTTATCTGTTAAAAAATGTTAAGATTATTGTGATACCTCATTAGTAGACTCTTGTCATCTCTTGGTAGAGACTCTTTGACCTCTCTCTTTCCTATTTTTATCACTTTCATCTCCTTATTGTTCTGGATAGCATTTTGAACACTATATTGAATAAGAATGCAAAGTAAGTCGTCACCCTTACCTTGCTCTTGATCATAGAAGAAATTATTCGTTTCTTCATTTAAAATATATTGTTCATTACTTTCTTATAGATAAATTTCATTATGTTAAGATATGTTCCCTCCATACTTACTATCTCCATGAAGGCTGAATTTTTAGAAATGTTTTTGCTGCAATACCTTGAGTATTGGCTTACAAATTTTAAACCATGGCTGCATCATTGTAATCAAGGCAACTTGATCATGGTACAAATTTATTGGATTGTTCTTTCACAATTCTCTTAACATTTTTTGCATTTATATTTATCAGAGAGATTAATCTATAAAGCCCTGTGTTTTATTGGTTTTCCTATGGCTTTGTCTTCATCTAGGTTCATATGACTCTCTTTATCTGGCTGTCCATGTCTCTGTCTTTATCTAGTTTTTTCATATCCAGATAACATCTGATCTGTAAAAAAGAATTTAGAAGTTGTCTTAGCTATGGTTTCCATTGTTGAGACAAATCACCGTGACCAAAAAAATTGGGGAAGAATGAGTTGAGTTTACATTTCTGGATCATAGTCCATCAGTGGGGGAAGTTAGGGCAGAAACTCAAGCAGGGCTGCAACCTGGAAGGAGGAGCTGATGTAGAGGCCATAGAGGGTAGCTGCTTACTGGCTTGCTTCATAAGGCTTTCTCAGTTTGCTTTTTTTAAAATAGAGCTCAGAATCATCAGTCCTCAAGTGGCAGGCACTACCCTACCCACTGATCACACACAAAAAAGCCTTAATCCCATGAAGAAATTTCACAAACTGAGGGTTTTTTTTTCTCTCTCTGATGATTCTAGCTTAGGTCTAGTTGACACAAAAAGAACAGCCAGTACAGAAGTGCTCCATACTTCTCTATTTTATGAGATGACTTCAGTGATACTGGTGTTAGTTCTTTGTGAAGCTTTGAGATGAATCTGTCTAGACCTAGAGTGTTTTTAGTTGGGACAAATTTAATTACTGCTTCTATTTTATTGATGTGTTTAAGTAATTTATATATTGGTTTAATTTTGGTAGGTCATATGCCTCTAGAATTTATCTATCTTTTATATTTTATAATCCAGTGAAATAAAATATTTTGTTTCTGTGATTCATCAGATTTCCTAAGTATCTGTTGTAATGTCTCTCTATTCATCTATAATTAATCATTAATTCAGATCATATTTTCTGTTCCTTTTCATAATTTTGGTAAAAATTTGTTAATTTCATTACATTTAAAAAGCCTACTCATTGTTTTATTAATTCTTTTTATTAGTTTTATTTTTATCTTACTAATTTTTATCCTAATATTTTTTTTATTTCTTAATAGTCATTGCTTTTAAAATTGGCTTGTTGCCAATTTTCCTTTGTATTTGTTTCTTACTTTGTTGCCTGAAAGTTTATCAGGTGGTTGTCTATTTAATATCACTCTGATTTTTCTTTTTAATGTAGACACTTAGCACTATAAATATCCCTTAGAACTGTCTTCATTGTACCCTGAATATTTAAGTGTGCTGTGGTTTTATTTTCAGTTAATTGTAGGAAATATTTCCATCTTGATTTATTTAATTATCTATTCATTACTCAATAGTTTGTTCTCTAATCTTTGTAGGTTTGCATAATTTCTGTAGTTTCTCTTGCTTTTGATTTCAAGTTCTATTGCACTTTGATCAGATAAAAGGTAGGGTGTTGCTTCAGTGTGTGTGTGTGTGTGTGTGTGTGTGTGTGTGTGTGTGTGTGTGTGTGTGTGTGTTTTATTCCCTAGTGTTTTTATACATATTTTTTAAAGAAGATTCCATTGGGTTCTGAGAAAAAACAAAATTCTTTGGTGTTTGGATGGGTTATTCTATTAATGCTTGTTTGGTCCATCTCACTTTTGATATTACATAATTCAGGAGTTTTTTTTTTTTTTATCATGTTCTGTATGGTTGACCTATAAGGGTTAGAGCCTGGTACTAAAATTACATGCTATTACTATTTTGGGACAAATTTGTGATTTTAAATCTAGTAGTGTGTGCTTAAAAACTGTATAAATTTTGATTAGAAAATATATACTTATTAGGGTAATTTGTTCTTGATGGACTGTTCCCCTGGTCAATATGAAGTGACCACTACTATCTTATCTAATAAGAATTGGATTGGATTTGATCAGACATAAAAGAACAGTACCTGTCTATTTCTTCACTGGATTTTCTTGGAATACTGTCTTCTATATTTCATTCTCAGCCCCTGCTCCTCTGTTGTGGTAAGGTATGTTTCTTAGATGCAACAAAAATTAAAAATTCATTTTCAGACTCAATGTGCTCTCCTATATCTTTTGGTGGGTAAATGGAGTCCACTGATATTGTATTATTTATATGTATGTATTGCTCCACAACTTTTTTATTTTAATCCTTTTTTGTTTAATTACTTTTTCTTGTGTCATTGCATAATTTCTTTCATTTTTTAGACTCTCTAATGTGTTTATTTTTTCTCCTTAGACTGACATTTTTTTTCTAGTCTCTTCTGTAAAGATAGCTTTGGCTTAAAAAGTTTTTAGACTCCTTTTATCATGAAATGACTTTCTTTCTTTATTAAATATGATTGATAAGACTGTCGTGATATTTGTAATCTTTCAGAGTTTGAAACATGTCAATATATATCAAAGAAATTAAGTTTGTTAGCAGAAAATACACTTTATTAACTAGAGGAATATTTGAAGTTGGAAGATTTTTAATTTGGTAATTTCTTGGGATATAAATCTTTTAATACTATCAACTGAAAATGTTTTGTTGTTTCTGAAGTTGTTTGACATCTAGTTTCTCTCCTACAAGTTCAAAAATGTATTAAAAAGTATTTCAGGAAAGAAAAGTTTCAAAAAAAAAAGTGTTGACCCATAAGAAAAAAAACTAAGGAAAAAGAAACTGGCTAAACTGGAGTGAAAATAGAATACACTGTTCTTAACTATTAAGTGGAGGTTTATTGAAGAACAGAGACATTCAAAATGTGAGAGACTGATTCAGAGAATGGGTCATACATTGGACATGGATATATGGTGTTTTTATTTTTTTTTAATCTTATAAAAGTGAATTATATTTTACTAATCATCATTTTCCCCTTCCCTTTCCTACTTCCTCAAAACCCTCCCATGTACTTCTAATTATGTAACACCAAATGGTAAGTTCTGCAAATATAAGTGCAAATGTCATCACGAAGATTGAGCACATTGCATTTGTATATTTAGGAATATATTACATATAGTGTATCACATGTGACTATGTGTCTTGGTTGGTGTCTTAGGGTTTATATTGCTGTGTAGAGACACCATGACAGTGACAATTCTTATAAAGGAAAATGTTTACTTGGGCTAGCTAAAAGTTCAGAGGTTTAGTCAGTTATCATCATTGTAGGTTTCATAGTGGTATGCAGAAAACCATAGTGCTCAAAGGTCACTGGGAGCTTGACAGCTTAATTTGCAAGCTGCAGGAAGAGATAGTGCCACACTGGCCAGACTTGAACATCTGAGATCTCAATGTCAACCCTTAGTGATTCACTTCTACCAACAAAGCCATATATCCTGATAGTGTCACTCTCTGTGGGGCCTACAGTGTTAATTTTTATTTTTATTCATGCTACCACAGTATGTATGTGTTTAAGTATTTCATAAAAAAGAAAAGAGAAAGAAGTTATGAATTTGAAAAAAATATTTTAAAGGGAAAGTTAGTTTAGTATTAAACATTTGTCCAAATGTTCAAATATGGCTCATAAGGACTCCCTATCTAAGAATGTATCTGTAACAACAGAAACATAGAGTTTATAACTGGAACGTGAGACTAAATCCAAAGAAAGTTTGTCAAAATATTTTCATTCTAACTCAAAAGTGATTTACTCTAAGGAAGTGTATCTGAAAGTCTTTGTGAAGTAAATTCCCCTTATTTCAAGGCTTCGACAAAACAACTATACAAGTGAGCAGTTTCAAATTTTTGCACCAATTACAAAAGAAATCCTATGTATAGAAGACGAATGATCAACATATAGTGTATTAGCTTTTCATGTATTTTTTAAAAACTATGATCAAGCACATCCCACATATTAAAAATGAGACCAAGAATAGATATCAGGTAATAAGTAAAAACAGAATGAAGACAACAAATACAAAGAATCATAAATGATGACAGAGATTGTTTTATTATTTCAATTCTGTATAGTTTTTTTTTCTCTTGTCATAAATAAATATATAAAAATGTTGATCAGTTGTTTTTTGGTCTTTTATTGAAAGTAGATTTTTTTTCTCAAATAGTATATCTTTAGTATGGTTCCCCTCCCCCTACTTTTCCCACACAGTGCCACATCCACAATTTCTATCTCTCATTAGAAAACAAACAGGCTTCTAAAGGATAAAATAAAAAGAAATAAACCAAATTCATATTCAGAATCCTACTAAAGCACTAAACTGGAAGTCATTGTATACACACAAAGGAATCTGAAGGTAAAAAATAAAAAGAGAAAAAAATAAAATCTAAAATTTAGAAAAGAATAAGAAAAAGCCCTGACACGTTATGAAACAAGGAGCTTCCAAAGATGCCATAGAGGCTGTTTTCTGCTGGTTATGAAGCCTACTTATGAATAGTTTGTTTCCCCAGTAGGAGAAGCTAAATATCCATTTGCAGGTGGTTATCAAATGGAGATGGCTTCTAAGACAGGGATGGGGCATGTATCCACTCTTTCATCACCCACCGACAACTGGACAACCAGAAGCATCCCTCCTAACTAAGAGCTAACTAAGAGGGACATCCCATGGACTAAACCACACCCAAACTGCAACCTACATCATCACCCGCTGGCAACTACATAACCAGAAGCCACCCTCCTGCTCCACAGCTGACATAGAGTGAACAGAGGAAGCAATGGGCAGATGCCAGTGCAAGAATATATATATAAGAATATAAAGACAACAAGACACCCCCAGAAGAAGCTGATGGCTCTACAACATCAAGATCCGAGCATAACAATGAAGAGGAAACAGAAGGAAATGGAATTAAAAACAATTTTATGAAGTTAATATCTCTGAACCCCCTCCAGTGAAGACTAATATAGTCTCTGCGCACGTGTCTTTGTCTCTGTGAGTTTATATGTGCATCAATCCTATTGATTTAGAGGGGGCTTGTTTTCTTATTCTCAAGTCCCTCTGGCTCTGGCACATTTTCTAACTTCTCTTCCACTAGATCTCCTTATCCCTGGGGGGGGGGGGGGTGAGGGAGACATACCCTTTAGGGATGAATGTTCTAAGACCTCTTACTCTGTATAATGTCTGGCTGTGAATCTCCACATTTGTTCTTATCTACTACAGGATGATGATAGCTGAGCAAGTTGCATATCTAGGGGTATAAAAGAATGTCGTTATGAGTCAGTTTATTGCTACATTCTTTTTTTGTAGAACAGTAGCAGTTTTTTGTTTTGTTTTGTTTTTTATCCTAGATCCCTGTGCTACTAAGTCTCAGATTCTTGGTCACTGGAGCAGTGTTAGGTATTGGCTCCATATGATAGAGTAGACCTTATGTCATATCAATTATTTGTTGATTTATCTTACAAGTTTTGTGTTACCATTGATTACACTAGTATATATTGTAGGCAGAACACCATTGTTGAGTAAAGGGTTTTGTTACAATGGTGCGGTTCCTTGGTCCCAGCAGGGCAGCCAGAGGCCCAGACCCACAGACCTGCTGTGCCAGACCGCTTAGCCACCCACCATCATCGCTCAGCCCCCCAGAAATGACTCAGATGCTTATATTAACTTTATGCTGTTTGGCCTATGGCTCAGGCACATTGCTAGCTAGCTCTTACATCTTAAATCAACCCATTTCTATTAATCTGTCTGCCACATGGCCCGTGGCTCACCTGTGTTCCTTACATGTTGCTCCTTTGGGCTTCAGCTCGGTCTGCCTCTGACTCCGCCCTTCCTTTCCTACCTATTCTGATTCCTCCTCCTACTTCTTCTATGGTCCTGTCATGGCCCAAAACAGCTCCTTTATTTAAAGGTCAATATTCACAGCATACAGAAAGGCATTCCCACATCAGGGTTTTGCGGCTTCATTGGCTTACATTTCTCCTTTGGTAAGCATGTTGTTTTCTCTTCAGCATGCTGGTTAAACCAAAATCTACTGTTTTTAGCTATTAACTGTAGCTCTACAATCACTGCCCCACTGCTCAGGCTGATGTAAGTCCTAAAAGAACTGACTTTGCCACTGTAGCCAAATGTAGTTTTTAACTAAGTCTCTAATCGTTCTATTTTACCAATAAAGATTGGGGAGTCAGATACTGTGGTGAAATCCTGCTACCCAAAGGGGCTGGAAAGCAACTAGCTGACGTTCCTCTTTAGCCAACAACCCACATTCAAAGTCCCTCCCTAATACTTCCTATATATGCCTATATCTATTTTCTAGACTTATTCTTAGTCTCTAAGGACTACTTCTTGTCAACTAGTTGTTGGCTCCACATCTTGACCCAAGGATTTATTTAACTAACACAAATTCAGAGTTCACTAGGTGATCAGGTATCTGACAACAGAAGCATGCAGACTCTCATCCTTTTGTTACCAAGAATACTAGCTAGTAACAGTAAAAGTTTTAAGAAGGCATTGATGCAACTTTTCCATGTTCAATGTATTGTACAAGTGTTGTCTTCAACAGTAATACTTTTCCATTAGATACTCTCTTCCAGTCAATAATCTCAAGTCAAAAAATCATAAGCAAATAAAAGGAAGAATAGCCAAAGTAGTTGAAAACAAACCACACAAGTTGAAAGTCAGAATATCTTAGAGTTGAATCTGAAGGGTTTTTTTTTTTACAATTTATCTACAGAAGTTTAAACATGATTAAACATAAATTATTGACAATGACAACCACTGATATTGTCACCCTCATCAATAATCAATACTACCACCATCATGATGAGTGCCTGCCACATTTCTGTATGTGTGTGTGTGTGTGTGTGTGTGTGTGTGTGTGTATTATATATATATATCGGCATACGTAATTCACTAGTTAAGCATATCAGGCAGATATTATTTTCTTCATTTTAAATAGCAAGAAATTTAATTACATAAATATATAAGACATCCAGTCAATGACACATCGGAAGTAACCAATAATAATATTGAATCCAAGTAATTTTTTATAACTTACTGACTGTCCCAGACACTTGTGGAATACAAGGCAAAAGGATAAAACAGCACCATATGTTTAAATGTTTACATCGTATATATCAAGTTGCTACTTTACAATCGTATCTTATGATTTTATATTCCTTAAAATGTTGACAATTATATATGACTAAATATGTTTCTTTTCATTCTCTTTCCACTCTGGATTATTTCCTCCTAAGCATGTGAGAAGCCTCACGGAATATGTGAAGCCTGACAATTTAAGCCTGTTCATACTCAGGACTGGGAGACAGTATCAATTTGGTGTATAGATTTGGGAAAAGAAGAACATGTAGAACTTGGAAACGTAGAGATAATGTAATGGGATCTTGAGAGTCTCCAGTACAAGAAGCATGGTCGGGTGCAGAATGGAATCCAAGAGAAAGATTTTAGAAGTCTATAGAATAATCACTTTGAGTCATGAATAAAAAAGACGTAAATTGAGTTCTGCAAGATGGTTCTTTTAATTCTGAGACTTAAAGATTTAGACCTAAGTATGATTCAGTCTCATTTCATAGAAATAATGTCCTCCTTTCATTTACTCAAAAAGTTATATGAAGTCCTGTATACATACTGTTTAATTACGCCAGGCCATATAGAATTAGAAGAATAAATTTTACTACTGGTACTTGTATATGCTTTAATATAAAGTTGGTCATCTTCCCAACATGACTGTTTCATAGTAACAAGATATTATTTGTTTTTGGTAGATGGACTGGATGCTTTTACCAGATTTCTTAAAACTGAATTCAGTGAGGAAAACATTGAATTTTGGGTAGCCTGTGAAGATTTCAAGAAATGCAAGGAACCTCAACAAATCATCATAAAAGCCAAAGCAATATATGAGAAATTTATTCAGAATGATGCTCCAAAAGAGGTACAGTGGTGACTGAAAACACATGCAATTCCTTAAGATTTTCATGGGACCTGTCTTCACAAAGTTGGCCAACCCATTAATTCTTCCAAAGATATTAAGATTTTTTTATTTTCTTTCTCTCTCTTTTTTTATTTAAAGGTTTTCCCCAGAACCATCACTGCTTTTCTTCCCTCTCCTATTCCCAGTCCTCCCTCAGTCTCTCCCCACCCCAGTCCAGTCATCTATTCCCCAGGGAGGGCAAGGACTCCCAAGATGAGTCAGTTCCAGTCTGTCATATCCAGCTGAGGTAGGACCAAGTTATCCACCCCCTCCAGTATCCAGGCTGAGTAAGGTGTTCCTCTGTAGGAAATGGGCTCTGAGAAGCCAGTTCATGCACCAGGAACAAACTCTGGTCCAACTGCAAGAGGCTCCACTAACTGCCCAGGACTTTCAACTGTCATTTATACAAACAGGTCTTCTCCAAAAATCAAATGAATGTCCACCCTAATTGCCATTATAGAATCATCATCCATCAACCAAGGAGGCAGAAGCAGAGATCTATAGCTTAACACCAGGCTAGCTCGCAGTCCAGCTGAAGAAAGAAATGAGCAAAGGGATCAAGATTTCTTTAATTTCTGTTTGATTGGAGAGTTCTGCTTATTGACATAATATAATGTGCTATTTCCACATGTTAAAAGTAGGTCACTTTTCAGAGTTAGACCAAGAGTGAATAAAGTTTCAACATTTTGATTCTATCTATAAATCTGCGTTAACTAGATTAGCAGACACAACTACTTTTGTTCTGAAAGTGATAAAGTAAAACAAACATAAATATGTTAAACACCATGTTGTACTTTACAGTGCAGTACTTTACTGAGCAAGTAGCATTATAGGTGGTTAAAGATGCTCATTTCCATGAAAACCTAATTTTAATGACTGTTCCCCACCTGGTGGAAAAGGAAACCAATCTTCCAAAGATGTTATCTATATTCACACCTTTCTATGGCATACACTCACACCAAAAAATGTAATTTAAAAATAATTGTGTCTTTTACACCTATGTAAAGTATTATTTATTCAAAAAATATTTTATCAGTTCAGGATAGGCTAAAAAATATTTAATAGACTAATGATGTAACTCTACTTTGGCAGTGTTTCAAGTGAAAACCAATTGTCCTTTCTGTTGATTACAATTAAAATAGTTGATCTTATGATATAGTCAGTAAACTGAATATGAGTTTAGCAGATATTACTTGACTATCATAAAATATTAAATAGTTTGATGATTTTAGTCTGTATTCACTAAATAGCATTTACACATCCAGGGTAGAGCAAATGATCTCTCTCTCGCAAAGTCTAAATACAAATTATTACTATCATGATATATTTTGGTTTTGAGACAAATAGCTAAGATCATACAAATTAGAAAAAGAAGTAAAGGAAATATTTTATCTCGTATTTCAGAGGACACATGGTCCTGTTGATTTGGGTCCTTTAAAAGATGTATATGTAATGGCAGAGAAGGCATGGCTGAGAAGCTTGCTCACCTTATGGTTGCTAGAAGTAGAAAGAGGAAGGCAGATGATGGATGATGAAAGGAGAAAGAAAAGGATGGTCGAGGGCAATAACATACATGAGTATCCTCTCATGCATGACTTCAATAATTTAATGTCTTTGATCTAGATCCTATCTCCAAAGAATTCTGTCACTGTCCAATAGTGCTTCAGGGTGGCAATCAAGCCTTGATTATTATAATTATATTAACAACTCTCTGGATAATTATTAAGACATAGTCTATAAAGCGATACTCTCTTTATGGGTATGTTGCCCTAAGAAAAGATGTTTAGTTTTGTAAAAATATAGCAGAGTAATTGTTACCTAAAAGCAGAAAAAAATAACTTTCTTAAAATATAATATTATTACCAGATAAATCAACAGAAGTATAATAAAAAGTTAAAGGATATTGTGTATTTAAGACACATTCATCTGTTGGCACATTTTGGCTTGTAGAAAATAACGATAGAAATAGTAGCAGTTTGAATAGAAGGGTCTTATTGATATTGCAACCATACCTCGAGCTTCTTATTTCCTATAATCTAAACACTTTAACTTCAGAGACTTTAGTTCTCCACTGTGAAAATGAGTTAGTTAATGTGATGATCATATGATAACTACCATTGTATTAAACAATTGTGCTGAGTTATAATAAGCATAATTGTTAACAAAGAGGAGGTGAGATACAAACCCAGAATATGCCACTGTATCCCTAGACGCTAAGAGGAAACACCCTGAGATCCATACACATCTTAGCCTCTCCAACGTTTTAAGATTATGAAATGTTCTCAAAGATGTTGACTGGATAGCTTATGATTGTACCCTTTTCCTATTTATTCAGGTTAACATTGATTTTCATACTAAAGAAGTAATTACTAAGAACATCACACAGCCAACTCTCCAAAGTTTTGATGCAGCACAAAGCAGAATCTATCAGCTCATGGAACAAGACAGTTACAAACGCTTTCTGAAATCTGAGATCTACTTCCATTTGCTAGAAGGAAGACCTCTGAGACCAACAAATCTTAGGAGACGATCACGATCATTCACCTACAATGACTTTCAAGACGTAAAGTCAGATGTTGCCATTTGGTTATGAATAAAAGTATATTTTCTTATTTTGATGATAAATATGTACAAGTGCATCTCAAATATAGCTTGTGTATAGTAAGAAGTGATTGCACTTTTAAAATACAACAGCAAAACATTTTTAACCATAAGAACCTTTGTAGTAAAAGAATTAATAGCTTATTTTCCACCATATTTTATGAAAACATATTTTAATATCCTATTCACAATAAAAAACCTTTATTTCTTCAATAAGCACCAGCAGAAGATATCAGCAAACTCTGTAAAATATTGAAATAAATGTAAACTTTGCAGTTATATCATGTTTAGATTATTTTTTAGGCATAAACAATGTGCTTAGATAACTGTATATACATATGACATTTTACATAACGATGAGTTGCAGCATATAGAGATGCTCCACTTTGTATAATGAAGAAGGATGGACATCTGTTGTTGTGTATTAATTTTGGCTTCAGAATAGCTGCCTATCACTTCCACATTTAAGCCAGCAACAAGAAATTGTATAAAGACACATTTCTCTCTACATATTAAACAGGCTAATCACCACCCAGGTATGTATGTGAGACTTGACTCTGCAGTCATACTCACTCTAGCTGACAAATACCTCCAATCAGACCAGAGCTGGTCACTCATATTAACATATCTCTCTACATATCTACTAAGTGGACAACATTGTCTCCCAGTAAGAGAATGTGCCACTGAAATAATGCCAATCAGTGCCACATGCTTTCACACAAGTATTTATGCCTCACATTTGGAATTTTTAAGGTGGGTTAAAAATCTAAATGAGAGAGGTGATGGAAAAGGAATTCTACAAAATTGACAACACTGGCATCTGCCAAGTCCGTTCTCTCACTATTGTGTTCTTATAATTCTTGTCTACTACCATAATATGCAAGAAGATTATAATGATAAATGTCTCTTATTATAAAAATATTTAATTGCAATGTGTTACATGTTCTGTAAACGTCTGTATTAAGATGGCATACTTTCAGATTACTACATGTTGTCATTTTAGTTGAAGTGTAAAACAAATTCTACCATCTATAATAATAAACTGTTCAAACTTATCTATTAATGTAATTTATTTCACAACATATTTCCCCCAATGTTCTTATCATTGGATGATGTTGAGATAGAAAATCATTATATACTGTGGTATTGATATTAAAGTCTTTTAAAAATATGACAACAAACTACTATATATTTTAAAGCACCATTAGAAAGGTGATTTTTAATGTTTCTTAGGCTAATTAATATTTATTATATGTAATTGATCTTTTCCATATAACATAATTGTTTTATTTATTATTTATTTATTCAGATTTACCAAGTAAGCTTTAAAATTGTCACAACAGTCAAATCCTACCTGAACCTGAGAACCTGGCTATCTGTCCTTGAGGCTTGTGGCTTCAATGTGAGTAGACGCAGAACAGCTGTTATCATTAGGGTGCAAGAGACTGGTAGTTATCTAGTCCACAAGACAGCACGCTGTAGCCATTCCAATCTTATGCCTTGAACCTCAAAAATTCCTGGAAAATTGTTGGTCCCTTTTCAGGATGAAAATTTGGAAACTTTGGTTCAACTGTCAGTGGAGGAATCAGTTACAGAAGAAAAATGGAGCAAACCAATACATTGACAATAGAAAACGCCACACAAGCAAAAAGAGAGAACTTCCTTCTAAAATACTTTATAACCCCCGATATTAGCAGAAGGAGCCTCCTTCATTAGGGTGGCCTTTCCATATCAAATAGGGGTCTCTAAATATGTGGCTTCCCATATCAATAAGGTCAATTCTTTAGGTAACTCTCCCTACTTAGGTAATTCTAATCTATGTCATGCTGACATAAAAAAACAAATATAATAACTTGTCAGATTTTTCAAAATAATTCAGTGTCTGCGTTAGATATTTAGTTCACTGTGACAAAATTTCTGACAATATAGTAATTACTTCTTTGGACTCATGATTTCAGTCCATATTTCTTTGCTCCCTGGATCCTAGGCCCGATGTAAGATAAAGCATTGCAGTTGTAGAAGCGTGTGGAAGATTCTGTGCTTGTAACGGAGAACTGAATTCAAAAAGCAAGCAAAGGGAAGAATTCTAACACCTTTTAAAGGCATGCTCTCGGTGGCCCACTTCTTCCAGTAAGAGACACTCTCCCCAAACAGCACTAGTAACTGAGAATAAGCAGCCATGAGCTTATAAAGAGCATTCCATATACAAACTACAACATTCCTTATTAAATTATAAAACAGTGAGGTGTGCTGAAAAATACTGCACTATATCTGAACTTCAGAGTTTACAATCACTGATGATATAACACAGAAAGAGACTTAAAGTAAAATTAGACAAATGGTAGAAGAAAAGTGTCTATTGCCACAACAGAGCTCTGCCTGAATGAATAACACGGGAGTTCCCCCAGTGACTTTCTGAATTTCAAGGACTCAGACATCTACAAGCCTCGCATGGTTTTCTAGACAGGACTCGGGACTTCCGGTTGTTTCTGTCCTTTGGCGTTACTAAAACCATGATGCACATATGAATTTTCAGGGACTATGATAGAATGCACAGGTCCTGCATAGGTCCAACCTAGACGGGGGCTTATTGATGAGAGAAGAAGTTTGTCAGGAGCTCCCATCCCTAACCAGAAAGTTATCGCCAACTGACAACCACTTGCAAAGGGAACCTTAGTTTTCTCCAAATGGAGTCTCACCAGACACATAGTTCATACTTAAGGGTAGGCCCTACATCTAGCAGTAGATGACCAATATAAAAGAAGCAAAATGGTATGTTTTTTTTTTAATTAAAAAAATCCTACTAGCCCATTGCTTGTATATTATTTTGTTTTGACAGAGATTGAATGTAAAGTTCTTCTGCTTTTTCGTGTTTAAATTTGTTTTTTTTTTAACTGAAATGGAAGAAACCATAAAAAAATGCAGCTTGAATTTTTGACACGTGAAATGAATAAAAGAGTATCTTTAAACATTTCATGTGGTTATATATCGTATATTTAATAAAAATAGTCTGCAATATCAGAGAATAGAGGCCACACACAGATCCAAGATATGAAGACCAAGGAGTGGTAATCCACGAATTTAGTCGCATCACCGAGGAGGCGGGGATCCATCTGGCTCTCTTTGAGTTCAAGGCCTAAGAACCAAGTTGTGGTAGCTCACACCTCTAATCCTGGGACTAGCAAAGTTAAACCAGGAAGTTGAATAACTGGGAAGAGAGATAGAAAGGTGTTCAGCTTCCCCTGCAACTACTTCCCCTGTTAGACAAGGAGGAGGAAGCTTGCAGACTGAGGTTTCCTGGAGACAGGCCTGAGGACACAGGCTAGTAGAAGTGGCCCGTGGTTTGTTTCCTGTTTCTCTGATATTTCAGCCTTTCCCCAATATCTGAATCTGGGTTTTTATTGTAATACCAAATATAATACAGGCAAAAGTTTTACATACAAATCATTTGTGATACTACTTGTACTTCTTGATAATTTTGTTTTGGCTTGTCTCTTGATTTTAAAAAATGTCTTTAAAAATATGAGTGCATATATATTTTTTGGCTTACTTATATATAATTTTTGGGTTTGATACCCATAAACAAAAGTTATAAGGCTGTTAATTGTACGTGTAATGGGTCAATCATTGCCTAGTCAAATGGAATCAATGAAGGAGCTTTATGTAGAGGGCAGGGCAGTGCTTCTGCAAAGTGTAAGATTTTCAAATGACTTTGGCTGTTTTACTCTTAAAGGTACAATAATAGGCAAATTAACATAGAAAAATAATTATTTTGATTTGTAAATTGGAACAAAACATTTTCAGCGTTCAAACTGTGATTAAGATTTTAAAATTTGTAAGGTATCAAGTATAACAGAATTTGATATGTAGAACAATTTATGACCATTATTTCCTAATGTTTTCGTTGCAAATCAACAAGAATTGTTTGTGCACTATGTGTTATTCATTAATAACATGTAGATATAGATGCTGCTTGTATCAAAAACATAATTTTTACATTGCATAGAAATGTAAATAATATTTTGTTTAAATTAGAAGTTATAAAAACACTTGAATCGATATTTTCTAAAGGTAAAAATAAAACAAATATTTAAATTTGTTATATTGCTATTTAAGAACTAAAGAATAAAATATATTAAAGATATATCCCACTAAAATGATCATACTTACCTGTGGAACTAAGTAAGGTTACATTTTCTTTCTTTTATGCTATCTTATTTGGTCTTACATTCACCATCCCAGTTTCTTAATTATTACTAATCTAAAGCTTATTCAAAATATGTACTACTATGTGAAATAATTTCAACAATGGAAAGAAAAGTTAAAAGATTGATGCATGCCTTCTGTAATATTTTGAATGATTGAACAGATACTTAATGAACAATTTTATTTAATTGCTACTTTTGGTTATACAAGTATTGGTGACACATTGCATATGCTTACTATCATATTTTGAAACACATTTTTCTAATTTATTTTTATTTCATCACAGAGTCCAAATAAGTTTCATAATACTTGTCATATTCTGTCACTGTTTCAGCCACTCTAAAATAATGAAATTGCAAAGACTAATAAAATGGTACCATCTATCACAGAGAATAGCATGCCTAATGATCTTCCTATATAAACTAACATATATGACTATTATTTCAATATCACATGCTGAGAATTTGCAAATATCTTGCCTTATTTTTGTCTGAAATTATATAATATCATTTTCCCACAATTTAGTAACAAAAACTTCATGCTTTTATGACTCACAATATGTCTTCATACCTTCCTTAAGTACTGGGTTAAGTCCTGACTCCTTACAAGTCCACAGAATGTTGCTTTTATACATCAAATAACAGACAACTTTCACTCCAGTGCTTGGGTATCTGCAGCAGGCAGATAGTAAATTTATAGTTAGTCATAACTGCATCAAGAGACTAACTCAAATAGAAAATAATTTAACAAAATTATTATAGGAGATTTTTGCTGAAGTTATGAAATAACTCATGATGTAATTGATTAGAAAATCTCTTCTATTAGGAATACCTAGAATTCAGGTTTTATTCAAAGAATTTTACTTAACATACATGCTTTAACACTAAAGTAGACATACAGTAATAAGTAATCATTGTTCAAAACAATCAAATACATGATAGTGAAAATTAAAAAATAAACTCACTAAAAACTGAGTTTTTAAAAATCACAGTTTGCTTCTTAAAATTCTATGCATTGATCTGACTTATAGACCTTTACATTGTGATGCATGCAGTAAGAAACCATTATCAAAAATTAACAAATAAATAAATAAATGTAAACATAACCGTGTAAAAACAATGAGATTATATTTTATCCCTAGGGTATCTTTTTCATCATCACCCAAATTTGTTGTGTCATTTTTCCATTTCCTTTTAGTCTTATAATTCCTTCCGGCAGATATTTTGCCAAGAGCTCACTATTGAGAAAAGTTTACACCCACATAGACAGCTTACATATTTTAAAGCATAATCATAATTATTATTTTGCCTGTAGGATAGTATCTTTTTAATGTTGCACTGGAACAAAATCCGTTAGACAAATAACACAGAATCTAACTTTCCTGGGATTTTATTAGAAAAATTAAGACTGAAATTGGGAGTATCACATGTCAGCTAGTAATTAATGAACTATAGAAAATAATGGATAAGCTTAAAAATCATGTGAAATGATCAATTAATTTAATTTCTCATGTCCCCATAATACTATTGACTATGTTTATTTGAACAAATGTCAGTATATTACAGAGAAATCAGATCATTTAATGTACATGATTTCATTTTATTTTATACAGAACACTGAAGTTTTTAGAAACTTAGGAACAACTGGAAACTAAAACATAAAACATCATTCAGCAGTTAAGATGCCTGGTTGCTCTTCCAGAAGCCCTGGGTTCAATTCCCAGAATCTATATGGGGGTTTAAACCATCTGTATCTCCAGTTCAGAGATAGTGATGCCTTTTGGCCTTTATGGGCACTAGACATGCTTGGAGTGTTCAGATATGTATATAGGCAAAAGACCCTTACATGTTAAATAAATAAATAAATTATTTTAAATCACCTTTAAGAAAAAATTTAGGAGAAACTTGAATTTAAAATAGTACTTTCTTACATTGTAGAATCAGACAACTCAACTCAAAAGACATATATTAATAATACTGCATCATGCACAATAGTTCAAAAATAACTTAGAAAGTGATTGATATAATATAAATCACCATTAACACAGCAATCACACTCATATGGAGATAAATTCAATTTCAATGTCATGTGCATTAGAAATGATAATATGCAGACAAATAATCTATGTATTAAAAATAGTTTAATCACAGTCTTTAATATCACAACATATTATGTAGTTAATAATCAAGGAGAAAACAGGCACACAGTAGTAAACAAGTGTGAGTGGCATACATTTTCGAAAGAACACCTGTTCTCTCCAATCCAGAAACAAGTCATCATTACATGACTATCTTTCTTTGTATTCTTTAAAAACTAAAAATTCAAGTTTCAACATTTAAGTAGTTGATTGAGCATGAGCACTAATTGTCAGATAATTCTGTTGATCACTAATAATTATATTTTAAATTAAGACACACTCTGGAAAATATTTTATCAGCTTTTATAATATAAGCATAAGATAAAGACGTAGCCGGAGTTTTACTTACAAGGCACCTGTAGACGGAGTTTTACTTTCAAGGTGCCAGTCCAAAATTAATATTTATTAGAATATAAATTAACACCCACAATATTAGTAACAGCTTATAGTGGCACCTGAACAAGGACTGGAGTATCCAAGCAATGGATGAGTGATGGACGCGCGATGGAAGGACGATGGATTCCGATTCTCTCTCCCCAGCAGCCAGCAGCCAGGAACCAGGAAGAGAGAGCTCCTCGTGTCCCAGCAGCCACTTATCAATGGGGTTGGCCACACCCCCTCCAGGGTCCGGGGCTCCTGGATAAGCGTTTTCTGACCTTATTGGCTGACACCTTAATCCCGCCACATCTCCCCCTTTTGTCTAAGAAGGTTCTAAACTAAGATTATGTACAATAGGAATTATTATGAGTTAGTAACCATGAATACCTATTCTTCAACCCCTTCAAGACCCGAGAAGGAAGATGGATCACTTGAAAGTCAGAAGTATATGGAAGCAGTGGCTTCCAAAATTTGGGAGAGGACAGCAACACAGCTACCTGGACAATCACCTCTGGTTTTGTGCGCCATTGGAGCATCTATCATATTGGCTACAGGCCTATGGTATCTGACAGATCTTTTCACAAGCAGGGCAATTTTGGAGGGACTGTCTTATCCTGTCCAGGCAGGTTTCATCAGTCTCCATCCATCAACCTGTTCATCCAGCTTGGACACCATGTGTGTACTGTCAGCAATCAAGGTAAGGACAGTTCCTTACTCAACCGGCCATTCTCTGCCAAAAGGACAAACTCCAATGGAGTATCCTCGATGCTCGTCCTGCCTCTCATGGCCGAATTTCATCTACTACAGATGGCACATCCAACGTGGGGCGATTATCCACTTAATGCCTGAGAAAGTTTAAAAAGGGTTATAGCAGAAACTGAGCAAAGGCAGCTTCCAAATTGTGTATACAAAGCAGATCTTTGTACAAAGAAAGCATGGCGGCCAGGCCACATTCAAAAGGGGCCAACGGACTGGCAACAGGGAGTGTAAGCTGCAATCAAGCGGGTTCCTGAAATCTGACAAAAGACTCAGTAGCATGTGATTGTTTTAAAGTTTCTGTTTATTTTGAACAAAAAGGAAACAAAGAGAGTTTCTTAGTAGCAGCATTTTCTTTAGCCTGCTCTGTTTGCTGGCCACGGATAGAGACTCAGTTCCTTTAAGAGAACTTAGTGATTCAGCCTAATCTGCAAAATCTATGCTACTCTTCTGGTTAGAAGATGATTAAGGATTCACAATAAAACAGATTCAGATGAAAAGAAAAACCTGTAAATGGGTTACAATGTGTGTAAAAGATACATAGGCTTCAGAGAGAAAAAAAAGAGGTTAAAGAAAGTCTTTAAAAAGAGAAATAGAGCATTAAAAATATAATAAGCCATGTAAAGATGGAAAATAGACACAAAATCTGGATTTTGGTTGTTATTGTGGGTTTTTTTTTATTTTTTAACTGTTAATGAGCTAACTGCAGAAAGACAATGGATTGCAAATGCAAAGGCTACTAAGTTAAACAATATATATTTTAAAGGTATTTTGATTTTGAAATTTATGTCTAAGGATTTATTGCTTTGGAAGAGTTCTGCTTTTCTTTCCACAGAAGATGAGAACCTGTGGATTGCTTCCAGGCAAATATGGTTTCATCAACCAAGACCTCCTGAAAAAAATCTCTGGTGGGAAGAGATAGCCATATCAGCTTAGGGCTACAGATTATGATCCAGTCTCAACAATCCATGAGATTTTCAATGCCCCTTAGTCAGCAGGCAGTAATAAAAAAACTACACCCAAATTCCCCAAATATTGTTTCTAAATATTTGCTTTCATTATAAATGGTTGATGGTCTAAAAAGAAAAACAGGATATGGTATATAAATGATTTTTTTAAAAAATTAGATTATTGAATTTACTTAGATCAGGAAATCAACTGTTAATCTCAAATGTTTTACATTGGTATAGATTTTGGTTTATTGATACAAATTTAAGGTCAATTTTGTTATGCTGTATGTATTTTTCTATTCTAGTTTAAGGTATGATGTTCATGTAACTGATTTAAAATTGTAATGTGTAATTAAGAAATGAAGATTAATAGTCACCTTTGATAATCAAACTTATAGTTATGTTAGTTAAGATTTTTAGGTATACAAAAATATATTTCAATTGGGTAGGTGATCTTCAAATACTTCTAAGACCTACAGAATGTGGCATTTAAAATGTTTTAAGAGCTTAGACTTTTCTGGACAGTGAGACAGGTCTGCTCCTGGCAGCACTAATTTACTTCAACAGAAAAATGGGCATCGAAGAAACTCCATATGAAGTCTACTCTCTTTGTGGCAATGGTTAGCCAGTAGCAAGGACCTGTTCTTATATTGACTGCTTGACAGTATGCTGTTTAAACTGGACATGCAGGTTCCATAGGAAGATGACCTCTGAACTTTGGCAGAACAAGCCAAGATGGTCATTCAGGTTTCTGCTTTACAGAGAAAACTGTCAGACATTCTTCAGGACTCGAGGAGAAGCAACTGATGAACTGTGCCAGAATGGACAGAACAGATTTCTTGCTTCACTGAAATAAAAAGAGACTCTGGGCCTGTAGGCTGAAGAAGGATGCCCCAGCTTTATTAAGGAACTTTGGGTGACTGTCCAGGCAGATAGGTGTCATCTCTGTCCTTTCTAGATTTTAGAAGTCACACTTCTGGTTTACTTGGGTAAATATATCTTTCTGTGGTCTTTGATGTAGTTGAAGACTAGATAGTTATTGGTACAGTTTTTCTTAGTCATTGGAAAGGTATATTGGATATGAAACTTTAGATTCATAAGGATAAGGTAGATGATAAGAGTATTTTCTTAATTTTGCTAAATACAAATAGACTAGATATTATAACTGTAATTCTAGCTTGATGGCTATTTTGTTATATGTAATTTTTCTATGTTAAAATTGAAACCTTCCTTTTTGATTAGACAGAAAGGGGGAAGTGATGTAGGAATGCGTTTATGTATGCTGTGAATCTCAATCTCTAAATAAAGGAGCTGTTTTGGGCCATGACAGGCACCATAGAAGAAGTAGGAGGAGGAATCAGAGCATAGGTAGGAGAAGTGGGGCAAAGTCAGGCAGACCGAGCTGAAGCCCAAAGGAGCAACATGTAAGGAACACAGGTGAGCAATGGGCCATGTGGCAGACAGATTAATAGAAATGGGTTGATTAATGATGTAAGAGCTAGCTAGCAATGTGCCTAAGCCATAGGCCAAACAGCATGAAGTTAATATAAGCGTCTGAATCATTTCTGGGGCCTGATCAGCTGTGGGTGGCTAGAGGGTTTGGGGCTACAGGTCAGTGGGTCTGGACCTCTGGCTACCTGGGGCCAATAAACCTTATTATTACACATCAGCATGACCAATGACAGCATATTTCAGGAAAACCCACACAGACTATGCCAGAAATTTTTAATTACAAAAGATTGAAAATAAGTATTAAGAAGAGTAAAGAAATCCCAAAGGAGACATGAAACAACTTCTAAAAAAGCAGTTCTCTCTCTCTCTCTCTCTCCCTCCCTCCCTCCCTCTCTCTCTCCAAATAAGTCAGATTGTCAGGTATACTTTAATAAAAATAAAAATAATGATTTTTCAGGATTTGCAGTTTACTATTCAAAACATGACACTACTCTGAGAAGATAAATTATTTTCACTTCTGGAAACCTGAATTAGAAAAGTGGTAGATTTCTCTTTTATTTTTATTAATTAAACTTTTTATTGCACATAACACTATTGTTTCCTCTCTCTCTTTCCCTTCCGTTCCCTCCTTGTAGCCTCCTGCCTACCTGCTTCTACCTACTCCTCCACTGTCTCAGCTCAGAAAGGGCAGACCTCCATGGGAGTCAACAAATCATGGTACATCAAGTTGAGTCAAGACCAAACTCTTCCCTCTGCATCAAAGTTAGGCAAGGCAACCTAGCATGGGGAAAAGATTCCCAAATGCCAGCTCAAATGCCAAGAACAGGTCCATATCTCTAGAGGCTCAAAACAGATCAAGCTACACAACTGTTGCACACATGCAGAAGGCGTAAATCAGATTCAGGCAGGCTCCCTAAGTGTTGGTCCAGAGTCCCTAAACTCCCAAGAGTTCAAGTTAGCTGTCTCTGTGGGTTCCTCTGCCAAGAGGTAGATTTTTTTTTTTTTAAGTTTTGCTTGTCCCTTAACCACAGTGCAAGAAACTGAAAAGGTATTAGTTCCTTGAGGATGTCATACTCTACAGATCATAGTGAGGACTTACTTTGTCTTTAGAGCAATTCAGTACTGCAGAATAGAAAGATGTCCCATGAGAAAGAATATGGCTCAGTTGTCACTCAGACTGATGCCCTTAATGTTGGATCCATGCTAGCTAGGAACATGCAAGAATGGTTTGAAACAATAAAATATAACTGACTAAAAATACAAACTATACAAAACTCTTGTGAGACTTACATGATTTTGCTTAAATAGAAATTAAGCTTCAGAAGAACTAACTAAGATACTCGATTCTTGCCTTGAAAAATATTACTCCAATGTGTGTTAGTAAACATAAGCTCACATAAGGGGCAAAAGAGGAACTATAATGAAATTAACTGTGTGGAATTTATAATAGCTAAAAACACTACTTGAGTGATGATCCTTGGAGCAATGAAAACTCAGAAAATTTTACTTTATAAAATTTAATTATATTTGTATTATTCAAATACTAAACATTCATATACACAGCACAAAAATTATTTGTTGGTATAAATGTATGGATACATAATCTACGTAATTCTTGGCTTCCAAATTTTATGAAGTTTGAAACTTCATACTCTGATTAATATTAAAGTTATATACTTTTATTAATTAAATACTCATGTATTAAATAATTGATCTATTGAAGTCATTTTAAATGCAAATTTAGCCTAAATTTTAGTGTTTATACAAGTAATATTAATAAAACTTGATTGGGACAATTGTTTTTTTCTTCATTTTATAAGATGTCTCAATGAAATAATCTAATGTGTTATATATGTGATATAAACCAGTAATTTTATGTTAACTAGATTTTAACTTATCTATAAAATAAAGTAGTAGCCATTAACATTGACTAAAATTAATGTAATAAATAAATATGTAAATTATATTAAATACCAAAAGTTAATTTTGCCTTCTATGATGCAAAGTGTGAAGTGGGTCGTTTGCTTAAGTATCTTCAAAGAGCAAATGCCAGTTCATATCAGGTGTTATGAGCAGCAAATATATTCAGCTAAAAATAGAAAATAATATCATACATTTGCAAATTTTAATAACTTATTTTTCAAATACATTTATTTGAAATTTATTTATAATTAATTTAATTATACTTAAGTAAAACAACAGAATAACATATTAGTCAATTAGTTATCACCAGAAAATTTAAGCTGCAATAGAAATTCGAGGATGGAGAGGCATCTACTCAGCAAAACAGCTCTCACAAAAAGTTTTTGAGTAGTCTAGCTAAGGAAGCAGATAGGCCAACTGCAGATCTCCACCTCTTCCCCCACTTCTTCCATTTCACCCCTCCCCATGAAGTCACCTGCTGTTGCTCCTACCTCTCCTGCCCCACCCCCACATCCAGTGGACCATACAGTCCTTCTAATCCAAGCTTCCCAACACACCTCTGTCTCATTACTTTGTCCGAGCCCAGGAGGCAGTCCTGAGAACCCACAGGTCATATCAGCCAGTAAAACAGGAAGCTGAAGTTCAGAAAATATACTCAGCATGATCATAGAAGAAAATTTTTCTAACCTAAAGAAGAAAATGACTAATGAGGAATAAGAAGCATGTAAAACATCACATAGATTGGACCAAAAAATAAAGCCTATTTAGTACATTATAATCAAAACACTAAATATACAGGACAAAGAAGGAATATTAAAAGAGGCAAATATAAAGACAGATCTATTAGAATAACACCAGACATCTCAATGGAAATTTCTAAAAATGAGAGGGAGCTGAACAAATATTGAACAAATTCTAAGAGACCAAGACTACTATTTCCAACAAAACCTTCAATCACAATAGATGGGAAAATGAGACATTCTATTGTAAAACAAAATTTAGTAATATATATATTTACATATCCAATACAACCTATGGGCGCTTGAAAGAAAACTACAGCCTAATGAGTTTAATCACACCCAAGATAGACAAAGGAATAAATAACTCCAGGCCAGGGAAGTAAAATAAAGGAAACACCCAAGCACAAACACACACACACACACACACACACACACACACACTCCCCTATGCACATATACATGCACATATACACACACACTCACAAACACACACACACACATACACACAGACACCACAAAATAAATAACACAAATCAACACACACTGTTCATTGATATCTCTTAATATCAATGGTCTCAATTAAAAATCCAGACTAACAGTGTTAATGTGATGCCTTTGTTCTGTCTTTCATCCAAGAAACGCACCTTAACATGAAAGATAGAGATCATCTTATGATAAAGTTTGGAAAAAAGATATTCCAAACATATGAACTTATGAGGGAAACTGATACAGAATTTTTAACATTGGGAAAAATATAGTTCAAAACAAATAGAAATTGTAGATGCAAGGAAGAATTTTATATACTCATCAAAGGCAAAATACAACAAGATGACATTAAAATTCTTATAATATGTCATCAAACCGATGTTCATAAAAGAAACACTACTAGAGCTTAAATTACAAGATACACTGAACCTGGTAGAAGAAAAAGTTACTTTCTGAGCAGACCACCAGTAGTTCTGGCACTAAAATCAACAATTACTATATGGGGTATCATGATTGATAATATTATATATAGAAAATGACACCATCAATAGGACGAAGTAACAAACTGCAGAATGGGAAAAGAGATAAACAAAAAAGTCAATGCTATGATTCCTAATGATAGTCTTCTGTACTCATTGACTGGTAGAAGAAATGGTGTTCACTTTCTATAAACATATTAATATAGTATTTAAAATTTTTACTAGAGCAAGGAGAAAAATGAAGGAGATCAAGAGGATACAAATTGGAAAGGAAGAAGTCAAAATATTTTAATTTGCAGGTGATATGATAGCATACATAAGAGACCCTAAAAATTCCACCAGAAAATTCTTATAGTTGATAGACACTTTCAACAAAGTATATGGGTACAATATTAACTCAAAGAATTCAGAATCCCATCTTGTACAAATGATAAATGGACTAAGAAAGAATTTAGGGAAGCAACACTTTTCACATTATTCTCAAATCATATAAAATATAAATAATATAAAATATATTGGAATATCTTTAAACAACAAAGGGAAATAGTTTTATAATTAAAATATTATAAATTTGAAGAACATAAAAAGATCTCCTATGTGAAAGTATAACTAGGATCAGTATAGGAAACATAACAATCTACAGATTTAAAGAAAACTCCATTAAGATCCAAATACAATTCTTCCTAGATTGTAAAAAGAGGATTTTCAGCTTTATATGGAAACCACACACACACACACACACACACACACACACATAGTTAGAAATAATTCCAGATAAGAACTGCTGGAAGTATCATCATCCCTGGCATCAAGTTGTATTATAAAGCTATAGTAATGTAAACAGTATGGTATTTGAACAATAATAGACATGTTGGTCAATAGAATTAAATTGAGGACACAGACATAGTTCCTCAAACAATAAAAAATTCACTTTTGATTTAAAAGAAGACATTGATAACGCAATGGTGTTTCAAATCATCTAGGAGTAGCAAGTTAATATCTGATTTTACTTCATGCTAAATCCATGGGCTGGAACACATACAGGATACTGCTTGAGTAACCAAGAACCTAAGACTAGATAGCCCATGGATGTAAGTTAAGATGCAGTAGTCTGAATAATAATATGTAGCAATAAATGACTTAAATGCCATTCTTCTATACACATAGATAAGATCCTAGATCAACCATCATGAGAGAAATTTCTTTCTGAAGCAAATTAGAACAAACACAGAGAAGCTCAGCCAGATAATTTGCAGTGTGAGAGACCGCGGACCACTCAGCCCTAAATGTGATGTCTTCATCAAATCCCTTCCCTTAAGGTTCAGGGAACTCTGCGCAAGAAAAGGTTGAAAGAGTATAAAAGACAAAAGAATAGAGGTCACCAAGAACAAAGACCCCCTTAATCAACAGGATTATTACATGTGAGAACTCCCAGAGCCAGAGGCAAAGGCTAGCATGTTTCTGCTCCAGATAGAATTCTGCAGCTCAGAAGAGAATTTGACACATTCCTCAGTCATTAGCCCCAAAATAATTTCCAAATGATAGCCACTTACAAATGAAAATGTGTTAGTTTCTTCCAGGATCCAATGTGCTCTAACTCTCCTCTTAAGTGTAGGCTGTATGCTCAACAGTCGATGGCCAACAGAAAACAAACTAAAAGGTATCTTTGGAAGTCCCTTCCCTCATAATGCCAGGCCAGATCTTTTACTTTTAGCTTTGTGAAATTTTAATGTTATTATTTTTATTTTCATTTCTGTTTTCATTAATTTTATAGAATCTTTGTATTTATTATGGCTTCAAGTTTAGTATATATTTGGGATCCCTGAATGTGCAAAAATGTCTGTTAGGCCTTTTCATTTTGTTTATTTTGTCCTCTTCTGGTGTATTGTCTTTTATTTTATCTTTTTATTATTTCAGTGTATTACTTTATTTCATTATCCCTAACAAACTTGTTTCTTTTCTAATGAGAAACAGAAGAGGGATGGATCCATAGGAGAAGGGAGGTAGAAAAGGACCTGGGAGAAATAGAATGAAGGGTAATCATCATCAGGATATATTATGTGAGAAAAATTTAATATTTTAATATTTAATATTTTTATATTTTAATATTCAATATTTTAATATTTTAACAAAAGAGTTTTTTTTAAAGAAATTAAAGTTCCTCACGGACTGAGGTGAAGGATCAGTGAGGTAAAGAGCTTGCTATTGAAAGACAACCCCGGGGGTGGGGGACCCCCGAAACGGACCTTTCTTCAGGAAGAGACCCCGGGACCCAAGGAGGACCGAGCCACAGATCAGATGCAAACAGCACGAGGTTTATTGAATAGCACAGGTACCTGCGGGTGCGCGCCCAGCCCTTTGTTCAGGGCCTTTTTATGGGGTTGGGGTGGCAAAAGCATAGTTACAAGGTTTTCATTGCCTGGTTTGAATGAAGCTATTCTGTTGAGGGGGTGAGGGCCAGGTCACCATCTGACCTGCCTGATATCGCCCACCCCCAGGCGGTGGCCTGCTGTTTATCTTTCTGGGAACTCTGTCTTCTATCCCTCTCTGGAACTTCTCCTGGTCCTTGACTGGGGCCAGATCACGTAGCCATGTAACTATTATCTTCCTTCCCCCTCTGCCCTGCTGACATTGTGAAAGCTTTTATTATTAAGTTTCGCAGGAATGCTGGTGTCTCCAGTATCAGGATGTATGTTTTAAGAGCAGATGTACAGCCCACAGGGGAATCAGTTTGTCCTTGGTTGGGGAGTGTTTGGCATGTCTTAGGCACGTTTATTTATTGTTTTTGCAAAGTGTTGTTGTTAAACGGACCTTCTTGGGCAAGAGGGAATTGCTAAAACAAGGGGGGCTGCTTAAGCAAAAGGGAGGGGGGTCTTACACTATGCAAGATGAGAATCTGAGTGCTTATCCTCACTTCTTTTTTAAAGACTGATGTAGAAGCCTGTATCTCGAATACTAGCAATTCTATGGTAGGATGGGTTATAGAGATAGAAAAACCCTTGTAGTAAGAGGTTTCTGGCCTTGACTTTCGGGCCTAACCTCAAGGTTTAGGACCCACAGACCCTCAGTCCCACAGTCCCACAGAGACATGCAGAGGCTAAGGCCCAGGCATACAACTTGCTAGCCCTTTATCGTTAAACTAATCCATGTTTCTTCCTGTTCAGCCATGTGGCTCAGTACCTTTTCTTAGAGCAGCATAGTTGTCCTCTGCTTCTTCTGGCTTCTCTCCAGCATTCTGTTCTATGCTTCCTGTTCTCAAGAGTTTTCTTAGTCTGTTAGCCCCACCCACACTTCCTGCCTTTGACCAATCAGCACTTTTTATTAAACCAGTGGGTGGGACAATTATTTACCATGAAACAACACAATACCCTACATATACCTTTTTTCTCTTTTTAAACAAAAAGAACTCCAAATCTAATATTCTTTTCCCCCCTTACTATAACAACTTATAAACAACACTGTAAATAAACACAAACATCCATAATCCATGTTATCGGAATATGGGCATCATTCTCTAGGCTACTTCCTGATGAATGGGGACTCTGGCAATCCCTTAGGAATCCAAAGAAAAATGTAGGATTATGGACAAGTCTTTAGTGGAGTAGTCTCTAAGGCTGGGTCATCTCAGTCAGTCTCCTGGAAATTGTTCTGGATACAGAGCTCTGGAAACTTCAACAGAGGTGGTCTGAAATGCTGAATCATCTGTGCCATCCATTTCCATTGGAGATTTTTCAGGAGGATCTTCCTCTATCAAACTTTTAAGAGGCCCTGCTGCCTAATACTTAAATGGAGTTAATGAGCAGCAGATGGCAAAGTTTAACTTGGTAATTACAAACAAACATCCATAATCCATGTTTTGGGAATGTGGGCGTACTTCTCTAGGCTACTACCTGCTGAATGGGGGTGCTGACAATTTCATGGGATTCCAAAGAAAAATGTAGGATTATGTACAAGTCTTTAGTGGAGTAGTCTCTAAGGCTGGGTCATCTCAGTCAGTCTCCTGGAAATTGTTCTGGATACAGAGCTCTGGAAACTTCAACAGAGGTACTCAGAAATGCTGAATCATCTGGTCCATCCATTTCCATTGGAGATTTTTCAGGGGGTCTTCCTCTACCAAACTTTATGTTCTTTATCCAGGAATAAATCCACAGCTTCTCATTTTCTGTGAAAATAAAAAGAAAACCTCTTCTCCAAAGTAGCATATCTTTGGATTTCAGTTTTAAAGTCAACTCATATACAAAATATATAGGTTGAATTATTCTAACAGCATTTATAATCAACTATCTTTTAGCAGCTTTTACTACATCATTTTCAGTCAAGAAGCTTAAAGACAATAATATACAGTATCCATACATTCTTTGTATTTTCCATCTTTATGTGGCTTATTTATTTATTTATTATTTATTTTACTCTATTTCTTTTGTAAAGGCTTTCTCTATCTTTTCTTTTCTTTCTCTAAGCCTATGTATATATATATTTTCAACACACGCTTTAAACCACTTAGACTTTTTTAAAAAAAAAAAAAACAGTCTTTACTGTATATTTATTTCTTAACTTTTTCTGTCTCTGACCACACCTTTGCTTGGCTAGGGTGACTAACTACACCCAGATTCTTCTATTTCTTTCCGTTTCTGAACACACCTTTAATCTCTCAGGATTCAAGGTTGGTAGGATGGATAGATGGCTCCACCCAGCTTCTAGTCTAATTTCGTAGAATTTATCTTTTTTAGCCCAGATACTCTGGAAATTTTAGGGTATATATAATTACCAAGTTAAACTTTGCCATCTGCTGCTCATTAACTCCATTTAAGTATTAGGAAGCAGGGCCTCTTAAAAGACTCACAAAAATTTTACCTTTAAGGCTGAATCAGGAAGTTTCTGTTCAAAAAGCCAAGCCTCATTTTGCCTCAGGCAAACAGAGTTGATCCAAGAAAATATCACCACTAGAAAGCCATCTTTCATTCTGTTCCCTTTTTGTCTTTATGAACAGAAACTTTAAATACATCATTTACAACTTTTTCATATATCGAGAGTCCTGTGAGACTTCAAGGAAAAAGCCATTTTACATGTTAAGCTCCACTCCAAAAGCCCACCATTGTAGCCCAAGCCCACACACCTCACCAGGGCATCTCTGTACCATGACTCATGTGAGAGACATGAGTCTCCAAAGCCGCTTTGGGCTCTATACCATTTTTTAAGCTTGCTGTGGCTTTATGTGGGTATATATCCTGTATATGCCCCATGTTGGGCCACCATTTGTAGTATGAGGTTTCTTCTTCTATCTCTTTCAATTTCTGAACACACCTTTTATCTGCCAAGCAATCTTCTATTTCTTCCGATTTCTGACAATGCAATCCCCTACAAACTCTAACCTTGGAAATCATCAAACATGAGGACTACATCTCAAACCTGATGCTCATTGAGGTATGGCATCTGAGTTGTCTTCTAACCTCAACAAAAAATCAGTGGCACACATGCAAATATACTCACAGTTACAAAAATCCATGTCTATTCACATATAACATGTAAATATATCCATATATCCTTACAAATTATATGTAGCCATATCCAGTCACACCTACATAACCACACATATAATGAAAGGTTCTTCAAACAGGAAAAAAATTGTGTTGCATTGATGCTTATTGACTTAATAGATTTGTATTGAATCTTTATTTTAGTGTTACATCATCACAAGCCAATAAACATAATGATTTTATTACTTTACAACTTATTATCCATTATTTTCTTTATCTTATAAATAGAATTTCTAAAAGGGAAAGTTCTATATCACTTATTTTGGGTTAAATGATCAAATCTATAACATATACATATCATTCTATCAAATTGTTTATCTCCCATACTTCATGTACTAAATATTTATCTAAAATTAATATATTTTGTGCTAATGGATTGTTTTCTTTTAATATTGCCTACAAACTGTCTTGCTCTCTATGCAAGAATAAACATCAAAGACCATGTATTTACTCCATGTGTAATGTTACATTTGAAATCACTTTAATAAAACAACTGAATCAAAGCATTTAGATTAAGGAAGTAAAGTCCACACAATACATTTTTTAGAGTCTTGAAAATAAGATCCATTGTGAATTTAAAACAAAATGAAGCATGTCTATCCTACAGTCTATTCCTTTAGTGCATGAGACATTGGTGCTATGGGTCATCACAGGTTACATTTTTAGAATTTAGTAGGCAGCTGGGATTTAGAAATGATATAAAAAACACAAACAACTTACAGTTTTAGTTCCATTAGAATTCATCACTGCTTTAAAAAAATAAAGAAGATAAAACAGAAAACAATCTATGTGTAATTTCTTATAAAAGTTGAAATAGTGCAAATCTAACTGCTTAGGTGTTTTTTTTTGTTTTTTAATCTGTGAGTATATCATTCAAAGAACAAGTTTAGTATTTTCAGATTTTCACAGAAACAAAATATGCCTTTATATATGTGTCGCCAATAGTATACACAGATATGCTACCTAGCAGGCCAGCCCATGATTTATAAAACAGCATGAAAGTTGAGAAGCACCAATCCCACTACAGCACAAACTTCTGCAATACCAGGAAACTTTAAACCCTGGTATTTCATTTTTCCCAAGTAAAAGTAGTTTACTATTAATCCATATAAATTAGTTAGCTATTTTTTACCATATGATAAAATTGATAACTTAAGATGCTACAGGCTTCTCCTCATTTCCAGCAATATGGAGGAAGACACGTTTCCGGAAAATGATTTCCTGAAGCAGATTCATTCTAAAATGTAATTTCCGTATGAAGTAAAGGTCAGCAAGAGGCTTTAAGAAAGTTAATTTGCATAAGGTATGCATATATAATACGAAAATAATATAATATAAAATATTCATAATTCAAGCTTTGAAACCGTACCTCGAGGCTGGAAAAGCAATTATTGTAGGCAATGGCTCAACAATTACAACAAACTTTTTTTTAGAGGATATCAACTAATACGCTCTCTTTCTGAAAGACTTAAAGAGAGAGTTCTGTAAAATAGTATCAAATAATTAATTAGCTATACCCCTCAGTCATAAGTTCAATGGTTTTAAAAAACATGTATCAAAGGCAAATGTAACAAGGAGGATATTTCTGTGTGTAGCTCATCAAATATTTCCAAGTCAACTTTCTCTGCCTATGTTTATTATTACTTAGGAACTTTCCAAATTTATACCAGTAATTTCAAGCCTAGTGACTGAGAAAGTTCTTGGTTTCCTGGATCCTAATATCAAATATTTACTTATTTGAACCAGATAGAAATAGCATTTTATTCACAACTCTTGATGTGATGTTTCTTTAAAATCAAATTATTGTAATAAAAGTGTCGTAGAATTCCGATCTGTATTGGGGTTTTTTCAACTGATTCATATGCTGTTATTTTCAAATAAAAGTAACTAAGAACTATATTTTCTAATAAAATGTCATACTTTCTTATACTTTTTGAAGATGCAAAAAAGACTTTATAATGTTATTATGAATTTTGCCTCATTTCAATTCAGAAAGCAGATTCTGTTCTGCTGTCTGTTCACATTTCTGTAAAGAATAAAATCCATACTTTTCAAGGTGTACTCTGCTTTTAGGCTCCTTTCTACAACATGTATCATTCAAGTATTATATTTTCCCTACCTCTGTGCCTGCTACAGTTACCTTTCTTCACGTTTCCTCTACCCTATAGCAACATTGAGATAGAATGAGACATAAATGTTTGTTTGGCTTTGTACTCTGTACCCCAGTAAAGAAAAATATATTAAGAAAAAAAATACTTGAAGGCAGAGTACAGTGATGGGGTCAAGGAAAAGAAAGTACATGTCTACCTTACAAACAATCCCCGGGGAATGGAAAGAAACTTTTCATCTTTCTGTTAGAATAACTAACATCAAGTTGAGAGGGAGTCAGTGTAAGGCACAGACAGCACATGATTTCCTTTTCCATAGATAAAGTGCATTTGTGTGTAATAGATAAGTGCTGCACCGTTAGTTACTATGCTTTTGCTCAAATATAATGGAAACTACATCCAATTGTAGTTGAATATTCAGAAATATTTTTGCAAGTCCATCGTAGTATTTGTTTCTCTTAGCTGTTTTTTACTCATTACACTGAGAAACTGGGAACAGGACCACTGCTACTAAAGAACTTATTTTCAATTTGTTCTCGTTCAGTTTGATTTAATGCTCACCTACAGTCTTCTAAGGTAGTTATAAGAGTGATGTGCAGATACATGCACTTAAGCCCACTTTTTATAGCATTTCTTGTCTTAGTAATCATAATCAATAGTTAAATTATATTGAGCATACAACATATATCAAGCATATTACCCTAATATTAACATCATTTAGTCCTGATAAAACATGTATGTTTCTTATGACTTGCGTATCTGGCATTAAAAATAGCCATAACATCTTCTTCTGCATACATTGACCTGTGTGTAGTGTGTGTGTATGTGTGTGTGTGTGTGTGTGTGTGTGTGTGTGTGTGTGTGTGTGCTTTTTCATATCCTATATGCATGTTTCAGGATACTCAATTATATTCAACAGTTCTCCCACATCTTCAGGCAATATACTTTAGAGCATGGGTATAATATATGGACAGCCCTTGATTACTCTGAAGTTAATCCCTAGGCTAATTTATGATCGCTAGACAGAAAACTAATGGGCTATATTTTCATATTGTTATGTTAGCCAGTACCCTGCGCTCCTTGATTTTGCCTTGTAAAAGTATAATATGGAATGTATTCACATGCACACTCTCTGCCAACTTTCCACATTCACTGCTAAGTTTGTGGTAATTTATTATGCAACAATGTTACAAATCTTCATGTGTAAACTTCTTTGATGTGCTAATTTTACATTTGTTTAGTCACCATCTGACATAACTAAAACACTAAGCCTTTATTAAACATATATATGTATATCTGTCTGTATATGTAACATATGTACATCTATATATACACGCACATATAAGAAAGGCCGAGACTACATGTATATATATGAATTATATTCAATAATTTCTTTTTTTTAAATGTTATACCCATAATTCTTCAAGTGTATCAACTAACTTTAGTATTGTGTAAAGTTCAGTGATCCAACTATACACTTTGAGGATGGGAAAGGTAGCAATAGATTTCTTAATTACTTGATCAAATTACCAGGTAATTTATTCCCAGGGAGAAAAAATATTTTCACAATGACATTTTTGGAAGGGGATTTGTTTTATTTTCCTAAAGTTTCTGTGAAAAGGAAATAGAATTTTTAAAATTTTTATCATAAGTTTTATTGATTCTTTGAGAACTTCACACCGTGCACCCAAGTTCTACTCATTTTCCAGTCTTTGACATAAGCTCTTCATACTTCCGTCATTCTCCAACCCCAAAAGAAAATTACTGAAAATATTTATAAAAAGAGATTTTGTTCCTTCATCTTCCCCCACTTCTCCATCATCTGTTCATTGCTCTTAGTGGCACTGGAAGTTGCCATGTGTCATGCAATTTACCCTTTTCCCCAAAGAGCTCTCTCTGCAAATGTTCATTGTGAGGAGTAGTTGGTCTGGTTCAAGGCCACTGGCTTCTGGTATACCATCAATACTGAAGCTTCCCTGAATCATCCTTTAGATATTCTGCTTTGCCCCCAAATCGTGGAAATTCTGCAGCTATGGTTCCGTGGGACCCGTTTCTTCATGTCCTCCAGTAGGGTATAGATGGGGAAGATGTTGGCGTAGGCCAAGTTAAAGCAGATATGTGCCTATGTGGTAGCTGAGTTGATCAGTCTGAACCTCCACTGGGCCAGTCGCCATCAAACAAGGGAAAGAAACCAAATGCCCCTTGGAGTCCAAGACACTGGGGTCATATTCAGTGAGGGCTGGAGTCTGATCTCCTGAGTGTGGAGCCAGCTACTGCATGAGGGGCAAGGACAGATCTCCCAAAATTGGTGATGGTGAAGCCAGATTTTCCAGGACCAGCGAAGTGCAGGGCTGGCCCAGCACAGCCCTGATATCAACAAGCATGGATTGCATGACACCTGGTGGTAATACAGGCCAAAGATATCAACACAGACCCCAGATCAGCAATACCACGTACCCAGACATGGCCTTTGGCAACCGGGTCCCTACGGCAGCTCAGGACACTCAGATCAAAATGCTCCCGGTGACAGTATGGCCTTCAGACACCAAGATGGTGGTCTAGACCTCAGCACAGCTTTCAGTGGTAACAGGAGCCACAAATATCGGCACAGACTTTTGCTGCAGTGGTATTTTTTAGCATTTTTCTCATAGTTGATTAAATTTTTCTAAGTCAAAGTGGAATAAATCATTTAAAAACAACCTGTTATTTGATTCTATTTTTAACAGTCATATTTGAAAGTTGGAGAACCATATATTTAATTAGAATTTTCTTAGCACAAACACTATGATTGTGTTACCATCCTTTCCTATAGACCTTCAAAAGGGCAGTTACTATAATTAATCCCTTCTTTCCTACACCCTCTTGCTATACTTGATAAATTTGAAAGATAAAATCTTTGTGTTAAGGTTAGGGAGAGGGTTTACGGATAAAGCACTTTCTGCAAGCTTGATGAGTGAGTTTGATCACAAGTTGACCTCTCACTTCCAAAAGAGTTCTGTGGTAAGCACATGCATATGCACATGAGCAAGCATGTGAGCATGCTCAGGCATGTACACACCACACACACACACACATAAACACACACACACACGCACACACAAGGCACGTTAAAACCACTTTTGAACTGACTTTCAGTTAGGGATAGAAAAATACAGAGAAAAAAAATACCTCTTCCATAAGGTCAATGCTACCTACAATAATTCAATTTATAAAGGGAACATTGATAATATGCAAGTTCTTCACATTGCACATATACACAGCCAACCTCCTTTATCTTGAAGCCAAATAATGAAATGTCAATTTAAAACTCTTTTGGTTCTGTGTAGTGATTCTAAACCATGAAGCAGTTGGGCTTTTTGTTTTTGGTTTGTTTTTTTCTATAAACATCTATAGACAGAATAAACTATGGATTTCTATATTCAAAATGTGATTTTATAAGCAGGTTACATGACACTAAAACAATTTTTAATGTTTATTAAACATATTTGAAGTAAGCCTATGACCTGTAAGAAGAATTAACAATTAACTTAAAATAAAAAACTTTCATACAAAACAAAACAAAAACAAGCAAACTATGCTTTCTCTAAACTTTACGCAAATTTTTCTTGTCTCTTAACTTCTCTTTCATCTGTTTGGTTACATATTAGAAGGAAGGAATGGAAAGACATTGAGAACAATAGAGAAGCAAGCAAATTGGGAAACCCGAATTCTCCAAACTACAGAAGTTTGTCAGAAATAGGTGAAAATTTTTCCTTGGAAACTAAGAATGGTAACTTTAACAATACTCCAGCACCCAATACTCTACTTTATTGTTGTTTTCTCCACAAAACCCTTAAGTTCCTTGTAAAAATGAACTTCACTGAGTGAAACAGAAATAAGAAAATAGTCCTCTGTCCCTATGTTTTTTGTCAAACTTCAGCTCTGTGATAATTTGTTAGTCAAAATCTAGCAGTAGTTTAAAATAGTACCTTTTTGAAAACACAACCTAAGTGACCTAGGTCTATGAGTGTAGACTGTTCATTTTGCTTTTCATTTTACTTTTTACTGCTTCTTTGGGTTGTTTCTCAGCTGCTACCAATTCCCCAACAGAGAACAGTAAATTGAAATTGTGAATGATTCCTTCTGTGGACATCATTACATCTAAATAGAATGAACACTTAACCACAGCATTGGCCTCAGCTACATTTAATGGATACAGTCAAACAATTTAGTACAGAGCTGGGTGTTACTAAGAAAGGGTCTTTGTTTGCATGTTTGGATACTTTTGTTGTTGGGAAGATTTTGCTATGACATTGCTTGGCAATGTGACATTATGGGACCTCTGACTACAGTGCTGTTCATCATGGTGCAAAATGCTGCTGTGAAGCTTTTGGTTGTCTATGAAAAAAAAATCACAGTGCCTGGACCAAACTGTCAAAGTGAATACTGACCATGAACATGAATACATAAGGTAAACTTATTGGGTATAAATGAAACACTTGTTGAAATCATTTTGGTGTTATTTTTGTGTGATAAATATGAAAATTTAAAATACAATGAATTGTTTTTATTTCAGCAGTTTATTTATTGTGATTAGCAGAACTAAAAAATGTTTTCTAGTCTTCTCATTTGTCAAACCTTATACGTGAATACATACCCATTTATAAGTGTGTTTGTTTAAATAAACATGCATATATATATGCTTCTACTTAACATATATGTACTATATGTAGAACTGTTTACAAAACTGAATTTAATGAACCACATATGAGCTATGTAATCAGT
Source organism: Phyllotis vaccarum (assembly GCA_033318265.1). Taxonomy (NCBI): domain Eukaryota; kingdom Metazoa; phylum Chordata; class Mammalia; order Rodentia; family Cricetidae; genus Phyllotis; species Phyllotis vaccarum. The sequence goes on from JARWLC010000016.1 coordinate 10,663,136, forward strand.
AGGGAGATACTCATAGTTTTGTATCATTTGTAGAAGATTAATGAGTTTCAAATGTAGGCATTTATTTGTATTAAACATTTAAAATCAGTATCTTGCTTTGTGATTTTGATATTTATTTTTATTATTTCATATCTATTGTGTACCTGTTTGAGCTCATATTATGTGTCTGGGTGACTCCAAAGCAAAATCAGAGTTGTAGTTACAGGAAGCTGTGACTTGCCTGGGGTTCTGGGACCTAAATTTGACTCCTTTGGAAGACTAGCAAGTACCCTTGATTTTAGCCACAGAGTAGAGTTTTTAATCAAAATATGAGTTTTCTTCTTTCCCGTTTACAACTACAAAATTTTTAAAGTTGTATAACAGGAAAATTATTAAATTCTACCGAGACTATGTGGATTATAGCACATGCATGAAGGTTATACTGAACAAAATTGAAAAAAAATCAATGGAAAATAAATAAGGCTTTTATTTTTGTCACATATTTTTCTTATGATGAACACAATGCCGATTTTTAAGAAGCTGGTAAGTATAATAGACTGTCCCCATGACTGTTTCTACCTAAGCATTAAAATATCACTAACAAGAGGAATAGATACTTCAAGTCAACAAATTATAGACTTTACAGTAAGTTATTTAGTGGTTGACATTGCTTTGGGTGTTCTTTTTGTTTTAGCTGACAACTCGACCTTGGATCTATAAACAAATGTAGAACTGAACCTTTAAGCAGCATGCATTTGAATGTCCTTTCCTGATGTTATAGCAGTGTAGAGTGCTGGTAATCAAAAAGCTAGAATATAACGAAGCTGCTCTAAAATATTAGTTGCAAAGCTGAACAGTTTCAAGAGTTTATCCAAGTTGTAAATTCTATTTTTTTCAGTTATAAATTGACAAAAGTCATTGCTGCTACATACAAGTTATTTAAATGACATATTAAATTAAGTATATATTAATTTAATCATTCAACATCAATTATACTAAAACAAAGTATAGATCATGACTTATTTATATTTTATTAACAATGGCCTCACCATTTAGGCAATCCTCATCCTGTGGTTCTATCCTTGCTATGTTCTGGTGGAACTTCTATTGCATTACAGTCCTACCTACACACTATTCTTTGGTATAACTTTTATTTTTTAATTATTTTTATTCTTCACATTTTCAGTGTATACTGGTCATCTTTGTCTAATATTTCCCTTGAAGAATCCTCATCTCTTTTTTGCTGTATGTTAACCATTACTCAATGTACAGTAACAAAATTTTCCCTTCCTTTTTTGTGTTTGTTTTAATTAACCACAAGATTATGGCAGTTTTATAATTATATGGATTTGAAGATGTTTGCTCTTCCCTTTACCGAGCTAAGCACATTGAACATATGAACAAAGTTTATATATCGTTATATTCAACACAACATCTTATACATACAAAAAAATAAAAATCAAAGGTTGAGGGGTGAAGATTTAATGCAATAGTTAAGATTGTATACTGTTATTGTAAACATTCCAAGTTCAGTTCTTAGGATCCATGCAGGACAGCTAACAGCTGGTTATCCTCTGGACTCCAGGAGTATACACACATACATACACATTAATTAAAAACAAAATATATTTTTTAAAAAGCAAATGTTATATAAATGAACACATGTGTAGATTCAAAAGCAAATATCAACTTTTGTAAATCATTATCCTTAAATTTGAAAAATATTGAACACTGTATGAAGCAGCCACTTTAAGAAAATAGAAGTTAAAATAGGGTCAGAAGTGAAATCTAGTCTTTGAATTCAAAGCTTTTTCGATTAGTATTCCTTCTGCTATTATTCCTAGTAATTTCGTTCAAAAGGACAAGTAAGAAGTACAATAGTTGAGGTTTTAAATTTTTCCTCTTTGAAATACGTTTGGCAGTCATAGTGGTACTTGACTATAATCCCAGTATTCAAGAGGATGAAGTAAGGCATTATGAATTGAGGTCACCCTGAGCTACACAATGAGTTCCATGGCAGCCCATGTGACAGAGAGAATCATTACCTCTAAAAGTAAGACAAACTAAAGCATATGCATTATATATTATTTTAAACTGTACTTATTTATAGAATATTATATGATTCTTCCTCACATACATAATAATGAACAAGTTAGAATAACTAGCATGCTCACCACCTTAAATGTTCATCAGTTTCCGAAATGAGACCATGCAAATCCTATCTTAGTATCTTGACATATAGAATGCATTAAAATACTTGAGATATACTTATATCATCAATGAAAAGAGTTAAATTTAAGCAACTAATTTTATTTATATATTTTTTAGTTTTATGTTAAAGCTACACACACAGAAAGAAACCACCTGAAACCTTAAGAAAAGCCAGATATTTTATATGCATTGTCACAAATTGCACCCCTATATATTTCATTTTGAAACTTCTATATTATAAAGATGTCAAATATTCTCATTCATATTCTTTCCAAACAGTTGTCATTCACCCCTGCTATAGAAAACCAACTCACACTTTAAAAATCCTCTAGAATTGTGCAATATATAAAAGTTTTCCAGATCTGTTAACCAAACTTCCAATGTCACCCCACCTTTGCTAAGGTAATAGCATGAAGCTTTATTTCTTACCCTTCTCCTTGGGTAATACTGTGATTTAAATTATGGTGAAGACCTAGAGAGCAAAGGTGATGCTGGAAAATTCCTATATTTTATAATTGTACTGACCTGGATGCTGAAGTATTTTTTCGCAAATGAACATATTAAGATCATATTGACAGGGACCCTGTAGAGTGGGATTCCCTCTAAAACCCTGGATGAGGCATGAAACACACCAAAACTCCTGTTTCTCAAGACGATCCTGTATTAAAAAGGGAACAAAAATGAAAAGTGGCTTGCTCCTCTTTGACTCGGGCAGATAAACAGCATCGAATGACCTTGATGTGTAATTTTGGGAAAGAGAAAAGGGGAGACCTGTGTTAGAATGGGCTAGGATGTAGTGGGATATTTTGATTGAGCATTTTAATTAGATGAACCAAATAGAGGCTTTTGATTGCTGGACTTTCATCGTCAGTCTCAGGAAGGTGTCCCAATAAGGAAATCAATCTTGATGGCCAGCTTTAGGGAACTAGGAAGGATAAGGCCTAGAAGTGCCATGTTCACCCAATCTTTGCTTGCTAGAGCTCTTCATAACTGATAGAACCGATGTCAGCTATTAGACACAGATTACTCTGTTTTTCTTTGTTCCTTCTCCCTTCCTTCCTTTTTATTCTGTGGGTCTCCTCCTCATGAACCTGATTCCTTTGTTCATACTTTCTTTCCTCTATCTCTCTTCATCTCTACCAGAAGCTCAACCTGGTGCTTAGTTATAGATTTCTGCTTCTGCCTCTATCCATTGCTGGATGAAGGTTCTATAATGACAATTAGTGTGGTTATTTATTTAATTATAGGGGAATTCTTGTTGAGGCACCCTCTCTACAATTACTTGGGGTTCTGGCAAGGGACATCTTGTGGGCTCTTGGAAGTTTCTTTATAAGCCCACAGTTCCTTGCTCTATCAAGATATCCATTTCTTTTTTTCTCTCTCTCTGTGGCTTCTCTCACTCACCCATCTCCTTCTCTCATAATTTGTTCCCATCTTCCCTTGCTTGCTCCCCATTATGATCCTAATCAGGATATCTTTTCTATTTCCCCTTTTCAGGGGGATCCACAGATGGCTCTCTTCTGTTACTCCTGCATGGCTAGAGTATAAATACTCTAGTTCAATGGTTGCTTTCACGGTTACTTCACAAGTTCAATTCTAAGCATTACAAATTAACTCATTCATGGTCCCATTATAATCAGCAATACAAATAGCTTTGTGGTTGTATTGTCATCAACACAATTGATTTAAGAGCATTTTGCAGTTTCATTCATTAATTTATTAATATTTAGGAAATAAACTAGTTGAAATGTCTTAGAACATCAAATATTATTTATTTTATTGCTTGATTGCATGTATTGATATTAGAAAACATGGAGTTGAAAATAAGAAATGGTTGGATGGGGTGAGAGATAGGAGGGAAGGGTAGAAGGGAAAATACTGTGAAGAATAAACAATACTAAATATCTTTTGGAGAAAATAAAATAAAAATAATTACCAAAGAAACTACCTAAAATTCAAACATATTCATATAAAGAGAGCCTAGATTCAGAAAACCTACAATGGGAATATAGTGCTTCTGTTAGACACCACAGACTAACTAATAGAAAGCTCAGTATCCAAAATGACTATCTCTGCTGGATTCATTAGCCAGGGAGGTTCATAGTCCTACAAATATCATAAGCTATTGTCTCTCTTATAGAGCAGAAGATATATTTTACAGATAAAATATGAAAAAGAGTTGAAAATATGTCAAACTTCAAATTAAAACCCCAAATAAACACTTTCTCCTGTAAGTTTTTTTTGTTGGGAATTTGTAACCACAACAAGAAAAATAAGTATTTAATTATTTAATAAACATTAAAATCTGTGATATATAATATATATATATATATACCTTTTGTTTTAGATTTATCTCTTTTGTTTTATGAGCAGTAGTGTTTTTCTTGACTATATATATGTGTACTGCCTACATGCCTGGTACTTACAGATGTCATAAAAGATGTTGGAACTCATGGAACTAAAATTACAGAGGTTGTGTGTCACCAAGTTGGTTCTGAGAACGAAACGTCATTCCTTTGCAAGAACACCAAGTTTTCTTAAGCTCTGAGACATCTTTCCACTGCCTTGTTTTTGACTTAGATATTTAAACACTTATTCCAGTATGATGCTTTTGGTAGCCTTTAACATAACAGTCATCCTTGCTTTATATTGCTGCATCAGCACATTCCATTATATAATTTACAGATAGAGGTTTTATTTCATCAAACAAGATGGAGATTCTAAATAATAACACAAATTCAAAACAGACTAAGTAATAGTAAATAAGTAGAACATCTAGGAAAAATAAGCCGATAACATTGTTACACAATGTATTTATAGATTATATCTCATAACCTGAAGGTGTTTTCCCTGAAAATTCATTCAAAAGTTAACTTTAGGATTTGATTTAAGGCCTTCTTTACTGGATGAAACCCATAATTCCTGGCTCCAGGATTAGGACCAATAACCTGTGGCTAGACACTTCATAAACTCTACGGAGAAAGTACTGTGGGGATTTAATAAACTTTCAGAAGTTTTGGAGATATCAGAGGGAATCTACCCACAGTCTATGTGGAGGGTTAGTGAAAGCTCCAGAAGTCCCAGAGCTCTAACCACAGTCAGTCTAGGAGAATCAGAGAGTGGTGATTCAAACCTTTAATCCCAGCACAGGGAGTATCCTGGGAGTGGTGACCTACACAGTTAATCCTAACTGAGTCAAGGTCACTTCAGATTATAGAAGGAATTCCAGGCTCCCAAGCAGGTGTGGTGGGGCCATGCCTTAATTAAATACAAACACAGAGAAAACCATTCCAAGGGAATGGAGTCTGAGGAAGCTAGAAGACAGCTGGGTAAGATTTGACTGTGGTGTTTATTCCCTCTAGTATCTCCAAAACTTCTGAAACTTTATTAAATCCCCACAAACTATTACTCTAAGTGGGCATAGTTTTAAACCAACTCCTAAAGATTTATCATTGAACACACAGATTAGTACATCTCTTTAATCCTGGTCTGAGAAGGTAATTAACACAGAAATACACAACTGGACAAAGTACAGACAATAAGAAACTACAGAATGCTCACCACTAAGTGGTGCATCTATAGCATACCCTGGTCTTCCAGTGATCAAGGATCATTGCACATTAGAAATCAGAATGACGTTAAGAAGCAGAAAGATTGTATGACTATCAGGATAGTATTTTGCAGATACAACAGGTTAGTTACACATATGAATTTGCAACAATTTAGTCTTGTATAAGACCTGTGAAAGCTCATTTTAGACAAAATCCTAAAATGGAGAAAATAGGTGGGTATAATGTCACCTCTACTAAAAGCTACAGGCAATTGATAGCTATGGGAAGAGAGTCAATTGTTGATAAAGACATAATCTTTAGTGGGTTGACTATGCTCTAGTGGAAAGCCAAATGTTTAAGACTAGCTGAGCAGCAAAAACTGAACTGGAGAGGTTTAAAAAAATGGAACACAAAGGTTTGGGTTTAGAATAACATGTAAATATAATCAAAATTCATTGCACAAAATTCTTAAATACTAATAAAAATAAGGAAAATAACTGACAAAACTATACTTAAGTGATATTTATACAAGTGAGCTAGCAGAATCAATATTTTGTGTGAAAATGGTGAGAACAAGACACCTTCAAAGAAAACAAAAGATCATAAAACCTTGACTAGTGCTGTGCCTGAGAAAGTACCATAGCTAAAATATATAATATTAACACAATTGAGAAAGGGTTAAAAAATAGAGTAATAGATGATAAGAGATATTTGGATGTGTGATCATTAGATAAAAAATGAAATAAAAGGTGAATAGTAAACAATTCATATAGATGTAAATGCTACACATGAAAATAAATGTCCCATATGATAAAAAAATTTCATTGATCTTAAAATAGAGAAATATGCATAATGTGTTTTGAACAGAAATATGGGTAATACATTGCAAAGATTTACCTATAGGACTTTTAAAAGTTTCTGTTCACTGAAAGTCATGCTAAAAGAGTAAAAATTCAAGGAATAAAGAAAGGCACTTTGACAGCTAAGGAGACGGCCTCTAGATTGGATAGGCTTTTACATGTGGGCAAAAAATAAAATCAATTAAAATATAATAATTTACAAAGCGCACTCAGTCTTGAATATAGAAAACACTCAACGATATTTGTATTCAATAAAGTCTGAAAAACATCTTCTTGAGTCATATACAACAAGTAAAATTCAAATGAAAAGTTTATCTGTATGTAGTACATGCACTAGAATTATGGCAGAAAGTAATGACTCACCAAAGTCAGAATGCAATGGACAGTAAATAGTTGTGATTAAAAAGTGAATTTATTCTTTGAGAAATAAAAATAAATTGGGCTTTTAAAATATGCCAAAAGTTAGCTGCTAATGGACAAAATAGCACTATCTCAGAAGATAATGTATTTGAAAATATGTCTATCTCATCAGAGACTACTTATCATAACATTAATTTCAATCAGGCCAGATTGTAGCAGCTGGCCAGTGGGGATATCACCAGTTTCTGCCCTCTCTGAGAGTTATTTTCTTTGACATTGCTAAGAAATGAAATAGCTATTATGGTCATTCCTTCCTAACAATGCCAAGTGTGACATTTACTCTGGATTTCTATTCCATACATATTTGTTATTTTTTGCTGCCAATGAATTATCCTTTATTCTTCTGCCTTTCAGTTTTCATTTTTTTGGATTTGTGTGTATCATAGAATATTTTCAAAAGATTAAAGAATTCACAAGTTAATTTCTTACAATAGTTACCTTAATTAATTCTAATTGTATATCTTAGGCCTTCTTTAAACTTCAAATCCTCCTGTCTTGGCCTCCATTGTACTAGAGTTATAGATATGGGCAAATGCTCCAGACAAGCTTAAAAGTTAAATTATCTAAATATATTTTATAGCTAAATTATACTAGTGACTTTGGTTGCTACAAATTAAAATATATTGTTTGAAGAAAAACACAAATACATTATTTCTCATTCATTTATAGACTAAAAACCACACCAAGTGCAATATACTAGAATATACGACCTGTTATAAAGGCATTCTTTCTGCCTTGAAAATAGTTTCCCTTTTAATATGGCTCAGAGAACAAATTTCATATCTCTTCTTTTGTTACAAAAGTAAAAATACCATCACAAAGGCAGTACTTTCATAACTCATATGAGCCTATCTTCTAAAAGCCCCACTTTGGGATAACATTTTGTTGGCAATTTTGGAGGGGAAAAAAAGATTTTTGGATCTCCACAAAATTAGAAAGGAAAAAAATATGTGTAATGTATAGAGTTCCACCACTGACCTTCTCCAAATCCTGTTCTTCTCATCTCAAAAAATAGTCTGTCTTAATTTATTCTAATGTCTGGATCATAATGTCTCATTTGGGATCATCCAAGACAAATACAAATGAGGCTCATGATAGATTTCTTCTGTCTAAGAAACTCTGAAAGAAATTAAATATTATTATTTGGAATATAAAGTTTCTGGCCTGGACCAGCCCCAAGATCTGGATTGGAGTTCCAAAGACCCAAAGGAACACACAGAAGCTTACATGGATTTTATGCTGATCGATTACCCTATGATTCAGGCACATAACTTGCTATCTCTTAACTCTTAAACTAACCCATGATTAGTACCTTTTCTCAGAGCAGAATTCTGCTCTCTTTCCCTCTACCTTTCCTGGGTCTCTACTCTACTATCTTGGGTCTCTGCTCTAGTATTCCTCTTCCCAGAGTTTTCTTAGTCTGGTAGCCCCAGCAACATTTCCTTTCTGCCTTCTGGCCAGTCAGCATTTTATTAAACCTGTAAGAGGGGCAAATATTTACAATGAACCACAGCATAATCCCACAGTGATGCTTTTCAAATCTTAAGGTTCAAAGTCATTGGATAAGCACTCCAATTTCAAAAGGAAAATAAAGTAAAGAAAGTAATATTAGGACACACAAATAATTTTTAAATCTATCAAGGTGAATAACATGAGATACTAAGGTGTAACAATAGGTTTCTGGCCTGTAGATTCAGATGTCCAGACCCGCAGTCCCACAGAAACACACAGAAGCTTATTATTTATATTCTGCTTGGTCTATGGCTTAGGAATTTTGCTAGCTAGCTCTTGCATCTTTATCCAATCCATTTCCATTAATCTGTCCTGCTGTATAGCCCAGGGCTTATCTACTTCTTTACATCTTAGGGAGCTGGATTCCATCTCTCTTGACTCTACCCTCCTTCCCTGATCTATACTCCAACTTCTCTGCCTAAGTCTAAGATGCTTGCCATAGGTCAGGACAGTTCCTTTATTAATGAATGATATTCACAACAAACAGAAAGGCATCCTACATTACTTCCCCTTTCCTGTCTAATCAAAAAGGAAGGTTTCAATTTTAATATAGCAAATTACATATAACAAAACAGCTAACAGGCAAGAATTATAGTTACAATATCTAGTATATTTGTATTTAGCAAAATTAAAGAAAATAGTCTATCTACTCTGTCCTTGTGAGTCTAAAGTTTCATATCTAATACACCTTTCAAAATATCTAAGAAAACTCTACTTACAACTATATAATCTTCAGCTAATCAAAGATCACAGCAGGATATAATATTTACCCAAGTAAACAGAAAGTGAAAGCAACTTCCAATCTCTATAAATGACAGAGATGACATCTGGCTGTCTAGATAGTCATCCAAAGTTCTTTTGTAATATTGGGTCATCAATCTTCAGCATGCAGGCCTAAAGTATCTGGCATACCTTTTGGTGAAGCAATAAATTTGAAGGATTGCACTTCCCATTCTGGCATAGTTCATCAGTCACTTCTCTTTGTGTCTTGAAGTATGTCCGCCAGCTTTTTCTGCAAAGCCAAAAACTGAAGGACTATATTGGCTGTTTCTGTCAAAGATCATTGGTCACTTTGCTATGGATCCTGCATGTTTTGTTTATACAGCATACTGTCAGATAGTTCAAGAATAGTTTCTTGTCCAATGGCTAATTTTTATCACAAAGAAAGTAAATTCCATAAGGAGTTTCTTTGATGCCCATCAACCTCTTGCAGTAGATTGGTGTATCCGGAAAATCTAAGTTCTTAAAATATTATAAATGCCATATTTTTAGGTCATTGAAGTATTTTAAGATTACTTATCTAATTGAAATATATCTTTGTATACCTACCAAAACCTAACTAATATTAATATAAGTTTGGTTATCATAGATGACTATTAATCTGCATTTCTTAATTATACATTACAATTTTAAATGAGTTACATAAATCTTATTCCTTAAACAAGAGCAGAAATATACATACAGTATAACAAAATTGGCTTTAAATTTGTATCAATAAACCAAAATTCATAACAATGTAAAATATTTTGATATTAACAGCTATTTTTTGATTAAAGTAGATTCAATAATCTTTTTTAAATCATTCCTATATCATATCCCGCTTTTTTCCTTAGAAAAAGATTGACTATGACCATTAACCATATATAATGAAAACAAAGACTTATAAACAATATTTTGGGAATTTGGGCATAGCTTTCCACTACTACATTTTGAAGACTGAAGGGTGCTGGCAATCTTATGAAGGTCCTGAACCTGGATCATCTTAGTTGGCGGCCTTGAAGCTGATGTGGCCATCTCTTCCCATTAAAGAACTGCTCCACTCCAGATTTTCAACATGGTGGAGATACCAGAGCCATACTTACCTTCCTAACTCTAGGAAGCAATATTAAATATTCTGAAACCTTTACCTCCCCAACTACAGGGCATCCTAGGGTCCACACTGCCACCTGCTGATCATAAACTCTAAGTATTTGGCAGCAGGGCATTTTAAAGAAGACAAAGCTGATCAGAAAGCCTCCCTTAAAAGAGCCTAGCATCTGCTTGCTGCCAGCAAACAGAGATGTCCCAGAAAATGCTGCTACCAAGAAACCATCTTTGACTCTGTTCTCTTTTTGTTCAATATAAACAGAAACCTTAAATTCATCATATGAAGCTTGTTGCTTATACTGAGTCTCCTGTGACACGTTGAGAACCAGCCTTGTTGGAGTTTAAGCTGCATACCACAAACCCACCATAATTTTGTAGCTCAAGCTGGCACAAAACTCTCTACTACAACTCACTTGAGTGACACAACTGAAAAGCTGTTTTTTAGTTCCGTTTCTGTGTTCTAGAACTCTTTTTAAGCTTTCTTAGGATTTCTGTGGGTGTGTGCCCACACTGGCATGCCATTTCCAATAATAGGTTTCTGGCCAAGCCTAGCCCTGAGATGTGGACCAACAGTAACAAATAATCACACAGTCTTATGTTAGTTACATTCTACTTGGTCTATGGCTCACGAATATTGCTAGCTTGCTCTTGCAACTTAATTCAACCCATTTCCATTCATCTGTCCTGTCACGTGGCTAGTGTCTTACCTACTTCTTTATATCTTGCTTCTTGGGTGGCTGGATCCAACTGTCTTAACTTCCCTCTTCTCCCCCTATCTATGCTTTGTTTTCTCCCACCTACTTCAAGATGCCTGCCACAGGTCAGAACAGTTCCTTTATGAATGAATGATATTCACAGAATACAGAAAGACATCCCACAGCACGAAAGTGCAACTATAATTTCTACTATCTTGACCTTTCATCTCTCAGGGGACTTCTGATGAACAATGTTACCTCCATGGCTCAGGAGTATGCTACTTAACAACTATCCTCTTCCTGTGAGATAGTTCTCCCCTGGGATTCTGGACTATGGGTCATATCACTATGAATTTAAGTGATTCAACCTAGTAGAATCTGATAGAGGCCATGTTTCCTAAACTATGGTCTTGAATGTCTCTGGAATACCTTTCATAAGATTCTTCACTTTAGTACAAGATCCAACTGAACATCATTCTTGCCCTATAAAATATAAAATCTAAAATATATGACAGCCTTCCTGCATCTCATCTCCATTCTTTGCATTCCAAACAGGCACTTTCCCCACTCTGTTGTATCTGATGATTAAGCCATGGTAAAACACCTACTTGAGTTCAGAGTTGCTCAGCTTTACCAACAGAGATTTCTTCAGCACAGGTTTGCTAAATATTGGTTATTGGTTACTTTTTGCCCAACAACTCTATCTTTTTGTCATTTCATTCTTTTCATATTTTGTTATAAACTGAAGGAAATGCACCATTCACTCAATATATTGCTTAAAGGATATCCTGCTAAATACTGCTTCCATATCTTAAATCTCCTTCCTTTCAACAAAACATTTAGAATGTGAAGTAAATTTTAAAATGTCTTTATCACTATGGTATCAACTTGTAAGCACTGTCTAAAATGTTCCATAATTTTATCAGAGATGTCATTTGTAGTATGAGGTTTCTGGCCCCAACTTTCGGGCCTAACCTCAAGGTTTAGGCCCGCAGTCCTGTAGACCCACGGACCTGCAGACCCGCAGTCCCACAGAGACATGCAGAGGCTTACTATAGTTTTAGGCTGATTGGCCTCAGGCCCAGACATATCACTTGCTAACTCTCTACCCTTAAGCTATCCCATGTCTCTTGTTCAGCCATGCGGCTCGGTACCTTTCTTTAGAGCTGCATGGTTGTCCTCTGCATCCTGCAGCTTCTCTCTGGTGCTCTGTCTGGCATTCAGTTCTCAGAGATTTTCTTAGTCTGGTAGCCCCGCCCACACTTCCTGCCTGCCTTTGGCCAATCAGCGCTTTTTATTAAACCAGTGGGTGGGACAATTATTTAGAATGAATCAACACAATACCCCTACAGTCATTAGCATCAAACTTGACTTCCATATTCCTACCAATATTGTATACATTTTACTGCTACAATTAGGCATTTCTATCAACTATCTAAGAAGACAGAACACTTACAATCTAAGCTCTCACATACACCATCTGTTGAATTTCATTTCTGGAACTTTCAAACTCTTCTATTTCTTTTACGTACCCAAGTTCCAAAGTCATTTCTATATTCTTTCGTTTATGCTATGTAAGATTTCAGCCTCTCAGGACTCCCTTGTTTAATTACCAGATAGTTAAGGAAGCTATGATAATTACACAATCTACTATGTGACTTAAATAACTACACCACACTGTGTGCACGCACGCACACACACACACACACACACACACACACACACACACACACACACATGCACATACACATGGGGAGAGAGAGAGAGAGATTTGTTTCTCACAGTTCTTAAGGTTAGAAGATGCAGTGTCTGATCAGGTCCTTATTCCTGACTTATGGGTAGCTGCACTGTCACCACATTCCAGTATACCAGGAAAAATCACCTCTATTCTCTCATGTAAAAACATAAGTCCCATCATGCAGGTTTTTCTTCATGCCCTGTCCTCTGCCTAGTTACTCTTCAATATCCCACCTCCCATAGAAATTAAAGTTTCAGTATCTAACTCCAGTGGGAAGAACACATCACAATCATACATTCTAGAGTAACAATGTTTTTTAAGCCTCTGAAATCCATGACACTGATAGATAATGCATCCACTTGCTAATTTCCATCATAATGAACTCTATAAATACTTCAATATCACTTATTCTTTATTTGTATCCAATTGTTTGTAAGCTGCTTAGATTGTTTTAAAGGGTCTGACCTGCCTCAAAATAATAATCATGTACAGTAAACACATCATTACATTAGCTTTATTATGTATGTATATTGCTATTAATTTTTAGCTAGAGGAATGGATAGATAAATAATAGCATATGTTCCTCTTCACAAGTTAAAATAATTACTCTTTTGGGGATATTTTCTTAACTGCATTTATAGAAATCTAAATTTCATCCAAGTGAATAAAATGTGAAAGTTTTAAACTGATTTTAAAAATAAGCATATAGATGTTTTTCCTTTGTATAAATAGACCTTAAGCTCTATTGACTTCCCCATTGAGTTGACATGTAGGAACAAAGCTAAGCTGTCATCTGGAAGTAAACTATATGTGATGTACAGAAGTAACAGACAAGCATCTGCTCCTCATTTTGGCTTTGAAATAATAAATGTATTCCCTGCTTCAAATCTGAATTACATATTGAATAATATTTAAACCCCCAGAATTGGGTCAAGATATGTCCTAGAAAAATGACCAGCAGTTCTTTGTGGCATATTATAAAAAAGATGTTGACAATTGTTAGATCTTTACAAGAAGTCCACACAATTTCCAAACAACCTGAACAAGTTATTTTAACAGGTTGTCATTATTGAAAAAGTATGTTTAAAATTTTTGGTTAGATAAATTATCTCTTGTGGTATAACATTTTGGAAGAAAATTTATTAAAATAAGGCTAGCTATTATTTTTCCCTTGCTTGAGATTACATGCCATTATCTGTTAGATTGATAATTTTATTTACTTTTAACTTGCTACTATAATAAAAATAACAGACATATAAACTTACTAAGGAATATCTTTTTAAAAAAAAATACTGTAGCAAAAGCCACAGTGGTGAAAAACAAAACACTTTGCTCTTAAGTTAACGAACAAAGCAAGGACTTTCCCTGTTTGCTGCTGATGTCCCCTCTATCAGTCGTATCATACTGATAGTTCCTCTAAATACAGTTAGAGAAAAGAAGGAAAAAATATGGAAAGTCAGAAAAAGAAGTAAAATGTCTTTGTTTGACTTAGCATGATTGTCTAAGTACAAAAACTCCCCTCCCCCAATAAAAAGGTTCTAACATAGCAATTTGGAAAGTGCAAGGTTAATAGACCAAAATTAACTTTTTTTTTTAAAAAATGTATTTAACTAACAGTGCCACCAGTGCTCCTTTAGAGATACTTTGCCACACTGTTAGTTGTTCATAGGCATCTCAGGTGAATAGGACTACTGATTTACCCCCCCCCCCCTTGGTAGCTTGCAAACAACTTCTGGTTCTGTGAAAGCAAGACCATAGTAAGAAGAATTCCAGGTTGTGTCAAGCTCAAAACTTTCAGGTCCTGTGTCTGGACTGGATGGTGTCTTTAGCAATAAAGATGTACCTTCACATGCTTGAGAGGCAGCCAAGGACAACAGCAATAGTCTATATCATTTAGTGAGCCACTCTGAACTACTTTTACCACCAAGTTGAAAAGCAGTTTCTCATGCCATGTACTGGGTGTTAAATACTTTATGATTTTTGTGGGAAACATTGTCAACCTGAGTAGAATAACTTAACTATGTCTCTCTTAATATAATAGCACTGGATCTTTGAAACTTGAAATTAAAAACACAATATAATCTATGACAATGACACATTATTCAATATACAATTCTCAATCTAACACTTGACATACACAACATGCTTATTAAGAAAATAGAAGATTTCAATGATAGACAAAGCACTCATGTTTCTTAACCTGATTTGTAGGTTGAATGTGATAATAACTATTAATATAAGAAATTATTTTTCGGATACTAGCAAACACACTCTAGGTCAATATGAAAAATATCAGAATATACAGAATAAAAAGCACAATTAATACTAACAATTCCAAAATAAAAAGTATTAATGTATGTACCTAAGTTAAAGAATTGCTAAAAGAGAAAGCTAGGACTAATCAAAATGTAAAGAATAACTGACCATGAAGTCCTGGCCCCAGATGACACACACACACACACACACACACACACACACACACACACACACACACAACACACACACACACACCACACACACACACACACACACACACACACACACACACACACACACACACACACACACACACATACACACACGTAAAGAAATTACCCTGGCCACACCCTGCATATTAACACTGCCTTTACCACTTAACATTTGCTCTTTCCTTCTTGAATTGCCATGTGTGTTAAACAGAAAGATGTCATAAATTTTGGGGCTGGAGGTAGACATGAGACTTGTAGGAAGGATAAAAAAAAAAGAAAAAATTTATGTAAGAATTTAAATTAAATTTTAAAAATTAAAACAGACATTGACCTTACATCTTTCTCAAAATAATTTCTCATTATTTATCAAAATTGTCACAGACCTAAATGGAAAAGAAAAAAAATTATTAAACTGTTAGAACTTACAAGGGAGGAATATATATCCATAAATAAATCGATTAACTTCAGGATTATTTTAAATAATACACAAACATTATTGAAAAAGGATAAAAATAACTTTGACATAATGTTGAGGATTATATGCTTTATAGAAAAATTGTGTTGAAAATATGATTAATATTGGATTTGGTGATGGCACTTTGGATAAGATTATAGGACCCTAAGCACTATAGGTTATTACTAATACTATCATCTACGCTCTAGAACTTTATGGCAAGGCTATATTGCTTAAGACACCAGATAGTTAATTCATAAACCCTGGAAGTATCAAAGTGATACTAACCTGGAAGCTATCCCTACTTTATAGATTTTATCATGCTGGAAGTTGTTCCACATATTGCTAAAGGATCAAAGAGTCATTAGTCATAGGCAGTTCTGAATCAAGCAAAAAGGGAAGTAAGTTTTCTCAAAGAGTCCTGTCCCTGTTTAAAAAAATTCCATTTTATGAGGATGGCTACATCTATCAATATATGAGCTGCACAAATTGTAATTGGTAGAGAAAAAAGGAATGTTGGTTAAAATTGAGGGGTTAGGGGAGTAGAATTCATCTGGGAGGAGATATTGGAGAGATCGAATAGGGTCAAAATACATGTAATTTTCTGAGAACTAATAAAAATAGAAATATATGAAACAGCAATTAACTGAAGCTGGAGCTATATAAAACTTAGAAAATGAATCAATTAAAAAAGTGACACTTTAATCTGATGAGTGAGATAAAATGTTTTCAAGCTACGCATCTGAGAAGACATTAAACAAGGTCTAGCCTTCTTATAAAATAGAAGATGTCAGTATTATTTGAATAATGGTACCTCTACAGGAATTCATGTCTCATGAAGACATTGAAAGCATGACTCGTATTTGGATAATTTTATTCTTTTGAATCATGATAAATAAATGCCTGTGGTTTATAATTCTTACTCTGTGATATTTTAGTCTAGTAACCAAAGTGTGCACAACACACACACATATACACAAACACACACACACAATAAAGTGTTTAGTTGAAAGTTTGTTCTGGAAAGCAAACCTCTATCATGCTTTTCATTAGTGAATGTGTGTCAAGATATAACATGAATAAAAGCTGAGAACCTTAAATTGTCAGGATTATTTCTTACATTATAGAGAAATATTGTAAAGGGAAAAAATAAGACAAATTGTGATAATCTGTTCAAAAGAGAAAATAGATAATAATGCAATATAAATAAACATGTATTTCTATGTTTCCTTATTTCTTCTACCATTTTACATCTTTGTTGCTTTCTTAAGATTCACATCTTTGTACCTACTAAGGGAAATGCTATGACAAAGCCAAAAAGGTGTATATTTGAAGTTTTCTTACATATCTTAAATGTCACTTATTAAAGATTCAGTTTTCAACATTACTTCTTGCTACTTAAAATGACAATGAAGACATTACTAGAGGCATAAAAAACCCAGGGTTTGATATGTTATCAAAAGTAACAGTTTTTATTGATGGTGGAGAGAGTGAAGAGAAGTAGCCCAGGCAGGAGCTTCAGCTCTTAACAGTAAAGAGATAAATTTTAGGATTGCATAGTAACCTGACCTTAAAGTCTTTGAAGGGAATGATAGACTTGAAGCATTCAGATTCCATTTAGCAGGTTATGTAGAAATTTATTCTTGAGGAACTGATGATAAACTGCAATGATTGGGTTCTATCAAGAAATTTATTATCAAGATCTCAGAGTTATAAAAGTGAAGTGTTTTCAGATTACCTGTGTTCATGTCTGGACCTTGACAGCCATGAAAAAGTAAGACAAAGAGTTCATTATGGGCTCATTTAGCTTTACATTTTGAAAAGTTGAGCTTTGTTGCTTCTCAGTCTGTTAGGCTTCAAGAAAACACTTGCATGCCCCAATCTTGTCAGAGAGAGCCTAAGCATCATCTAAAGATGAAGCAAGAAATTGGCCCAGGTCATAATCCACATATTGACACTGTCTTCACCATCTGCCCTTCCTTCCATTATCATATGCTACTAGCATCAAGAAGAAGAGTCAAGAGTCTTAAGCTATTAGATGAGGAGGATGATGGGAGGAGAAAAATGATCAAAAATGAGACCTTATCCCAGGTCTGTAAATGGCTCAGAGTTTAATTTCCTGGACAAGGCATCTGGAGCCCATTTTACCAATTTTTAAGACTGGCTTCAAGACATATAAGACTGTAATGTGCAGTAATTTGAAAAACCTGAAACAGCCTTGATCTATAACTGAGGTAGAAGTAAATATGTAAATATTTATTTAAAAAAATAAATAAATATCTAAATAATAGGAGACTCAGAGAGATGTACTTGTTTCAATGTATTTATTGCTTTATATCAGATGTTTTGTCGTTTGAAAAAGGTTTTCTCTGTGTTTTCCTAACTGTCCTAGAACTCCACCTGCCTCTACCTCCCAAGTGCTGCTGGCATTAAAGTCATGCAGTACTATCTCCAGGCTATGCCAGAAATCTCATCAGCTGATTACACTTAGCTAAAAGGGCCAGTATGCTAAAGAATAGTCTGTTCTATAATGGAGAAGATTATTTCTGCTGTCTATAGAGAGTCATTGCTATCTTATTTCCCAGTATTTTTCTGGGTAATAGCTGGCTAGAATAGCAGAAGCTGAGAAGGCCGAAAATAGGTTAGCTTTTATTATCATAATATACAACAGTATCTAACTAGCCACCGGAATCACAGCTCTGAAAGAACTGTGGCAGAGCCATAGACATCATAAAGGCAACATAGGCATATAATCCATGCAGATGATTCTTAGTTATTAATAAAAAATCATAGAATAAATTAGGACTTATTTGGAAAATAAAATCCTATTAAAAAGAAGAAATGAAGGAGAAATATAGGAAGACAGGAGCCAAGGAGAGAGGAAAAATAAAGGTAATGTTGAAAGAAGAAAACCCTCCAATAGTTTCCAGAATTGTCAATATTCAGATGCAATACTTACAGTGAGAAACTAAATTTCACTGAAGGACATTCACAAATTTAATCGTAATATATATGCATGAGATAATAAAACACAGGAAAAAAAAATTATAAATGCATTTAGTAAAAAATACTAATTCATTTATATCATGTAGACTTTTGCATCAAAATGATTTAAATCTAATCCATTGACCTTATACTCAGAAATCTGCTTAGAGATTGTATATAGTAACCCTCATAGATGCCAACACCCTTGTGTTTGCAATATGAGGCAAGGAGAAATTTGAATTTCACAAGATGGAGGCAGCCACAGACTACTGATAGTCATAATCATCGTTCTTGGCAAACCTGAATTAAGTTGAGGCTGTCATTTTTGACATATAAAAAAATCTTTCTTTGACATCATAGGAAATTGTTTCACACAAAACAGCATAAAAGTGAAATTATTGAGAATGGAAAAGGTAGCCCTCACCAAATCTGCCACCAAGATTAAAAGACTACATCCTATGCTTTTCAAGATAATTTAGAAGAAAGTTTCTCAAAAATAACTCACAAAGAATTCAGCAACAGTTGTTCATAGTAATAACAAATAATTATAAATTATCTTTATCGATTTATTTGCCTTTTTCTTTTTTCTCTTTCTTATTTTCATCCTCCACTCATAATTCTGTCAAAAAGTGAGATTCTTTACAATATTTTCAAAATATATTATCTATATTCCAACTTTATTTTCAAAACATCTAATATTAAGTTCTATAATATTTAAAAATGTGTATGGTAAATTTAAACAAACATATAAATCAATAGACAAATATAATAAAACACATGACTTTTTATAGACTTTGAATATAGAGCAGTCAAATGGGTTAAAGGAATTTCCGGTTTCTTCCTCAGATCCTAGCAATGGGAAACAAAGTAGATCCCTCCAATCTATTACATATGTTGTGGTACTGTAGTTAGATCACAAAATCAAGCAGAGAATTTAAATTCCAGATAAAGACAATGAGGATGGCCCCACTATTCACACTGTGAAAGTGATCCTGGGCATCAGTCGCATTAGAACTGAGATGAGAGAAGAAACTTACAGCCTACACAAAGCTGCCACATCTCCATTCCAGGCTCTTTGGCATAGGAATATACTCTGCACACTCTCAAAAGAGAACTGGAAACATCGAGCCAGCCACAAGTACTTTATCTACTGCGGTGTACTGCCTGCAAAATAGCTAGGGCAATAGTGGCACAAAGCTTGAAGGTAATCAACCAATAAGTGATTTGATTTAAGGCTTACTCCACAAGATGGGGCCCATACCTGACTCTGTTGGCCAAGAACCTGAAACTAGATAGGGCAGGAATGTTGGGTTAAAACCAAATTATACTGGTATAAAAAAATAAGAAAAAATGTAGTGATAAAATGACTCTTAATGATATTCTTCTACACTCATAAATCAGTGCTTAATTCAGCCACAATTAGAGAAGCTTCCTCTGGTAGCATCTAGAAACAAATATAGAGACCCACAGCTAGATATTACACAGAAAGTAAGGGACCTTGCAACAGTCAGTTCTAAATCAGATGTCTCTGTCAAATCTGTCCCCTCAGATCTCAAGAACTCTCAAAAGAGGAGTCAAAAAAATGAAAAATCAAGGGGGATGGGGGACAAAAGTACCAAGGCCTGATACATCAACAAGACTGACTCACTTATGAAGGAAATCACAGATACTGAAGTAGTATGCACAGAGCCTGCAATGAGTTTGTGTCAGGTTCTCTGCGTTTATATTATGATTTCCAGCTTAGTAATTTTATGAAAAACATATTTTTTTAAAAAATTATGCCTCAGGTACAGAAATTATGTTGTAGATGTTTCAACTGAGAGCCACAAAATAATTTGTTCTCTATGTTTTGTTTCGCTGTAGTTTTCCAAAATTGTATTCACCAATTGCAAAGAGAAGTTTGTATATTGAGTTGTGAAAGCTGCATCTACTTGTTGATATAGGCGAGTGGAAAAACGGTACAAGTCATAGGAAAGGTGTGTCTGTTGTGAGATTGTATCTCCTAGAAATGTCAGGGATCAGCAACACTGGATTCTTAAAAATCTGTCTGCCTTAACTAGGGAAGCATGAGCCGACATGTTATAATAAAAGGGGAGAATACCACAGGTCCCAACCAAAGACAAGGAAGTACAGGCAACTAAAGGTTGCCAAGAGGGGAAGAGTTAGTATTAACTCAGAAAAGTATCCCAACGTAGTTTCCAACTTACCTTTTCCATCCCTGAAATCATTTACACAAAAGTAACATAATATGGATGAGGCACATTGTATTTATATATTTAGGAACATAGGAGACCATGAGTTGAATTACAAGTTGAATTACATAGGTTGGGTAGAGGGAGGAGAAATAAAGTTAAAAATGATGTAATTGTGTTTTAATTTCTTTTTAATATACAAAGAAAAAGAAAAAAATAAAGAAATCTTGATATTTGGGGGTTTTCTAACCTATTCTAGAATTTATTTATTTCTAAAATTTTGGAAATAAATTATACCTAGAATTACAAATAATCTTTTTACTTATTGTGGTAAGAGTTTTTAACCCTGATTAGCCTGAGATCTATACCAACATGTCCAAATAAACTGCCCACAGCTGCTTTGTCCCAAATAATGACACAAAGGCTTATATTAATTACATGCTGTTCAGTCTATGGCTCAGACTTATTGCTGGCTAGCTCTAGCATCTTAACCCCTTTCTATTAAACTATGTCTTGTCACTCGGCTCCTGGATACTCTGAGTTCCTTTACATCTTTTCCCCAGTGGCAGCTCACAGTGCCTCCCTCTGACTCTGCCCTCCTTCCCCTTTATCTATGCTTGGTATCCCCTTTCTGCTTCTAAAATGCCTTGTCGTAGGCCAAAACAGTTCCTTTATTTTCCAATGATAGTTCACAGCATACAGAAAGACATCAATTTATGGTAACTCATAAATGGAAAATATTACTCTGTTTAGTTAAACCTAGTAGTTTTCACTAAATAAAAAAATTCAAATAAGGGAAATTCTTGTTATTTAAATGAGAAATCTTAAAATTGTAAGCTTTATGGATTTTACTATAAGCACATGACTGTCATTAAATTTATAGCTAATTAACATCTCTATCAACATGCTGTGTTAGTCACACCATTTTATTTTCCATATTTAAAATGACTAAACAACCTCAAAAATATTCATGTAATTGCTACTAAATGATAAATTTATGAAGATTTAAATTTTTTATTACTGAGAAAAGGGAATGTATTCATAAATGATACATATCTTACAAGAATTGTCAGAAGTCCAGGTCTTTTTTTTTGCCAAAAACATGAAAATTATAAGTGATTTTCTGAATCCTTTTGATCTTATCATGGTAAAAGTAGAAAATAATTGCTGTTTGTGACTCAGAAAATAATGATTATTATTTCAACATTAATGAGAAAGGAAAGACATGTTTAAAGTAGCAACACCACTATTTTTCCATTAAAAGAAAGTTCTCTATTCATGTGAACTTGACAACAACCACAAATTATTACATAGTTTTGCTAAACATGATTGTTAAATGATACATAGCAATCTGTAAAACCTTAAAGACAGGGAGAATGAATTATCAATTTCACGCACATTTGGTTTTTAGTCATTTGAACGCCTTTAGTCATGAGTCAGTGGGCTGTCGGAAAACAGACACTAACTCTGTTGTTTACTTTTCTCATTGTCAAATACCTCCCAAAAAGAATTAAAAAAAAAAACCTCAAAATAACAAAAGATAAAAAACAATTCAAGGAAAAAGTAAGCAATAATTTTAGTCTACAATGTAGCCCAACATATTGGGAAGACACATGAAAAATTTCAATTTTTTTTCCTATACTGAACCATTCTATCCTGAAGGAAGACTCTATAAGACTCAAGAAATAAAATTTACAAAGCTTTGTAAGTAAATAATTCACAAGTATCGAGAAATAACTGAAACCTCAGGAGTTTCACAAATCACTTCCCTTGAGATTATAAATCAATAATACCTGTTGAGAAAGAAAAGACTTGTTGAGGTGTCTGCAAGTCATGTATCTAGGAATACAGTTTGCCTTTGTTGAGATCTTTGATAGTATGGCTGCCAGTGAGCTGCCTCACTCCTGTAAGTAACCCATAATCTAGCCTCCTACAGTAATCCCAGTGAACTCAGTGGTTCACTAAACTAGACTTGTGTCTAATCATTTCTTTGCTCTGTTGTCCGTAGCCTATCTTGGATGCATAGACCTTTGTCCATGTTTCTCCAGGAAATCCACAGAACAGCATGGCAGCAGAAACATGACGTAGTTGGTCTCTTTGCATCCAGGGTCAGTTTGCATTCTACTTTGTTTTGTATTCAGTCTAAGACACCAGATCATGGAATAATGCTACCCATATTTAGGAAAATTCTATTCTCAATTAGCACAATTCTAGAACCTCCCTCATTGACAATATTGTAGGCTCGACTCTTTAATGAGTTTAAAAGCTGACAATATTGAACATTAGTTTATCCCTTTGTCAACATAACTCTAAAATATATCATTTTTGAGCTAAAATATTCTACTCTTTGTCCCCTCAGGCTCATAGTAATCTCAATTTAAAATGACTTCAGTCAAACTTCCAAAGTCCCTATAGTGTTTGACATCTCTAATGCTGATCAAAATTGTATGTGTAAAGTCTCATCTGAGATTCCAGTGATATTTTCACTGTGAGACACTAGAATATCAAAAAGCAAACCTCTAAATACAGTGGCCCAGTATAAACATGAACACTTGAAAAATAAAGAGTTATGGCATACCAGGGAATGTTTTCACTAAAGCAATACAAAAACCCAACAGGGAAAATACTAAATCCCAGATTCATTCCCAGAATCATAGGCTTATGTTAAAATCCTCTAGACTTCCAAGAACTGAGTAGCCTTATCCTTTTCTTTCTGCCTTGTGTAGCACATGTAGCCCCTCTCTATGACCAGTTTGACTCTGTGTTGCAGCATTTGTCCGTAGATAACTTTGCTGTTGGTAGATTGAACATCCTAGTATCTGAATTGCAACTCAAGTATTATCTCCACAGCTTCTCACCAGCCTCTCAAGACCTCCTTAAATAAAATGTCTTTGGACAATCTTTCTTAGACTCTGGCACACTTTCACCTATCATAGTTGTAGACACCAGTTCCATAGGGACAACTTAGTCAAGTTCTGCTACCAGTTTGAGATGCTCTCTTGCATCTTCGATGACAGTTGCATGGGCATCTGTGAACTGATGCAGAGAAACATTTCCCTAGGCTATTGTTTCCAAGCAGGGAAGCCATTCAGTGGCATCCTCAGTTCAGATTATTTCCTATCAAATGCATTAAAATTGTCATAACATGTCATCAGTGTTTGGCTTCTTCTTTCTAGAAAAGAAGCTTCCTATTCTTTCTATTCAAAGCAGGATTCTCTATAGATCCTAATCAAAGTTATTC
This sequence comes from Phyllotis vaccarum, assembly GCA_033318265.1. Lineage (NCBI taxonomy): Eukaryota > Metazoa > Chordata > Mammalia > Rodentia > Cricetidae > Phyllotis > Phyllotis vaccarum. The sequence goes on from JARWLC010000016.1 coordinate 10,687,308, forward strand.
TATGCAATTCTTTTTCTTAGCAACTTTAAATTTTGTCATATTCTCATTCTTAACAAACTACACATTTCCCCAACCTTCCTTTCCCTTCCCCATCTCTCCTCTCTCTTTCTTTTACTACTGAACCTTTCTGTAATTCTAAATAAAAAGCTTAACAAGTGCTGTGTGTCCTTACAAAGCATCTGTTCACCCAAGATAATACCATCAATGAGAAATAGAAGGGAAGATTTAGCTGAAGCCCATTGAATCAGAGGGCTTACCAGGGCAAGAGATTGCTCAGGGAGTGATTAAGAGCACTCTTTTCTCTTCTAAAATATAGAGTTTCAATTCCTGGCAGCAAGTTGGCAGCTCACATTATACATAATTCCAGTTACAGAAGGATTCGGTCCTCCACATTTGGTCTGTATAGTCACCAGTCATATGCATACACATGCAGGCAAAACACTCATACACATAAAGTAAAATCCTTTTGGAAAAATTCATTGAAATACTTGATCACCATTGATAAAGTAACATAGCATGCCATTTTTGAATGTCTTAAGAGTTGAATCTCATTTTAAAAATGGCTCGTAGTAACACTTCATTTCCTTGTTAAATTTTTATACAGATGTGGTCTTCAAAAAGTAGGAGGAAGACAGTTGAAAAATTCTGTCATTCATGAGCTCAGCAGTATGATCTGCCTGGAGCTAAAACCTCCTACGTAGACGTGATAGTAATAGATGAAATGAAGGGAGTAGGAGAAAGGTCCATTGACTGCCATTCAATTTACTGAAATTGCCCATTTAGAATAGTTACTTAGACATTACAGGCTTCACTCTCTCCAATGTAAAGCCTGAGTGTACTACCAAGCTGGTTTACATGTGGGCACACGCTTTCTCTCTCTACGCCTCCCTCCCTCCCTCCCTCCCTCCCTCCCTCCCTCCCTCCCTCCCTCTCTCTCTCTCTCTCTCTCTCTCTCTCTCTCTCTCTCTCTCTCTCTCTCTCTCCTCTCTCTCTCTCCAATGCATTTTCAGAAAAAGGGAGAGACTAACTATAAACTTCAGAAAATACATGAACTGCACCCAGAAAGGAGTCCGTGATGCACAGCAGCGAAATGGAGATTTGTACTTTGATCAGAAGGGTCCAGCAGAGCTGCTGACAGGAAAAAAAAAATCTTAAGAGCAGACAGAAAAAAAATTCTTAAGAGCAGACTGTCTGAAGACTTCATTTGTGTGAGCAAGCAGCTGGCCTTTTCCTCACATCGAGACTAATAAAATTGTGTTCTTCATAGAATGTTTTCGGAGCAGCCACATTTATTTTTTTCTTCTTTACAAAGTAAATCTTAGTTTATTACTTTAAGTAATCTGAGAAATTAGATATCTCTTGATCTTTTAAAGAAGCCTCCTTTAAGCTTTATGAAATACTTCAGAAAAAGAAGGATAAGATATGACATGCATTAAAGAATTTAGCTAAAGAATATTCTTTTCTTAAATAGTATACTTTTCTTCTTCCTTAACCATTCAGAGTACTGTGAATTTAAATATCTGTGTCAAAAATAAAAGATATTCAAAGCAAAAATGATCAAGATTCCTATAGCCTACAATGCAGTTTGGTCATGGATTACAAATATTATCTTTTTGGGTATGTAGCAAAATTAACCTTGTAAGTGTGAAATAACCTTTAAACTTTTTCTCATATAATCATGATGCTTGCTTATTTTGCTATGAAAACAGAAAGTCTATAGATTTTTTTTCTCGTTATTAATAATATTTATTAGTTATTTTCATTCTCATTTATCTGAATTCAATTAACAGGCATGTAGTTGGGATAACATAAGCAGATGATCATACATTAGAATATTACAGAGGTCTTCACTAAATTTATTCAGGCCTTTGGACTTCTACTGTATCAGCCCTTTTGGGGGCAAAAAAACATTATTTATTTTCTCTCTGATATCATTAGTATTCATTAAATGATAGTCATTAGTGTATCATCTCTCAGGTGTTCTGAATTATCCTCCCTACCAGGCACTTGGTAAACTTGTGCTTCCTGGATCCTGTGTGAGGAGATGGAACAGTAGTACCACCAGTTGTGATGAATGATGAGTGAGCTGTGAACTACTCCTCTGAGCAGTAATATTTCATTTGCAGTATGAGACCCTCCCTCTTCCCTGCACTAAGCAACCATGATGTCTGTGATCATGGTGGCCCTGATGTGTTTGGATGATTCTGAAAAGAGAGATCCTCTTCCAGTTCAGTGTTAAGTGATTTAAAAGAAAATCCATTTCAAAGTTGTTGTATATTTGGGGACATTTTTTGATCACAGAAAAGATAATCTAAGCTCACTTTTTTCACTACCCCTAATATGATACACATAGATGCCTTCAGAGTCCATAATGTTCTTCCTCAAAATCTTTGTGGTGCTGGGTAGCAGAAAAATAATGTGATAATAAATGATATCCTGTATTAACCCTCCCCACATTTCAACAGTTTCTTTAGGTAAATTCAGACCATAGTCTTCCTCAACATCACAGTAATGAGGCACTGAGTTCCCTGATTCCTCAGAAACTCCTCTGCTACCAGAGACCTGACCAGTTTCCTACACAGAAGATGTCATCCTGAATGCCTCATTGCCTCCTCTGCAATCATGAAACCAGAAGATGAAAAATCTCATGGGAGCAACAAATCCTAGTGATCTCCACCTGCCCTTTTCAAGGCATTTTTATGATGTAGGCTAAGTTTCAGGAGTGATTTCACTTTGTCTTCCAAAGCAGTCTCCCTGCCCTCAATTTAAGAAGCATGTTGCCTCAGCAAGAGAGATGCCACTTCTGTCCCAAATTTGAAAGTTAACACTAATAATTGTAATACATTTCAAACCTGAGACACATGAAGTTTTAGTATATTTCTCTATCTGACCAATCCACACAATTGTTAATGTTTCTCCTCACACAATGATTTTCCCAAGATTCCTCAGGGTCATTTAGTAAAGGAGTTATGTCACAGACACAAACGCATATGAAATACAAGTTCCCCTTTTGTAGCATTTATCTCAGCAAAAATGCAATATATTTTACTTCTAAGTAAATTTCAAGAGCGAAACTAAGGCATAGGTGTATCATGATTGCTCCTCAGTTCCAGGTACTTTTCAGCACAGACACTATATTTGGGAATACTAATTAATCCTGGTCCTTTTAATAGACACCATCATTTTTTGTTGAGCTGAACTGTTAGGAATATTATTACCGTATTTATAAATCATGATATAGAAATAGGGAGTATGCTATTAGATATACTATAGTATCACCTTTACCATAATATTAATCACGTGAGGTCTAGGAAACCAAGGCTGCAAACAACAAAAACTCCATTTTCCTGTGGATCTCTTATTTCCACTTTGGCCATTTATTTCTACCAATCTGTAAATCTGTTTCTCATTATTGTCTTCCATTTTATTTAATTCTGCGAAGAATATTTAATGTCCTCAGCATACCCACACTGTCTTACAAATCCCCCAGTTATAATACAGTAGCAAAAAGAATTAAATTGTGATAATACATGTGAAGATATAAACGTGGAGTATCTTACATGTTAGGAAAATATGAGATTAAAAGGTTCCTCTCTCATTCTGCATCCCATAATCCTTAGCTATCCTTTTCCCCACTCTGCTGCATTCCATCTATCCTTGGCTTTGGAAGCAATTACGTTAGTTACCAATTACTGATCTAAATTTTGTCTTCTATATATGAATAAGAATATTTGGTATCTTTTTATCTATCTTATTTAATTCAGTTAATATAACATTCTAAGTTCTATCTGCACTGCTAAAAATGTGAAAAATTCTTTTATGTTTGAATGGTAGCCCTTTATGTCTGTACACTAAACTTTCTTATATTTTTTTTTGTGCAACTAGTTTTTAATGGGTTAGCTATTTTGTCAGCCCCACTAAACATTCCAAATCCATTCTTCTATCAGTGAAAACAAAAGTTGAACCCATATCTTTCTATTGAAAGTTTGCCACTATGAGTACTGTGGAAAATAAAAATACTCATTGAGAGCACTACAATACACAAATATTGGCAAAAAAAAAACTATGTGTGGCTTAATAATAATAACATGAGACACTTCACAAGATGTTCTAGATAGATGAATGAGCCTATAATGCATGAAAAACTATTTTTTTATTTTCAAGATTCTTTTTTTCTATAGAGTTTCACTGTGTAGTTCTGGCATCTAGAACTCACTTTGGAGAGCAAGCTAGCCTCAAACTCAGACATGTGCCAGCCTCAGCTTCCCCAGTGCTGAAATTAAAGGTCTATGTCACCACTATCTTCAAGATATTTTGACTCCATATATTTGATAGTACTGCTGCTGTGAGGACCAGCCTCCAGAAGTTCAGGTTTGAGGAGGAACCCACAGAGTCAATCAACTTGACTTTTTTATCTGCAGAGTAAAACTTAATTCTCTGGGGCTATAAAAGGATTAAACCTAACTCTCTGAGGCCAACAAAAAAGGTAAAGCATACACATACATACACACACTTCTTAGGGTCTCTCTCTATATATAGCTATCTCTTCATGTTTTTATTTTTCTTTTCTAGCTTATATATGCCAGAAAAATCTTTCAGTTAATATAAAAATTGCATTGTGATTATATTTTATTTTTCAACTTAATGATTATAATAATAAATACAGGTTAACAACATCATGTTTTCCGTATCTCTTACTTGATTAAACCTTTATTTATTATTACAGATGAAAAACAAATTATCCCCCAGGACCCAAGTACTCTCATACATATACAACTTATTATAGATCAACAGAGTGTAAACAAGCAAGGTATTTTTCTCAGTCAGTTACTTTGCTAGCAGTCTGCATTTTGCTGTTATAAAAACAAGGCTAGTCATTTTATTATTTATCTCAAAAGGTAATCTTGTAAGAAATATTAGACGAATCACAAATCTAAACTTTTATAATAAAAAAATAATCAGTCAACTCTATTTTAAATCCTCAGGGTGCATACCCACTCATCAATAGTATGTATATATATCAGGAAGCTGAGTACAGAAATGGTATAATCCATTAGTCACCATCCTATCAAAGGTACATCATCCAGCAATAGTCAGGGTGGTTTTTATCTTGCTTCTTGACCTTAACAAGTTCATCACTCAACTATGTGCCTTTCTAAACTTTAAATTGTTTTCTATCTCAAAGCCATTAAAAATTTTAACCTAACCTTAAGTCATATTTTACAGCTGTTTTTTTTTTTTTTTAGCTATGATACACATTGAACAAGTGAACACATCTCCCAACTTTAAGATTAAAATAACTTGACCCACCTTAGCTTCTGAGACTCAATTGTTTGTTTTTAATCATTAACATAAGCCACAGTCTATAGTGCTCAAGAGAAACTACATGTGTGACAGTTCCTAGATTGTATTTTTCTATCAATTATAGCCCCTGTTATAACAGGGCTGGGGGAAATATTTTAAACGGTAAAGCTTAAGAGAAAAATCATCTTCATAAAACTGCCCAATAGAATATGATATTTCCATGAAATGATCAAATTACACTGAGGTCAGTGGGAACCTCCCATACCCATTTCCACCATGCCAGATACCAGAGAAAAGTGGAAGCGGCAAACGTGTAAAGACACAGAAGGAGCAAGGGATTCTGTGGGCCTTGCCTATCTGAGGTTCATCCTTCAGAGCTTTAGATGAACCAATCCCCTGGAGTCAGCTGCCACCTATTGTTCTTCTGAAATGGCCACAGGAATTATAGTTTTATTTTTCCCCAACTCTTTACATACTATTATAATTTTAGATACACTGAGCAAAGATTGTTAAATGATCTTAACATGATACTTATTTTGCATTCCTTCATTTTAACACTTGATATTCAGTTTCTAAAGGTTCTTTCCATTTGTTCTCACTATGTCTATTAAGACCTAATCTAAACACTATTTATCCTTTCTGGTATAAAATACTACTAAATGCTGTCAAATAGTAGTATAACCTTAACTTGTGTAGCTAGAAATGTAAAGAAAAGGTACATTTTCAAATGAACTTTTCAGAATGGTTCTATCCAAAATTTCCATTGGTTACCATACCTGAGGCCTTTTTCATGCTCAATCAGCATTTAAACAAAATGGCTGCAGGATCTGTTGTATTATGTTGAAGAATAGAGACGAGCATCTGAAGTTGGAGATACTCTAAAATATATCAATCTAAGATTAATATTTATTAAAATATAAGCCAACACTCACGATATAGGTAATAGCTTATACAGGCGCCTGATAGACTGGATTATCAACACGCTGGACGATAGATGCCGAACTGGTCTCTCCAGAAGTTAGGAACCAGGAAACTGGCCCCCCAGGATCCCAGCAGCCCCTTATGAATTGGATTGGCTGCTCCCCCTTCAGGAGCCCAGGACCCTGGATAAGTGTCTTCGGACCTTATCAGCTGACATCTGAATCCCACCATATCTCTTTCTTTTGTCTAACCAAGAAGGTTTTAAACTAAGACTATATATAATAGGAATTATTATGAGGTAGTATCTAGGAGAGTATAAGGCACAAATTATAACTAAAACTTAACATATATAAAGTATATCATATATTTTTAGAATATTGGTAAATGGTAAGGTGTATAAATTATTTTAAAAATGTTTATCTGGAAAAGTGAAAATTTAACATCTGAATGTTTTTTGCTAAGGGATATTAGGGTAGTAACTTTAAATATTTATTTTTTTAACTCTTTTAAGACTTGAGAAGGAAAATGTATCACTTGAAAGTCAGAAGCACATGGAAGTAGTGGCTTTTAAAATTTGGGAGAGAACAGCAACCCAGTTATTTGGACAATCACCTATGGTTTTGTGCGTCATTGGAGTATCTATCATATTGGCTATAGGCCTAAACACAAATAAGCCACAGGCCATATAACAAACAAATTAATTTAAAAAAAGTTAAGTTAAAATACAAAAGCTAACTAACAATATGCTTAAGCCATAGGCCAAACAACATAAACTTAATATAAATGTCTAAATCATTTCTAAAAGCCTGATCAACTACAAGTAACTAAAAAGTCTAAAGCTACAAGTCTATAAGTCTAGACCTCTGGCCACCCGAGACCTAAAAAATCTCATTACTACAAGCATCCAAAATTAGAAAGTTTGTTATATAGGTAGGCAAGTCTAAATTGTGATTTATACAGACTTTCTGCAAATCTACCATAAATAAAGTTTTAAAAGGTTATGACTGAGAGAATGGTAGGTTTTTAAGAAGGACTGTGTAGGAAGTAATTGACCATTGTCTCTGGGAGTCTATCTTCAGAACAATGGGTTTTGATGATGTTCAACAATCAGAGACATGAGCATTTTTGATTGGACAGTTTTCATAATATTTGGGAATAAGAACTACCTAATTAAACGTAATGAATGGATCAATGTTGATACTTGTAGGTACATGTTACAATGGGAGGAAACATTCAGCTTTCCCAAAGGAAAATCTTTTCTGAACACTGAAAATATTTTCATTTCAAACCCTCAGATTTCAAGATCCAAATGTAGATAACAACTTTTAAGCTCTGCTTCCTCACATCAGAAAATATTCTTTCCTAGAAGCCCCAAGTAAGGCAGTCTTTACTGATTATGGCCAATGTCTGATCATGTTCTTATTCCCAAATAAGGTCTGTAGTCTTAGCAATGCTTTATGAGATTAGCTTATTGCAATCCATTTTAGGACAAATGAACAAGAAAAAAAAGTGGCACATTTGATTGATACCGATAAATTGGATCCTATCCTAGGACTAAAAAAAAAAAAAATAATTAAGAAATGGATAGAGTGATCTCTACACTGATATATCTTCCCAACATCTTTTCACATCTTGCAGGATCTGTGGGTCGCCTAATCAATACCTTTCACATGCTTAGACTAGTAATTGTCTAAGGTCAGCCCCACAAGGAGAAACTAATAAATGTCAGAAATTTATTTAAATACTTATTCTGGTACAGTAAAGCCAAAAACAATTCCTCAGAAGCAAAGATTTTCTAAGTTCATCTCTAAAATGTTAAGTGCAAATTTCTAATTTAAATTTTTAATATTTGTGATAACGATGTAGAAATGCCTTTCTGTATGCTTTGAATATCAATCTTTAAATAAAGGAGCTGTTTTGGCCTATGACAGGCACCATAGAAAAAGTAGGAAGAGAAATCAGAACATAGGTAGGAGAAATAGGGCGGAGTCAGACAGACAGAGCTGAAGCCCAAAGGAGCAACAGGTAAGGAACACAGGTGAACCACAGGCCACATAGCAGACGGATTAATAAAAACGGGTTGATTTAAGATGTAAGAGCTAGCTAGCAATGTACCTGAGCCATAGGCCAAACAGCATAAAGTTAATATAAGTGTCTGAGTGATTTCGGGGGGGGGGGGGGGGCCTGAGCAGCAGCGGTGGGTGGCTAAGGGGTCTGGCATGGCAGGGTCTGGGCCTCTGGCCGCCCAGGACCAAGAAACTCCACTACTACAATAACTCTCTTGATTTGAAGGAAAAATAAGAGTACACAATTAAGGTCTTGCACTATATGAGTCTTTAGGAATGAGAAAAGCTTATTCAGGTAGCAAGAGGTTCTCCAACATTTCCATATAGCCATGCAGGTAGAGGTTAATAGTTTTATAAGTAATGCTTCAGTAAAAAGTAATAAATTATGAGATTTATTTTATTAAATTAAGCTTTTGCTTCTGTTGTTATTCATGACACACCTGATGGTCAAAAGATGCCTTTATCATACTAGATGAAAAGAAAGAAATAAAAAAAACAGTTTGAAGCAAAATAGAGATTGGATGCCAGAATATAATATGGGGTAATAACTATTATACTTTTCCCTAAAGGGAATCATGGATAATTATTCAAATAATTTATAAAAGGATTATCTACACATTTCAAAAACTTATTGAAGTTGTTTTAGTTGATATAAGTACATACATCTAGTCACTCAACTAACTCACTACAGAACAGAAGCACTATACCTGATAAGGAAATATACCCAAGATATGGGATCCTTGTTCATGAAATATTAAATAAAGTTTGGACATTTACATAGAATAATTCATCATATCTCAAATTTCTATTGGTATACCTTACAACTGACACACAACTACACTCCATCTTTGATCTGAAAATCAAGCCCAAACTGTGTAAAGTAGGACCTATGAAACTGCTTCATTTAAAATCATAATAATAACTGTTTTTAAATGGCAAAAGACAGTAAAACTTAACCACCTAAAGAATATTATTCTGATATGTTTCATTATACTATTCATTAGATTATTAGTCTGGCTTCAGAAAACAAGACCAATAAATAAAGAAGGATGACAGATGCTTACTATACAATCAAATGCTTCACAGTCTTAATTTAAAGCCAGACCATGTTCAGAAATTTTATACATACCCACAAAGCTTTTATACTACTCCGTAGATAAGTGGAGGTCAGAAGACGGTTTGGGGTAGTTAATTCTACCCTTTCACTTTTATTTGTTTTGGGGTAGTTAATTCTACCCTTTCACTTTTATTTGTTTTCCACAGATTAACTCTGATCAAGAGGATTCCACAACAAAACCTTGACTCCTGAATCATCTCAGCAATTTAAGAAAGACTATTAGAAGCTGGGAGACTCTCTTGCTATGGGACTAGAACAACATATTACACTAGAATGGTTCTATTAGAATTATCAAGGTATAAGTTTAGAAAAGAACAAACCAGCATAACTTCAGAAAGGCATTAAGTCATGCATTCGACTTAAGCTAAACCTAAACATCATCATTTCAGGCCTCCACAAGTACAACCACCAGTCCTGTAGATTACATCATGTCTATTGTCACATGGACATGTATTATCACCAGCTGTAAGAAAGGGAAAATAATAACAGGAAGTTAGTAAAGTTTTTGGATGCTTCATCATAGTACGCAATTGAAAGAAAGAAAAACAAAAAAAGAAATAGACTTGGACCAACTTAAAGAAAGATGTCCCGGAAAAAGAAAGAAGTGTCCCCCAAAGGAAACATCCATAAGTTTAAGTGGTAGCAGAAACATCTACAGGATTAGTTGAATGACACAGTTGGGCAAGAGAATGTGCCTTAGATTTAAACATGGGGATAGATTCTAAAGCAAAAGTATTTAAAGTGGTTTTATGTTAGTGGACACAAAATATATTGCTCGCTAATCACTGCCAGAAAGCATCTACCATGTAAATGACACTCAATAACCCAAGAAGACACACATGACTGGACGAGATGATGGTAGCCAGCTTTAGTCTTGGGTATACTGCTGCAGGTACAAAGACTGCACTAGTCAAGGTAACAGAACTGTGGTTCCTCCTACATTTTTGCTGTTTTTCCAGAAAGAGGGCTATTCTAGCTCTTAGAAGAATTACTTTCAAAATTTGTAAGAAGCAAGAATGCAGTAGTAATTTTAATGTACATCAAAACTCTTTGAGAATGAACTAAATATCGCCCTATTTTCAGTATAGCCTAGCAACAACATCCAACAAAATCTTACTTTTAGGCTCCTTGGTGAGCATCATGAATGAAGAAGCATACCCCTCCCTCCAATACAACTGTACCTCTGAGGCCTGACCTGGTAAGTTGGGAAAAAAGGCCGAGGTTTTGCTTAATTCTGAATTTTACTTCTCTAGCCATGAGGAGTCAACTGATGATTCCCTGAAGAAGCCTTCATTGTCACAGTTTCATAGCTGGACACATGCACATTGCTGCATTTTTCATTCTATAAGAATTTCCATCATGAATTCATTTAAATAAAAATCCCATTTACTTTTTTCCATCCCCAAATTGTTTCTCATACAATCTATTAAGCCGTACAGTAAAGAAAATAGTTCTGCAAGCTACAAATTAATGTCATTCAGTTCTACTTACAGCAAACTTATCTACAGAAAAATTATTTTTAAAAAGACATTTGTATTTAGTACGATGGTATTCAAAAGACAGAGTAACAACTATTATAGTGATTATTATTCAAAAAACTAACTTTTTAGTTGGTTAAAAAGAAGAAAGATTAAAAGAACATTAAAAGAAGAAAGATTTATAAGATCTAAAAGGAAATCACAATAAGTTGATAATTTTAAACATCAAAGAATATGAAAGTAAGTATAGCACGTATTGATTTTTTTTCTTTCTTTTTGGTCAAATTCATTAACAATGTTTTAAGTAACTGTTTCGTTTTCCAAATAAGTTTCCTTAAGAAATAATTTAAACATTTGTAACTAAAGTACCAAAAGAATCGTTTGCAATAATGCTTGTTTACAAAACAAGGGAATAAGGAAACAACACTAAAAGACTACGTTGTAAAAGTATTCTTTCAGTTTTTAAGCTATCTGGTAGCAAAAGTACAAAACTCACAGATCTGTTTGAAGTGTTGTAAAACCTCTTTTAAAGATCCTACTCTATATAAGTTGTGGTAGCTACTCTTTATTGTCAACTGGAGTACATCTGAAACCCAAATAGATGGGTACACCTGAGGGGGGTTGTTTAATCATTTGAAATGAGAAGACCCAACTTTAATCCAGATCTTTTGAAATGGAAAATCCACCTTATATTTGGGCCACACTACCTGATGACAGGCTATACAAGGGATATGAAAGAAAGAATCTTGCTCTACTTCCCTGCCTCCCTTTCTCTCTCAAACAAGACTATTCCTTCACTGGTGTTAAAGCCTAATTCTTCATTGGCATTGACTGAAGACCAACTGAGACTTCCAGCCTCATGGAATGAAATGGATTCTTGTGCTTTTTGTTGATAAAATATAGGTAGGTATTCATTCTATTCTTCTAGAGAAACTTGACTAACAAAGAAGTTAATAGTTGAATACAATATATCAAGAATCAAATAATATGTGAATAACTTATAATTAGATGTATGTATTGAATAGTGCTTTTGAACTTCAATTTCTGTGCATTCAATATATACAAAGTCTGAGACACAAAAGCTTGTGCAGGCCATCAAGTTTGCTTGTGAAGTGAATTTACACTAACCTCTCAAGTGCATATAAGTGCATATACTTGCCCAGTTTTATTTGTATGTTTTGCAGAGATTAACTAGCTTGTACCATAGCTAAAACACAGAAGAGTAAAGAAAATCATTAATGTAGCTCTCTCCTTAGTGTATTGTTTATGATATGACAACCACAAAAAAGAATAAGATGCACACCCAGTTGGGGGTGTTATAAAATTTAGAAGAAATGTTATTTTCTAGACTGAAATTCAATTTAATGATGAAGCAGCGATGCATATAATGTGTAGGTGCTGTCTGAGAGGAACCAGGATATTAACATGAATGAACCTTCATGGTCACATTACCTTTGCTGTTCCAAAATGGCACCACATCCTCATATATTTTATGAACTTGTTGAGGAAGACTTCTAAACATTACTTTGTGTTATGGCAAAGTTATATTATGTGAAGTATTTTAAATGCAGAGGCTCAGTATGATTAATCGACGCTAAAACTATTGTGATGCTATAGAAAGCTAGAGAGTTTTTCTTCAAAACTGAAGCCAAAGACTTCAGTTATCTTCCCACAGTACATAATTTAAATTTGTGTGTGTAGGCTTACAACTATAATTTAAAATAAAATAAGTTATATAAATTTATTTAGGAATTGTCAGGAGTTTGCATGATCATTTACTCCTGTTTTCTAAGAGTGGATACAGGATATAAAATTTCAAAATTATCTCAGTGAAAATCTTAAGCTTGTCTTGTACATTTACATAGGGACATTTCTACACAGATTTGGGGATCTTCAGAGAAAAAGAATAAACTGGTCATTCAGTTGTCAAAACTATTGACTCCTCATATTATTCACGACATGCATTATACAATTCTCCCCAAATCGTATCTAAATTTAAACCTTAGTTATATTCTAATTGCAGAAAGCCTTACAACTGTCATTTATCTTTCATGACATCTTTTTGGAATGTTTTTATGTTCCTTTCAGCTTCATACACATGGCTTTAGCTATTGGTATATTTTCATTACCTGATTCTGTCATTTGTATTTAACACCCCTCTTCTTTAAAATAATGGGAATATATCAAATAGCAGATTAATGTAGTAGCGTAAGAAACCCCCAGAGCTCTCCTTATAAACATGCATGGACAAGTCACTTTTTCTATGGGAAAAGGGGGACCACACATAACAGAAAATTTGAGTTGCATCTTGGAAGGCTCTCAAGCTACCTGAGAAGCAAGTCAAAATAATTGAGTATCTATATTAGGCAGAACTCTGAGAATTTATTGAAATATTTTCTTAATCCAAACAACTGAGTGTGGAAGATTTGTCTAAAATGTGGTTGGAACCATTTCATGGTCTGACTCTGATGCCTAGACTGTATGAAAAAGAGAGGAGAGAGAGGAGAGAGAGAGAGAGAGAGAGAGAGAGAGAGAGAGAGAGAGAGAGAGAGAGAGAGAGAGAAGCTAAGGCATTAAAGCATAACATACTCCCTGTTATTGTTGATATATATGATAAAATCAGCTTTCTCAGGCTCCTGCTACTGTGACTTCCCTGTTCTGATACAATATAATCTGGGGCTGTGAGAACAAATACAGTCATTCTCCACTTATTTACTAAGTATTTTTTTTTTATCACAGTAAGAGGGAAATGAGCCAATGAACGTAGTACTGAATTTTAATATAAAAATAAAACATAATAAATGATGAAAGCAGTTCATCATTCCCCCCAGCCCTAAGGAGCATGATATGGTGGTAAATATGGTGGGTAAGATAAAACCAAGGGCAAATCTTAGATTTGAAGGTAAATGCAGTCTGCCCACTGTGAAACCAAGCAATGAGAAGAGCTTCACAGCCCCCTTGAATGCGTATAAACCTGTGGCCCTCATACCTGATACTGCTAAACCAACTAAGAACCTGAGACTAAATAATTCATGGGCCTAAGGAAAACCTAAAGAACAAAGAACACAGCAACAAAACAAGTCCTAGTGACACACTGATATATACATATATATGTATATATGTATGTATGTATGTATGTATGTATGTATGTGTGTGTGTAAGTATGTATGTGTGTATGTATGTGTGTATGTATGTGTGCATGTATGTATGTATGTATGTATGTGTGTGTGTATGTATGTGTGTATGTATGTGTGTATGTATGTCTGTGTGTGTATGTATGTATGTATGTGTGTATGTATGTATGCATGTGTGCATGTATGTATGTATGTGTGTGTATGTATATGTACATATATATAAACACAGAGAAGACTGAAGAACAATGTAAAGAGAGAGAAGATTTGGCACATCCAATCTTAACTGGGATGCCTTCATCAAACTCCTTACCTCAAGTCTCAGAAATATATGTAGGAGAAGAACCACTAAGATTGTAAGAGCAAGAGGTGGTAGTTAACTTTGAGGAAATATTATCTTCCACCTAGTGCTGAACTGATACACATGTGATGTCAAAGAGACTTGAACAGCACTCAGAACTACGCAGGGTCAAACCAGATATCATACCAGCACTAAGAGGCAATTCACATAATGCCCAGCCCTAGCCATAGCTCTTTGCCACGTATGCCTGTTTGGAACTGGAATGCCCATTTTCTTCGATAGACTGCCACTGGTATGTCAACCACATGCCAGGGCCGACCCTATGTCCAGGAGTAGTTTGTCAACAAATAAAGACTCCATATTTGAACTGGTTTCTGGTGACAGGCTTTTGTTTTATTTCACTGGATGCTTGTTTTGTTTTGCCTTTGCTTCCTGGTTACTTTGGATATTTTTTTTGCTTCAGTTTTTATTATTACATTTTTTGGAAGAAGATGGAATATGAACCTGAGAGAGTAGGAAGGTTGAGGACCTTATAGGAGCTGATGCTGGAGAAAAATATAATAAAATATATTACATGAAATGAACTACATGAAAAAAGTAATTTAAAAATAAACTTTAGTCTGATAAAGCCAAGACAAAAACTGGAACTTCTCCAGGCCATAGGCACATGATAAGTCCCATCACTGACACATGAGGGTATGACTAAGCTAGTTTCTGTAGCCTGGAGCTTTAAGCCATAATATTTTGGGTCAGTAAAGGAATGACCTCTACTATTTATACACCAAAATCCTTCTTGGAGGTAAACATGGTGAGCCTCATCACTGGGCAGAACTCCTTGACAACTGATTTTAGGCCAGTGCCTGAAGACAGAACCTTAACACAAGACAAGCAGAATATAGAATGCACTTGTCCACTTTAGAGACTTTAAAAAGGAAAGTAGGAAAAAATACATTCAGTATCTAATCCAGCTGGAAAAGCCCAACACTGCACATAACTGCATCACACCTGTCCACAAAATGTTTACTGTGAAGAAGCCATCTGGTTCTATTTAGACTCCAAACTGAAACCTGTCAACAAGAAACAATAAAATATTTTTTTCTGTACTCCCAAACCAATTCTTATCATCAAACAAATTGTGTATTTAAAATTAAACTTGGGCCTAAGGAGTGTTCAACAAATCAACTACAGATTTGTTGAAATTTGACTTTAAGATACATTTAGTGCTCTCACAGTGGCAATGACCATAAGCTCAGAGAACTAGAGAAATGCCTGCGTACTACTTCTAGGATGACTGGCCCAAATCAACCCCAAATGTAAATACAAGAGTTTAATGTTTCAATAGACAGACATTATCACACATCACAGTGCTTAAAATCCCAAACTTTCAGAACTCCATCAAGGAGATAAAATAGAGTCTAATGCTGGGAATAAATTGTGACTAGTATAATATCATGGTTAGAGAATTTTAAAAAGCTATTCTATACAAATTCAAGGCCTACCAAAAAAGCACAGGAAATAGTTCAAGGTTTATCATAGAAAAATACAAAAGTCTTAAATTTTAAAAGCTTTAAAATAAAGTTAGTGTCACAATACCCCTAAGGCACACATGCATAACTGCTCACCAACAGCTGGCTCTCCAGTTGGATATAAGACACACTCAACAAGAAGAAAATCAAGACTGGTATTAGAAATCTAGCCAACTACCCAGGGCTAGTGTTGTCATTGGTCTTGAAGGAGAATATATAACTGTCAATATACTATACCAAGATAATATATAACTATTATTTTATATACTTATTAGAAAAACCACTTAGCTTTTCTATCCTTAGATAGAGGATATTTTAGAAAAACACAACTAATCAAAATCCAAAGTTGTTGAGCCCAGTTCCAATGGACACATCTATAAAATAACTCTCATACTTGAGGCAGAAAAGGGGTTTGTTGTGAGACTGTGTTTTCTAAAAGTGTCTGAATCTATACCTATGAAGTCTCACTAACATGACTATTTAAACATGTGCTAATCAAGAAAAACAATAAGTATGCCAAAGTGTATGGGGAAAGCCCAGCAGACCTCGATCCTATGCAAAGAACTCCAGGCAACTAATACTGGGAGTAGAGAAACAGTCTTCCACATATAAAATGAACCAATAGATACACATGAAAATAACACTATACAGAATGACCAGATTGTAGTATATGTACATGTATATCTACATATAGCAATTAATTTAAAAAGAGGTAATGAATTTGAAAGGGAGCAAGGAGACTTTGGGGAGGAAGGAAAAGAGAGAAATGTGGGGATTTCAAAACAAAGTAATACAAAACATATTCATATTTTATAATCCAGTAGATATTAATTGCCAATAGCTTCTTATTAAGGAGTAGGCCTAGAGAGCATCTTCCCCATCCAATCTAGATTTTTGTCTTGACTTCATCAGAAATATGTTATTGTGGAGATATTTTGTAATATAATAAAAACATTTGGAGATATCAGAGGGATCTGCCCACAGTCAGTCTAGGAGGATCAGACAGTGATAACTCATATCTTTAATCCCAGCAGATGGAGGATCCTGGGAGTGGTGACCTATGCCCTTAATCCAATCTGAGTTTGAGGTCATCTTAGTTTACAGAAGAGGTTCATGGCTCCCAGGCAGGCAGGCAGTGGTGCCACGCCTTAACTGAGTGAAGAGACTATTTAAGGCAGGCATAGAAAGCCAGAGCAGGCAGAAGAAACCATGGCTCACACTGTTAGTCCCAGAACTTGGGAAGCAGAGGCAAAATTCAAAGCCGTCCTGGTCTTCAAAGCAAGTTCCAGGACAGCCAGGACTGTTACACAGAAAATTCTGTCTGGAAAAAAGCAAAACAAACAAAAAATACTGGAAGAGGTGGATCTGTCCTCTGATATCTCCAACTGTTTTATTATATTACAAAATATCCCCACATGTTAAAATGAATATAAGAGAATTCAAGGGGAAATCTTGGCTAGATATGACCATTGCAGATTATTGTGCACATGTACAAAATTCTCAAAGCATAAAGCCAAAATAAAATGTAAAAGGAATGAAATTTTAAAAATTGATTTAAAAATCAATAAATAGTCAATAAAATTAAAGACTGGTTATTTCAGAATAGATATGAAGCAAAAATGGAAAATGATGAAAGAAAATGAAGGATATATTCATACAAGCATGAATGCAAAGAAAAATAATCATTTGTAAATTTTGTACAGTTCAGATTTCAACAATCTGTAATTCTTCATTGAAATAAATGGATATGCTTATGTCACAACATTGCTCATTCTTTGTTAAATATTCTTATGCATTTCTCAAAATAAATCACCAAGTCTAATTTTAATGTAGTAGATGATGGATTGTGGGAGATGCACATGATGATCTCAGAATAGTTTATACCATATGGTCTTTTACTTTTAACTGGTTAGTAAAATGTGTGATTATCTATTAAAAAGAGAGTAATTTTAATGCAAATGTTATACCCCATGCCTCTACGTACTTTGATGAGTTTTATGTACATCATAAAATACATATTTACTGATATGTGTTAATAATTGCTATAATAAAACAAAATATGTAAAGTTTTTAAACTCATTATAGTTAATACTCAATATGTTTCTATTGTGATTTATTAATAAATATTATATTTTGATTTATATTAGATTTAATATAAGTAATTGTCTGAAGAAGTTTACATGCAGAAAATACTTGTAAACTTTAAGGAATCTCATTGATGTACTTATGCAGCCAGTGACTGAGCTGATTTTTAATGTAAACTTTAATCATGTCTCAATTTGGAAAGAATATTCTCCACTTATTTTTTTCTCAAAATAGTGTAGCTAAAACAATTAACTACTCTTTGTTATCATTTAAAAATGTTGGATTCTTTTTTTTAGAATTTCACTGTATCTTGAGAAAATTCATATCACGCTACTGTTATCATAAACAGTTCTAGGTAGCTTCTGACCTACTCGTTCTTGTGCTATTAGAGAAACATTAGAAAAAATTGCTGAGAAGCCCATGTAAAATTTATATCCCCACCTATTTAAGACTAGCATCATGAAAATTGCCAGTCTTCAATAGCACAGTGTGGAAAAATCTGCTAAATGAAATTGAGTTTCTAAAAGCATGTAAGAATAATTAGAACATGTAAGAAGAAAAAAAATCAACCACATTATGAAGAGTATTTCAGCTTTTCTTAGTGACAGACGAAGACATTCCAAGTTTGCCTTCATTCTTCTCTGCTTTGCACATAGCTATCACGAAGACTGTTGGGCTTTCTGGAGAACAAGAAAAGTCTGTCCAAGATGATTCATAAAGTAATTGTCTTGAATCAGGGAATAGATTGGTGGGTGTTATGTAACTGTTTCCTTCAGGTTGAAATAATGTATCCTGGAGGTTCAAGAGGTTAATAAAACTCAAAAGACATTCTAAAGACTTAGCAGGCTCTTAGAACTCACAGGATGCACAAGGACATATAAAAGATGAATAACTGCTGAGTGAAAAAGAGATTCTTCAGTACCTGCAAGCTGCACCCCAGTAATGCAGTTTCCTTGGCTGTCACCCATGTTGGGTTGGATGTTTGTTGAAGAGGCTGAAGCTGCCCTTTCATATTTCTTAGGTAATCCTCATCCTATGCTACTTTAGACATCCAAATGAACTCACCAGTTTACCATCTGAACACAAATGGAGACTTTTCTTTGGTCAGTCATTGCCCTTTCTGTCTGAAGTGAATGAACAAAGTATCTTTAGGAAATCTCATAAAAGAGTTAAGTCAGTAACAACGGTGAATATCCAATTCTCACTTCTGGAGTTCATCTGAGATCTATTCACAGCTATTTAAGTTTTAATCTCTCTAATATTTTCTTGTGGTGGATTGGACTTCATGGAGGGTACCATTATTACCTATCTAATCTTAGAGTGTGCTTTTCTCAGTAATGTGGTTCTCCAAATTTTGAATTCAGTTCACCACACTGAAATCTTGAACACCAGAATGTATTTTTAACATTTTGTATTGACTGAGTGATGGAATAATTGTAGTACATGATTTCATGGGACATCCACACAGTACTTTTATCATTCAGGATTATTTTAGTTTTGATTTGGGGGTATTTTTGGTGTAGTGTGGTGTGTGTGTGTGTGTGTGTGTGTGTGTGTGTGTGTGTGTGTGTGTGTGTGTGTATGCGCGCGCGCATGTGTGTGTGTGTTTCCATATAAATTTAGGATTATTATTTTCAACTTATATGAAAAATTATTTTGGAATTTTGATGTTGATTACACTAAACCTATGAATTCTCTTTAGTAGAATGGCCATTTCATGATATTAACCATACAGATCCATGAGCACAAGTGATCTTTCCATCTTCTGGAATCTTGTTTCCTCAGGGTTTTTATGAATATTTCTACAGGTCTTTTGCTTGCTTGGTTAGAGATATTACAAGATATTTTATTTTTAAGGATTTTATAAAAGATTATTTTCATAATTTCTTTTATAGAATAATTGCTGTTTTATGTAGGAAAGCTACTGATTTAATGTTGTGCCACATTACTTAATTAAAATTATTTTTTGGTTTTAGAATTTTCCTGGTGATGTCATTTGTGTCTTTTATGTATAAAATCATTTCTGCAAATAAAGCTACTTTGAAGTCTTATTTTCCTATGACTATTCCCTTGATCTTCTTCCACTGTCTTACTGCTCTAATTAAGTCTCTGAGCATTATATCGAATGGGCATGGAAAGAGTAGACATCCTTTCATATTCTTGATTTTAATGTAAACGTTATTTTTTTTCTCCATTTATACTGATATTGACTGTGGGCTTGCTATAGATGTCCTGTATTATCTTTAGGTATATGTCCATTTTTCTTTAGTCTCTCTAGGACTTCTGTCATAAAGGGATGTTGGATTTTGTCAAAGGCCCTTTCTGCATCTAATGAAATAAAAATGTGATTTCCATCTTTTATTATGTTTATGTGGTGGGTTATATATGTAAAACCAGGCCTGCATATCTGGGTTAAGCCACCTTGATTGTGGTGAACAATCTTTTTAAAAATATTCTTGAATTTGAATTAGGAGTTTACTGAAATTTTTAAGCTATGTTCATAATGGACTTTGGTATAAAATTTTATGTGGCATCTTTCTGCGAGTTTTGAACAAAGCATTAATGGTTTCATAAAAGAAATCTAGAAGTGTTTCTTCAGTTTTTATTCTGTGAAATAATTTGAGAAGCATCAGCATTAATTCTTTATAATTCTGGTAACATTTTACCCTGAATTCATCTGACCCCTCCTTGTAATCAAGTTTTTTAAATACTGTTTCAATTTCTTTAGGGGCTATACTTTCTGTGGTAGATTATCAAATTTTCCATTGTTTTCTCATTACATTCTTAAGATATTTTCTCCTGAAATGCACCTATTATGTTGCATGTGAAGCAAATACACTGTGTTTTGCTCAACAGCTTCTATGAATCTACTAAGGTAGACAACCTATACACTTAAGGAATTAAATAGAGTCAGTTTATAACTTATCACTTGGAAGCAAGGGATATCATCAGATACCTAGCATATTTTACAATCTTGTCTCTTAATCAAGAAAATAGCAAAGGAAAATGAAGTTTTAATTGTTGTACACACAGATAAGTTGCACTGTGGCTGATGAACCTCAGAAAGTAGGGCAACCTGAATTTTATACCCCAGGGGTCAGGATTATCCTATGCTAAAAGACAGATGAGCATTCTGCTCCCAAGAATTATTGAAATAGTCTACACTATCCTGTTCATCTAACCCAAGACTAGTCCATTCCAAGTAAATATTATAGTTACTCTTGAGTTCTATAAGGAAGAAAGAAGGAGAAATTTGCCTCACACTTCTGAAGAACTTTCCTGTAATGAGGTTAAGCTCAGACATGTAATCATAGAAGGATCCATACACCATTGCAACAGATGACTTCAGTCTTTCGTTGGAGTGGTTAGTTTTGCTTTTATTTATGATATCTGTGTCTTTCAACCAAACTCTTACTTTCAAGAATACAAGAATGAAAAGACTTCCACAGCATAAATAAGGTAGATTGCAATGTTTCCTACAGCCCCTTTTTGAAAAATAACAGCTGACATGGTCTGGAAATTATACTTAAAAGATCATAATATTAAGTTCTAAAACATGAAGATTAATGAAAAAATACAATCATTTCAGCCTACTAAATTTTGGATGTTTTATGAAACAGTAGTAAGTAAAGAAAAGATACAGGTTATGATGTAATAGTATATTTCTGGGAAGAGCATTCATTGGCATTTATATTCTTACTCTGAAATACAAGCTGAAAAATTCAGTGAAAATGAAATTTAGTTAAGTTAAACAAATAAGTTTTTATTAGCATTTTTCTCAATAGCAAATGTTTCTCGAAATAAGAAGAAAAAATAAACAATTGGAGAAAAAATTTAAGAACATTTTGAAAAATACTGATGCTGTAAAGTACCCACAGACTAAGGGTTACTGGCATCTTAAAGTGTATTCTTTAGAGACCATCTCTGTGAAACAATGGTTCTTATTATGTTTATATTACACTATTCCATTAAATATTTTTGAGTATGATTTACATATAAGATGAATCTAATAATATTCAGGTGAAACTTTTTAAGTGTGAAGAAAATTGTTATAATTAAAAATTATTAGCACAAAGAGGAATAGAGAAAGAAAACTGAGACAAAATCTCTTGATCCTTAATATATGTACAATAACCTACTCCAAAGAACAGTCAGTTAAAAATCAGGGTATATTTAGAAGGGAGGATGCCTCAGAACATAAATCAAGTGACTGGAATTTTGCCTTCACTGACATGAAGAAATAGCTCTGCACCTGCAACATAGATCAAGCACAATTTCAGAATTTCTGGGACTCTATCCTTGTTATGTGACTCCTATTTTTATACACAAGATCATCTACGTTGGTTATCCAGCACAAACTTGCTGTTATGTGTACAATGTGAAGGGATAACATAGATTTTTTGGTTAATTGCTTTTTCAAAGAATATGAAAATTCAAAGAGCTATACTAAAAGAAATACCTTTGATGAGGCTCATTGCACCTAATGAAGTTATAGCAACTTAACTAATCTACTAAGGCATTAGATCTTATAATCTAATAAGATCTGTAAGAACAAGGTATCTTGTTTCTCTTGGGTAGAGAAATAAGGGAAACATAGATTTTACACATCGGTACAATTTTAATTTCTATGCTTGTAAGGGTAACTTAGCAATTAAATTTCCTAGATGGACAAACTCTACCACCTTTCCCATGTCTGATATTTTGCATATGACTTATGACGCTATTCCTCTTAGACGTGGTGATATCTACACCAAAGTCTTATTAGTTTTAGAAATCACATTCTTGCTATTGCCTTGCTAATTTAGTACTAAAAAGCTTATGTTTTGTGACTCTTGATGTAACATCATTGAAATGATATGGACTTATTTTACATGTATTTTTATGATGCTTGTTCTTCGTGTGTAAATGTGGATAATAAATAAATCAAGGCCCATCCTATACAGCACCAGTCTCTCCTATGAAAGCCTGAACCAGTTTTCAAAGGACGTGTAGGCAAATTATTCTGAAAGATCATTTAGCTTCTGGTTCACACATATAGCCCACCATATAATATACAGCAATTCTGCACACACTTGTGGCAAAAATGCATGCATGAAAATTGACTGAGGTTGTAAGCTATGAACTATACTATATAGCAGTAGATTGATAATTCAATTATTCATAAATTTTAAGGGCTTTGCTTCCCCAATTTGACCACCAAAGAAAACAGTTTGTTTCAAAAACAAATATTGTTCTACTAGGTCAGCAAGAAAACTTAGAAGCACTGATAAGCACTTGGAATATAAATCTGACAGCCTGAGGAATTCACACAAAGGTGGAAGAAGTAATTAGTCTTGACAAGGCTGTCCTTTACTTTCTAAGCTCACAGAATTATACATACATACCCCCCACAATAATATTAAATATAAATACATTTTACTGCTTTTCAAAGTAGTAATTCTTTAGGTAAAACCATGTAAATAAAGCAAAAAAAAAAACATGTATGCTATGGTCTGCAAAATAAATATACTTGAGTATCTTTTATAATGTTGTTTTTTTTTTTTTGTAATGAAGAATGATAGAAGATGAAAAGCATTTAAATGTGCTTGAAACACATGATTATATATACAAAGGTCATATGTAAAGATCCAGTGGTTCTAAATTCAGTTAGTTAATTCAGCTGCAAACACATTAGAAGAAACATTAACAAACACTTCAGCTATAATATATATCTATACTTGGCCTCAAACACTGTAATCCTGCTCCATCAGCACCCTTAAGTAACTTAGAGTTCGTTTCAGTGATTCAGCCTGTATTCATTCATGGCCATAGATTAATGTTGTGGGTAACAAATCATTATTCTATTAAATTCAATTAAGTTACTTTTTATTTTTCAGTTTTCAGCACAATAACCTAAAAGATTAAAATAAAGAATTATACTTTGGAGCCTGACCTGACCATTCTCTGATCCAGTTGGGGACTACTCTGTTTATTATCAAAGAGCCTTCATCCAGCGACCAATAGAGGCAGATTCAGAGACCAACTGCCGAATAGCACTCCTCTTAGGGAATCCTGCCGAGGTGAGGAAGGATTGTAGGAAATGGGATTGAAGAACATCATAGGAAAACTTACAGAAACCACTAGCCTGGCTCATACAAACTCACAGTCGGAACCAAAATCCAAGGAGCATGCATGGGACTGTCCTAGGTCTTCTGCCTTTGATAGTTGTGTGACTTAGTCTGTTTTCGACACTCCTAAAAATGGGAACAAAGGCTGACTCCTGTGCTTTGATGGGCTCTTGGGGAATCTATTTCTCATTCTGGTTGCCTGGCCAAGTCTGAATACAGAGAGGTACTTGGTCTTATGGAAGCTTGATTTGCCATACTCTCTGCTGAAGCCCACAGGAGGCCTGCCTCTTTCTGAGTGATTACAGAGGAGGGGTGGATTGGTGGTGGTGGTGGGGGGGGGGGGTTACAGGGTCGCGGGGATGAGGGGGGAGAGTCAGTCTGTAAAAAAAAAATAATTGATTAATAAAAAATAAATAAATAAAAAGAATTCTGTTTTGGGTGCTTCAAAAAGATTTTCACATTTTAGTATATGCAATAGCTTCAGCACAGATGATCAAAATTACTGTGAAAAAAAGAAAATTCAAAGGTCTCAGGTTCATGTGATAAAAATTCTAGAAATATAATCTAGACAGATCCATAAAAATTCACTGAGTTATTTAATTAGAAGTAATCTGGAATTAAAAAAGCTATAAATAAATTATATTAATTAATATTTATATTTAGTAGATAGAAATTATTCACTTCAATAAATTATGATAAATATTATCTAAGATAAGATCATTAATATATTATTATATATTTTTATAACTAATTCTTTGAACTAGTTTTACTTTTAATATTCAAAAATTCCTAAAACCATTTATAGTTTGTTTTGAAATGTTTTTTATTTAAAGTTTCTTAATACACTAATAAAATATTTCCTTCCTTGGGTATATTTAACATTCAAATTAACGAATGAATGTCAGACTCCATAAAGAAAAACATACTTTATAGCAACCTATTTCAGTCATAGTTATCACATATATATCTCTATATGTGTGTGAGAGAATGAATAAATGTCTAAAGTCCATCCACATTATAAAAATTAATCCAGTCACTCATAATCTGCTGATTTAAATGTAAATCACATCAGAAAAACAAACACAGTTTCACGGAAATATTTAGTCTGGTATTTGGCCAAACAAACCTGTACCACAGCATAGTCAATTTGATACATAAAATTTATTGAGTAAAACTTACTGTATAATTTGCAGTTTTATTTTAGAATAAATGTAATGTAATTTTGTTTTACAAATTGTACTTAAGCCAAAAATAGATGAATGCAGAAAAGTATTAGAAAGCTTCAATAAAATAGTATTATTCTCCTACGTACAATCTCTTACATAGAAACACCCAATGTCAATGTTAAGTTTACAAATAGACAACTATCTTTTTACATTTTTTTTCTTTTTTTTTTTTTTTTTTTTTTTTGCATTTACTGTACATGGAGGAGGGACATGCATATGCTATACATATCATATATGGAGATCGGAAAAAGAAACCAACTTGAGTCAGTTCTCTCCTTCCAACATGTACACTTTAGTATTCTTTACATTGCTGCAAAAAACACTCTGAGCAAAGCATCTTAGAAGAGAGAAGGATTTAGGTTCCCTGCACCTTCCAGATCATGGTTCCTCAGCGGGAAAACTGGGGAGGAATATTCAAGGAGACTGAACAGAAACAATAGGGAAACACTGCTTCCTACTAGAATCACATCTGCTCTAGAAATTGAACTCAGGTCATCAAGCATGGCAGTGATAAGTGACTTCATTTACTGAGAAATCTTGCCAGCCCCTAAGTACTGTTTTATAAATTTAAACATATAATAGTAAATACCTAAGTGATTGATTGATAGATTAGATATAGATATTGGTAGGCATGAAAAATAGAAAGATGGCTGTTACAATAAGGTTTCCAGGTCCCAGGCAGCCAGAGAGAGGTCCAGACCCACAGGCCTGTAGTCCCAGACCCCTTAGCGGCCTGCTGCTGTTAGTCCCCGCAAAATGACTCAGATGCTTATATTAACTTCAATGTGCCTATGGCTCAGGCACATTGCTAGCTAGCTCTTACATCTTAACTCAACCCATTTCTATTAATCTGTCTGCCACGTGGCCCATGGCTTACCTGTGTTCCTTACATGTTTCTTCTTTGGCATCTGGCTCGGTCTGTCTCCACCCTGCTCCTCCTACCTATGCTCTGATTTCTCCTCCTACTTTTTCTATGGTGCCTGTTATGGCCCAAAACAGCTTCTTTATTTAAAGATTGACATTCACAGCATACAGAAAGACATTCCACATCAGTTGGAGAAATAGACTGATAGATGTTTCATAGAGAGATAAGTAGTTTAAGTGTGAATATGTATCAGATCCCACCTTTAACTAACTTTGAATCTTCTTGCTACTAAACAAAAAGAAACAGGAAACTATAGTCCTCCAATATCTCCTTCATGTTTTATAACAATTATGTCATTGATTTTCTGTACATGATGAGTGTGTGTGTGTGTGTGTGTGTGTGTATTATAGATTTAATTTTTCATCACAGAGATAAAGTAATATATATTTGTGGATGAATCTTACCTTGAATATTAGCCATATTTATTTAAATAGGACTACTATATTAAGCTACTTAATCAATACTAGAACATCATAAAGCCCATTAGAATTTGGAACACAATGAATACATTTTATATTGTGAGAAGTCCTCAACTTAGATAATCGGAGGCTGATTGCTATGGTGATAACGTGTCTCCCCCCCCCAAAGTGTTTAAATTTGAATGTTTTTCCCCAATATAGCAGTGTTGGGAAGCAGGACATAATGACAGGGGTGTTTTAAGACTTAGGGCTTCATACTCATGACTAGAAAAATGCAATGTTAATATGAGTGAATTCACCCATACCAGGATGAGTTAATTCTCATGGAAGTTCTAATTTTCATTTTGCTCGGGTTGTCTTAACAGTTACCTGTGTTCTACTACTCCAGTCTGTCTCCCACCCTGAGGACACTTTAAGGGCTTGTCCTTGAATATATATATATATGTGACTTCATTTACTGAGAAATCTTGCCAGCCCCTAAGTACTGTTTTATAAATTTAAACATATAATAGTAAATACCTAAGTGATTGATTGATAGATTAGATATAGATATTGGTAGGCATGAAAAATAGAAAGATGGATGTTACAATAAGGTTTCCAGGTCCCAGGCAGCCAGAGAGAGGTCCAGACCCACAGGCCTGTAGTCCCAGACCCCTTAGCGGCCTGCTGCTGTTAGTCCCCGCAAAATGACTCATATATATATATAGTCTCCCAAAATAGCAAGGGCTTTCTTTGGCTGCATTTTTCCTGGATCTCTCTGTTAATCTATCTGACACACCTGTTATTATATCTAGAAGTTATATTGGACTAATAATTAGCTGTTCTCATTTACTTATTTATTTATTTTACAGTGTGGCCACAGTCTTTCCCCACCCCCACCCCATTCCTACTACTCAATCCATTCCTCCTCCATTTTTGTACAGGAAATTACAGGTATCCCATGAATATCAACAAAATATGGAATATCAAGTTGCACTTGATTAAGCAATACCCATGTATGAAGTTTCGGCAAGTCAACCCAGTATGAGAAGTGTCCCAAAAGCCAATAAAAAAAGTCAGAGCGAACTCCTGTTCCTAATATTAGAAACCCCACAAGAAGACAAAGCTGCACAGCTGTAACATATATGAAAGGTGCCTAGGCCAGTTCAATGCAGACTCTCTGGTTATCAGTCTTGGTGAGCTCCTATGAGCCCAGTTTAGTTGATTCTGTGGGGTTTTTTTCAGGGGGAAAGTGATGCCCTTGACCCATCTGGCACTTTCAATCTACAGTTTGTCCTGCCTAAGAAATGTTCTGAAATAAAGATGGCCTAGATATTGAGGGAGTGGCCAACCTATTGCTGTTAAAGACTTAAACCCGAGCAAGGAGAGTAAGCCCACTGTCAGAAGCACCAGGAACCACAATCTGGATGAATGACCCAGAGTTCTAGGGCAGAACCAAACATGATTTGGGAGACAAAAAACAAATGTCAGTGTAAAGCTGCTCTCATTTCTAACAATGTCATGATCACAAAATTGTCACCAGTCTGCCTCTATTAATTTCGGATAATGGTATAAAGTTTTCAACTAGGCTGCAGGTTTTATCTGGCCCCAGGAGACGTTTCCTTCTACGTGTCATTTTTCTGCTGAAAATGTGAACTTTGATGTTAGTTGCTCTTAATAAAGAAGGGCTACTGCTTTACAGCACACTGAGCCTTCTTCTTGTCACACATACTGTTTCAAATAAAGTCAACTCTTTGGGGAGAGTCTCAGAGCTTTCTTTTCTCATGAATTGTTTCACTCTCCAACCAACACATTGATCTACTACTTAGGGCACTTGAGTCTACCAATGGCCTGTGATAGTTCTTCTTTGTCTTTCCTTGATTGAATTTCTGCCCCATAAAAAGTAGAAAAATAAGCATGTCCTGTTGTGCTTTGGAATTCTATCTATAGGGCAAAGGAAGCACACATGCATACATTGTTGCTTTTGTAAATATAATGCTGTCCCATTTTTTAATCAACTTTTTAGTCTCAAATTTGGGACTTAGTAACATCTATGTTTCAAGCATATGTTCTAAAAACAAATATTAAGATGAGAGATTTCTCTGTGTGTCTTACAATTCAATTAGACTGATTGTTGAAATAATATATAGTCATCTTCTGCTGAACAAGATTTTGCTGGGAATATATCCAAGGACTGACTTACAATACCTTTAGTTGGATTTATGGTGGATAACTCAAATTTGCCATGCCTAAAATCTTGTCACACAACACTGTTCTTTTACAAACTGGTTTCAAGAATTCCTTTATATCAGTAAATGGAACCATTCAACCCTTATTTTCCCAAGACACGGAAGAGGGTCTTTCTGATTCATATGCTCTATCATACATCATATCTCAATTCTCTTGACTAGCCATTCAGTTCCAGACTATTCAATGCAACAGCAACACCTTCTTTTTTCTATTTTCTACCAACAATTCTTTAATCAAAGACCATCTTCTAATGTTATTCCACCACATGATCCCTTAACTAGTTCAGTCCTTCTATTATATGGGCTTATGGTTTATACCATGTTTCTATACAACAGCATAGATAGGATCTTTCATAAATAAGAAAAAGTAAGCATTTTTAAAATTTTGTTTCTGGTGACAAATTATTGTATTTTTAAGAAATTCAAATTTTCCTTTTTAATTTATAAACATTTTAATCATCTAATATTAATCTTTTCAAAATACCTATTTCTATCTTGTCAATTTTCTTTCTGTTTTTCAAACATGGTGTGGTAGTTTGAATAAGAGGTGTGACTTTGTTGGATGAAGTATTCAACTGTATTCTATGCCAAGCTAAGAGCAATTCTCTCTCTCTCTCTCTCTCTCTCTCTCTCTCTCTCTCTCTCTCTCTCTCTCTCTCTCTCCTCTCTCTCTTCTGACTTTATACTCTCTCTGAAGGTTTGGGATCATTACAGAGGATAAAGGTTGTAAAAGCCAGATGTAATTGTTGACTACCAGAGAAACTGCTTTCTTAACACGTCAGGCCAGTTGCTCACATTAACTTCCAACAGATGTGACTACATGCCGCAGTCTTGAACAGTGTCAAAACAGACAAAATGATACTTTAGCCAGTGGAGAGTTCCATGCATTTACACCGTGAATTTTAGATATAAATTACAGAGAATTTTGACTTTCAGTTGCTTCTATTACCTCCTCTATTTTTTTCTGAATCTATCGATTTTTAATAGTGCCCGTGCTGTTTTCTGTCCTCGGACACTGTATGTCGAATTCATGAATCTCTACACCATGATATATAAAGTAGCCACCTTCATTTATTACCTTCCCTCTATATACGTATTTCAAATTTATTGTCTAACTCACTCAAATATTTCTTTCTATCCTTCAATCAAAAATCTGTAACTCCAAAGAATGTCTCTCTCACCTGGTGAGCTTAATCCTCACTCAATTTCTTTCTTTGGCTGTACAAAATTTCTTTAGTCTTCTTACTTGTCAGCTGTTAGCCTTGATTTCTGATAACGGAATATTTTAAGTCCTTCTTCCATCTATATCTTGTAGGCTCTATCAGTTTCAGTACTTCAGGTTTTACATTGAGGCCTTTGATCTATTGGGAGCTGATTCTTATGAAAAGTATAGTTCAGTTACTTAAAGGTCTCCCAGCTTACCATCCAGTGTCTGGGAGCATGTTAGCTGTTTGTGTGGGTTCTCTCATTAATACAATCCCTCCCCCCTCTATTCCACTGTTAAGTACCCTGAATGTGAGTGAGTTTATGCATTGGTTTGCTTGTGGGGTCTCCGGCAGTGGAACCAGGATTTATCCCTGGTGGGTGAACTAATGAAGCTTAATCCTGATTAATCTTATTAACGAAAACCTGGAGTCAGATATCAGGGTAAATCTGAAAGGTCAGAAATGCAGAGCGGCAACCACAAAAACTTCTTTTCTTTCCTTCAAGAATCCACTGAATAGAGACCTGCAGATCCTGTCTCCGGCCACCTTATATGTCTGTCTCCATGTCCAGGTTGCTAGGATTAAAGGTGTAATCCTCCTATGTGCTGGCATCAAAGGCATGATTCTCCCAAGTGCTGGGATTTAAGGATGTGAGCCTCTTCCATGCTGGGATTAAACACAGGCACTACCACCATCTAGTTTTATGGTTAATTAATGGCAATCTCTGCCTTCTGATCTCCAGGCAAACTTTGTCAGAACACAAACACAATATCACATATTTCTCCCTTTTTGTCTAAATACAGTAAGTACAATAACTGTACACACGACTCATATTAACAATGTCTATTCCATTTGCATTTGACAAATTCAAATAAAATATTCTATTATCTATCTTAGTGAGTCTAAATTGCATGTTTCTATTTTAATCACATATATAAATATAGATATTCATTTTTTATGTTAAAAATGCCAGTAATTCGTCACCTTGTGTTCACTTACATGGTGTTACTTTATTAAATATCTTCCCTTAAGATTCTGATTTTTGTTCATTTTAATTATAAATATTTTATATGATCAACTAAATTTCACTACTCTCTAATACTTTCTCAAAATACCCAAAGTTGCTTTTAAGTTTTTAAGATATCATGCCATTAAAAAAACAAAAAGTAATTTTTATTTTTTTCTCAATTGTAGGGGCAAAAAACAGTACTTGGAGACCCTAGGATTACAATTAAAACCACTGTCTATAAATTAATCAGGAAACTTCTACATCCTCAAGTGTATACAATATTACAATCTATATTTTCATCTTTCATCTGTATTTTACTTTTCCAACATAAGTCTAGGTTCAGTGAAATTTCTAACCTGTACATTAATAAACATCTACAAGTAGAGTTAATAACATATTAATTTAAATTACTCATAGTGTTATCAATGGAATAATGAAACATCTATACCTGGAAAATTCCACAGATTATAAGAAATAATAATTTTATTGTGAACTAGTATGAATAAAAATTTTCTCCTGAAATAGAGGATTATGTTAGCATTCAAAAATTCATTATTTTGAGACTGAAGTGTTGCAATGGGGTTTCTTGGTCCCGGGTGGCCAGAGGCCCAGACCCACAGACCTGCCGCGCCAGACCCCTAATTCGCCCGCTATAGTTTAGGCCCCCAGAAATGACTCAAATGCTTATATTAACTTTATGCTGTTTGGACTATGGCTCAGGCACATTGCTAGCTAGCTCTTACATCTTAAATCAACCCATTTCTATTAATCTGTCTGCCACGTGGCTCGTGGCTCACCTATGTTCCTTACATGTTGCTCCTTGGGCGGCTTGCTGGATCTGCCTGACTCCACCCCACTTCTCCTCCCTATGCTCTGATTTCTCTTCCTACTTCTTCTATGGTGCCTGTCATAGGCCAAAACAGCTCCTTTATTTAAAGATTGATATTCACAGCATACAGAAAGGCATTTCCATATCACTGAAGCATTATTATCTCTCAGAAAATTGATAGAGAATAATCTATGGCTGAGCACTGGGCCTATCTCCTGGTCCAGCTGAGAGCAGGAAGGAGAGTCTGCATGACCAAGAGAAGGCATCATAAGGAAATGGCTGGCTGGATCTCTGGTGAGCTCACTGAATCAAGAACAGCCACTGGTGAGCCATCAGGAAAAGGAGAGAGATGCCCTCCAAGGGTAGGCAACTGTCGATAGGCAAGGGCTGTATGTGGAACCTTGAGGGGTGGGATCAGACTGTGTTTCCATGCATGGGCTGGCATCTTGGAGCCCATTCCCTGCAGAGGTACATCTAGCCTAGTCTTGACTTTGGGATGAGGAAATCGGACTTGCATGGAGTGGATGTGCCATGCTGAGTTGACCCACCTTGGGGACTTTTAGCCCTTTTGGGGGAGAAGCTAACGCTAACTGGGAGGGATTGGGATGAAGGAAGGGAGGGGGA
Source organism: Phyllotis vaccarum (assembly GCA_033318265.1). NCBI lineage: Eukaryota > Metazoa > Chordata > Mammalia > Rodentia > Cricetidae > Phyllotis > Phyllotis vaccarum. The sequence goes on from JARWLC010000016.1 coordinate 10,719,809, forward strand.
GCAGGAGGATACATGGACAAAAAAGACATTTTTTTATTAAAACAATAATAAAATGAACAGAAAAAAAGAATATATAGTAGAATTAATTTTCTTGCCCTCAGGGTAGCAGAAAACAATGCCAGTGTACTATCTGAAACATAGTGAAAAAAAAATATGTTATGTAATCTGAAAGATACTCTTGATTTAATTTTACTTCTCCATGGAGATATGACTAATTTGTGCTGGCTTCACTATATATTAAATAATATCTGTCTTCGTATGTCTAAGTTTTTTGAGTAATATCATATCTGTAGTAGAGAAACAGGGTCCTCTTGATCTATTAAAACTAAGGAAATTTACAGATTCTTTACTAAAGAACTGTAAAGAAATTTTTTAATGAGATGGACAATAAAATGTAAGTACTTGTAGTCGAAGCAGGTGATAGTAGGCATGGTATTCAGTTAAAGGCAATAAAACACTCTCTTTGTCAACCTTAACTCTAGTCATTTAATGGTCAGAAAGATTGTGTGATATAACACTGTTTTTCTTCAGCGGGATTTTCAACTATTTGCTACAGGAACTATTTGTGATAACTATATTTAATTTTCAAATTGACAATATATAGAAAGAACCACCTGGGAAACAAGTCTAAATGATGGATTTTTTTTTATATCAGGCTGGACTGTGTACAAGTCTGTATAAGATTTCTTAATTAAATTAGTTTTGTGGACAGATCCAGCCTACTGTGAGTGGCACCATTCCTTAGGCCAGGCATACTGAACTATAGAACAGTAGAGAAATCAAGCTAAGTGAAAAACAAGAGAGCATTGTAATTTTATTTCTCTCTTCTATTGACTAGGAATGTTATAAGATCAACTGTCTCAAGCTCCTAACACCATAAGTTCCAAAAATGATGAGCTGTAACCTGGAATTTGGGGTTATAAGATAAGCTGATCCATTCTTAATGTGCTTTATGTCAGGAATACTATATAAAGTGGCATGCTTATTAAATTACTGTGATCTTGTGCGTATTTCCAGACCTATAGATAGGCAGAGAGGCAGGCAAGCAGACAGATAATTAAATGATGTTTTGACTTAAACTGTTCTTATAAAAGGTCCAAAACATGATCCCAAAACACCAAATTTATAACTTAAACACACTTCTCTTTGGTTCCTGAATACATAAAGTAAGGAAAGGACTGTGACAGTGGATAGCATCAATGATAAACATTATAACTTCTCTCCTTCCCGCCAACATAGTTAACTTAAGGCTGTACTAGTTTCCTAGATTATTACAGAGATCAATTACACCATTAAAGAATTGATAGCAGCAGTGTTAATATAAAACTCATTTTGCCTAATGCAAAAGCTATATAGGACACAGAAAATGATTATGCATATTTAGAAATTATAATCAAGCACTGATGTCATTGTGGGTTTTAAACTCGTATAAAGTAAAGCAATACATTTCTTTGCAGTGACGATTATCTACGGAGCTAGAGTTCTTCTTCAATGATGTTTCAGCATAAATGATGCTTTAGGTTTTATATTGTGGCAGGAATAGTGCTGCAACTTTATAGTTTGGCTTCAGACTTAGAACAGTTTCATGCTCCATGTCATCATATAGTCTAAATAGACCTTTATTATCTCAAGGAATATCATGATGCTCCTTATTATCAAGGCATATGGAGCTTCAGAGAGTATTAGTGAGATATATTCCATCCTTAAAAAAAACTCCACAAGAAAAGAAAAAAATTGATGAGATTTTCTTCGTTTGACAAATTAACTGTATTTTTTTTTGAGTCTGAATGAAATAGTACTTCTTTGTAGCCACTACAGAAAGTGATATTTAATATTCAATGGCCATTTTTGATATGAAATCATCAAATTCCCCATTATAGGGTGGTGTTTTAAACTTTTCATGAGTAACTGGATTGATCTCATAACAGGCAACAGAGGAGAAAATTATAACAATGACATCTACTAATTTTCTACTAAATTTAACTTATATAAACAATAATAGATGGTTAAGAATTTTGTTCATTTTGAGATCAGAAGCTGACAAAAATAGCATCTTCTCACAATATTATATAAGCGTCTAGGACAATTCTTGAATATCCATTACTGTGGAAAGGTTAAAAAGTATTTTTTTTTCATTTTTCTTACTTGGATTTCAATTTTCTCTATATTGTTCTATCCTCAGATACACATAACGTTCCATATTCATTTAGGATTATCCAAAGTGCAAAGTTTGCTAAGATTTATTTACTTCTGACATCAGTTACAGGAATAGAGTTTCTAAAATACAATTTCAATGATATGTCAATGATAAAATATTATCTTAAAGACTTTCAGACTTTGTCAAAACTGTTATAGTCCTGTTTATTGATTAATTCCAGGGAAGAAAACAAATATACTTACCAAAATGGAGTGACTTATAAAGTAGAGGTCATCAAACACACTATGCTTGCAGAATTCATATGTGATGATGGTATACACAAAGTTTTAACAATCAAGGAAGATAACCTGAATCTCAACACCAGAATTTAAAGTGGGCAAATTAAAAGTGAAGGAGAAAATAAGTTCTTAGGAAAACAGAGAAAGATTTCTAAACAATGTTATTTTTTTCTTATTTGACATTACTACAAATGACCGCATATTCCCAAAGAGTACATGGACTTCTGGGCCAGAAACAACAGGCACTCTCTTTAAATTTTCACATTTCAAAGATAAATGGGTTGAAAAGTAACTATCACACGTGTGGTGCAGTAATATCTTCTCAACATTTTTACCAAATATTACCATGTTACAGAAAAAAATGATATAATTTTTATTGAATTAAACCATTTTATGCTCATAATAAAAAGAAGACACAATGTGGTCATTGATTTTATTCTATCATCTACATTTTAGTTTTTAGAACAATTATGTTACATGTATTTAATTGCTATAGCAAATACAAAATACATTCCCCCTCAAATTCCACTACTACATCTAAGTTATTTTTAAATCAAAAGTATTCTTATACGTCACAGGAATTATTCATGTTCAATTTAAGAGAATTTTTGTTCTATTTTTATCAGTCATATCGGGATAATGAAAGTAACACATATACTACGGCTAAATTATTCCTAAATATGTCAAAGCACTTTAAAATTATAATTATTTCTTCCTAGGCTTTATTCATTCAATTTACCATAGTGTCTTTGTACAACTAATAAGTAGAATATACAGGAAAATGTCTAAACCTTTCAAAATATGCCCTTCAACAAAACTAAATATTAATGGATTGTCTGAACTGTATTGTTGAGTTTCTCATTGTACATAATAGAAAATTTTGTCTATATCTCACAAGAAGACTTGGAAAATTATAGTTATAATCTTTTGCATTCTCAGTTTCTAAATTTTATTAATGTTATGATTTTGTTGCTAAGCAATATGCAAATAAATGGCTCTTAAGAATCTGTGTACTTTGGAAGAAGCTATATTTAACAGTTTGTTTATAATATATTTTCCTAATGCAAAATACCAGCAATGCTGCTGGAACACCTGGCTTTTGGGTCACGTAATTAAACTCATTTTAAAAAAATGCCAGAGGAATCTTTGTTTTCCCAACTACTTTATGTGAAATATAATGTGTTTACATTTGTGAATACATATATATCATAAAATTTTAGCAAGTCCATTTACAATTCTGCTCCTTTAATGAAATTTGTGCTGCATAATAATTTAATAAGCAAATAAATATCTCAACTTTCCCTATGGTTTCAAGGAGTCTCAAGATTAAGAGGAATTTTTTTTATTCTAAATATTTTAAAGCTCCAGAAGTGAGTCCTTTAAGAATCCATAAGTGAGGAATAGTATTATATCTTGTTCTCATTGAATTCATAAATTTAATGACTGATTTGCTGAATTATAACTGTATAGTATATGAGAGTTGTGTATTGACAAGGCCATCTGAATCTTTGAAGATATTTAACAAAATTTTGTATGGATTTATAGGCTAAAAAATTGTAATCTCATTAAATAAATATGAATTTTATGTGAAAACAATCACAAAATTACAATGTGGTAAATGAGAGGATATAAATGGGGGAAGAGATACTTAATGCATACACCAGTTTATAAAGATAGAATTTCAAGGTTGAAGGAGAAGAAATTTATAGAAAAAACATCAAACAGGGGAAAGGTTACTTGTGCTACCTACTGAATTTAGAAATGACCAAGGACTAACATAAGTGATGAGCTGGAATTAGAGGCAGCCATTATGGTGAAACTATAGCTGGGTGGTAGCCACACACACCTTTATTCCTAGCACTAGGGAAGCAGAGGCAGGAGACTCTCTGAGTTTGAGGCCAGCCTATTCCACAGGGCAAGTTCCAGGATAGCCAGGGCTACACAGAGAAACCCTGTCTCTAAAAACCTTAAAAAAAAAAACCTAAAAAGTGAAATTGTACATATGTAATACAGTTTGGAGAGAAGTCAAGAGATAACTGGGAAATAGTAAGTGACCATAGTAACAAATTAAATAAATGAGTAGCAGTGTATTTGAATACAAATGGAACCAGTGGAGCTGTTTCAAGTAGGAACAGTTGAAAGAAGCTGATAATCAATTAGACTTTGTTGTTTCATATAACAAATGAGTCCTCAGACTTCTTTGTGGCTTTTGATAGCATCACGGGACAGAGGTTTCAACATAGATGCTGGCAGTGGTATGACCATGGGCCTAGACATGGTCCTAGGCAGCATTCTGGCTCTCACCATGGCCACATTGTGGTGGTGAATCTCACCGACATAGGCAAGGCCCCACAGGTAACTTGGCTCCCTGGACACCAATACAGTCTAAGCTATGCTATGTTTTGTTAATACTCACAGGAGACTTTGTCTTTCCTAAAGAAATAGAGAAGGAGTGGATTGGGGTGGGACAGAGAGAGTGAGGGAGAGGGATTTGGAGGAGAAGAGGAAAGATAAACTGTGGCCAGGATGTAAAATAAACATATAGAGAAATAAATTTATTTTATTTCAAAAAAAAAAAAAAAACCAGCCAGGCACTGTGAAGGTACAGAGGGAGATCAGAAATAACATGGTAGAAGGATATCATTAAGAATATAAGTATGCACTTATGGAACAATCACATAAATTCTATCTGGCACATATTAAGGAGTGGTTTTCAGTGTATAGTATGAACACATGACAGAAATTAAAAAAAAAAAAAAAAAGAAAAGAAAAAAAAGAAACCAGTATAACCTACAAGAAGTCAGGGGGCAAGTGAAATGAGGAGAATGATAGCATTATGTTACAGAAAGTCTTTTATTCCTGTGCCCTGTACACTCTAATGTAATATTACATTTCAAATAAATGGTCTTAATCATGTTAATGTATAAATATTATAAAATATTTTAAAGGTAATGTGGGTTCAACTATAGAAATATAGTCAGGGATGGATAGAGGGCAAATAATGGTATAAAAGACCTCCACAGCCTTGAAGTAAAAATCTGAATTTAAAAAAAAATGCATGGCAGGTGAGTAATGAGAGTTGGATTTACAAAAGATTGAATGCAGATATTTTGGAATAACTGATCAGCTACATATGAGAAGTAATAAACAGGAGTTATTAGATGAAGCCTGGTACAGTTGGAGGACTATTTGTATTGTTGGATCATTAGCTAGAATAATGAATTCAAGATAATAAAAGTCTATTGAGCTAATTTGTGGCCAGCTTCATGGAAAAATAATACAATTTCTTTTCCATGCCTATTCATTGAGATATAAGCTTTTATAGCCTCTGTTAAATGGGCAATTCATCTCATAATCCCACAATTTAAGCGTAATTGATCGAGCAAAAGCTACAACCCTGACACAAAATTATTCACTTATAATATTTTTTCCTAAATTTGTAAAAAAAATTTAACTACTTCAGGTTGACTAAATAGGACTTGAATCAATTTTCTAGTAAACAGATTTCTAAGAGGAGTTCAGATACATGTGCATGAAAGACATATAAGAATGTTAATTCCAGTGTAGCAAAAAATACCAAGCAGTAACCAACCCGCTGAGTATTTAATAAAAGACAAGTCATAGGTGCTTTATGTATTTGATGTATACTGAAATAACATGTAGCCATGAAAATAAATAACTTCATCTACAGCAAACAACATTCTGTCTAAAATGTTACATTAATGGAACAAATAAACTTAAATTAATTGATAAGATCTAAGGAACCAATTTTGATCACTTTTTAGATGATTTATCTTAAATTGTATTGGACATTTAAACTCAAAAATCTGGCACAATCATAAAAATGAGAAAGATAAATTCAGATTTTACTACTAAATTACAGTTCCATTCATTGTTAATCACTAAATACTTTCCAACCCAAAAGCACTTTATTCCTGAATCTTAGTTTTGAATAAGAAAAGGCTATTTGTGTTGCTTCTGAGGGGCTGTAAGTCCTAATTGTCATTAAAAAAAAAAAAAAAACCTATAGCTTCTCCATTATACTTGCCCATAATGGCAATGTACAATAGAACACTTTCTAAAATCCAGTGTTCCTTATGAGTAATAGGATTATTGAAACATCTTGAAGAGCTGCCCATAAAGCCATATGTAGAATGAAAGAGAAACAAATCTTTGATTTTCTAAGCCACTGATGGTTTTGAGTTATTACTACAACATAATGCAACATACAACACCTTGTTAAAAAGTTACCAGTTTGAAAAGACTCCCCTCCCTCCCTCCCTCCCCCCCCCTCTCTCTTTCTCTCTCTCCTAATAGAACAAAGTAAAAAAGCTTCCAGACAGAAAGATACAAAAACACTATATTTAGGCCACTAATAATAAAAAAAGATATGGTTACTTGACATGAAAAGTGTTTTCCTACATGGAAAAATGTACAATTTATGACAGGAAAATGAAGGATATGTGTATTAAAAATGTAAATATAAGGGCTGGTAAGATGGCTTAGCAGGTTAATGTGCTTGCTATGCAAACTTGCATCCCTGAAATTTGATTCCCAGAAGCCATGTAAAAAGCCTGACTCACAGGCGTACATCTGTAATCCCAGCACTCATATACTGACACAGGAGACAGACATTTCCTGGAAGCACAAAGAACAGTTAGCAAGTGAAGAGAATGTGAAGTTGGAGGACAGAAAAGGGAGGTGGGAGGAGCAATGAAAAGAATCTTATCAAATATTGACCACAAATTGTACTATGCTATCGGAGATTATAAAATAAATGCCCTTTCCCTTAACATTTAAAATTGGTATTAATGGTCTATATTACTCATTTGAAATGGTGAGGTTCATGCCATGCTAGCTGTAATTGTACTGCAGTTTCTATAGGCAAACCACCTTGGTTTAGATGCTATCATTAGCATTATCATTTAGAATTAATTATCATTCTATCATTTGGAATCAATTATAAATTCCAAAACTTAGAGGATGTTTACAAGACATCACACACTTTTGCATAAATCCCAACTGGATGTTTTCATACCTAATTCTAATCTTCATTCTGTCCACTCTCAACTTCTACTGACTCTTTTCCTTTCTTGCAATTACAAATTCTACTCATTATGCCAACACTTGGTCAACTATGATGAAAGACAGATTCCTACATCTGCTAAGGATAATAGAACTCTGTAAGAAACATGTTTTTAAAAAATTGCATGAGCTATGGTTGTGCCATATCGCCATTTTTTCCTTTTTAAACTTTCTGAAATTAAAATTACACTTTTTCTTCTCTTTTCTCCCTCCACACTCTCTCATATGTCCTTTTCCATTTTTCCTTCCAATTCATTGCCTCTTTTTTCATTAATTATTATTGCTCTCAATTTTACCATGTGACTGAAAAAATACACACCACCTTAGAAGAAAGGGGTGGGAAATGCATAACAATCTAATGACTGAGAGGTGTTCAGATAAGTGGTCAGGCCTATAATATTACTAAAATTTCCTTATATAAAACAGGAAGAACTTACTTGATGATCAAATAAATGGTCCTCATAAAGTCTGCCTTGAGAAGTTTGATCTGTGTGTTGTTAAATAATGGTTCATTAGTATAAACCATTATTAGAGAAGAGTTTCAGACTACTTTTGAGATGTGCCAACTTAGTTCATAAAAAAAAACAAACACCTTATTTGGATGGACATCAAAGAGAGGTAAAAGAAAAGGTCTGTATAGAATTAGACTCTGTGAGATAAATGACTGTAAGAGAAAGCTATGAAGTCCAAAATGATAGGATGACATTCTTAAAGTCAGGAATTCTGCACTGTGTAAGCTATAGCAATTCAGTTTCCTTTTATATAAATATTCATAAACTGACAACTTTACCATTCAAATCTATGTGCTATAAGAGAAAGAGAAAAGCCAGATAGTGGTGGTGCTGGCCTTTTATCCCAGCACACAGGAAGCAAAGGCAGGTGGATATCTGTGAGTTCAAGACCAGCCTGATCTACAGAGTGAGTTTCAGGACAGCCAGGACTGTAATATAGAGAAACCCTGCATAGAAAAATAAAAGGGGGGGATATTAAATTCAGAAGAAACAATAATTTAACATTTACAAAAAGTACTTTAGAATAAAATTTAAAGCATTATATTCATCATAAAAAATATGATAAGAAATAGAGCCATTAGTGTATTAATGATACAAAAAGGAAAGTTTAACATGAAGCAAAGGGTTCAAGATGTTTCTAATTGTACTGAAAATATGATTGTGTGTTTAAAATAGTTACATAGCAGAGAAATTAGACTGGAAATACAAGTTCACAATTTTGTTTTAAATTGCTTGTTGCAATATTCAAAACCAGTAATGTGTGTTGCTTTGTCTCACTTCTTTCCCATAAGTAATATCATTCTGATAAAATATCACATTCATTCTTTCCTATAAGAGCACGTTATTACTTATATCTTGTTCAGAATTGAATTTAAGCACACGGTTTTTCATTTAGTGTCAGAATTCTGGAACAAAAACTACATAATGTATCCCTCTTTGATATCAGATCCTATTTTATCTTCATCCTAATCAATACTTTTCTCATTCTGTCAAAATAATAGCCCCTAGATATGACCATGTTATCACAAACCATTTTCCTGAATTCACTTCTTCTGAAAAGAAAATGATCTGTAGCATCAATAATGGTAAACAATAAAATAACTATTACTTCTGCATAGATAAAACATAAAAATCTTGTTTAAAAATATTCTGAATGTATTTTCAGTGGTATGAGTTTTCCATATCTGCACAAAAAGATTAATCATATAATCACTAAAATTATATAAACCCTTCCTAGTTTATTATATACATAACATATGTGAGTATATGGTATGCATGCACATACAGTAAAGCCAGTTACCCTCAAAGGAAATGGAAGGGTGAAGACTGCCCTTTGATACTGTCTATATGATAAAATTTTTAAAATACATTTTGAAAGTTTTAAGAAACACAACTTTTGCATGTATATCAAATAAAAATATTTGTTAAATATAATTATAACCATGGCATCTAAAGCCCTGAGAAAAATAACTTTAGGAGACATCAAGAAGAAAAAAGTAAAAGGACATGTGTGACGATTGGTTTCTGCTTCAGAGGTCACACTGCTCTTTAACTCTGCACAGATGCTTCTGTTTTAAAACTATATGTATTTTGAGTCATTAATCCTCAATGACTTTTAGTACTAATATTAATATTTACTCTAAGCATATTGTAAAATAGTAGTTTTAGAGCTCAGTTCCTAACAGGAGCAAAAATTAATAATAAATATAACAAATCCATTTCTTAGAAAAACTGTATGTATAGTGAAAAGCTATATTTTACACTAATACAGTCCAAGTGAAAAATAGTTGAAGGGAAAAATCTTTACAGATAAGAAACTTTCTGCCTTTAAGGCTTGTAAGATACATATTAGAATCCTTTCTTAATTGAAGATGCCCTGACTTTAGCAAAGTACCCAGAAAATAATGCAATCCTGAAATGATTTTTTTCACTTTTGTATTTTGTTTTGCTTTAAGTTTTCAAGATAGTTAGATAGACCTAACTATCTTAAAATTTACTATGTAGACAAGGCTGGCCTCAGACTCATAGATCTTTGCCTACCTCTCTCTTATGAATGTTGAGATTAAAGGAATGCATGATTGCACCAGCTATGTTTCATCTATTATAAAACTGATTAAAAGTATGTGAGTGCCAGAATTTCAAAGGAAAAGTTGGAAATGCAAGTGTAGAAGAAAATTACTATGAAGAGGGATCTGCATGTGCTACATTCACAAACTGATGGTAAGCAATGCTGCTCCCTTCTGCTGTCAAGGGAGAAACACTAGGGTATACTTCACATGTGAGTATTGCCTTCCTACCCATTCCATTATAGTTAAGAAACTATTGAACCTTTAAAAAGTACTGTTACAGTAAACATTTTGCACAAAATCTGTGATTTATCAGAGTGTAATCTCCATAACCCACATGGTGAAACTGAAAACTAACTCTCACAAGGGACACACACACATGAGAGAGAGAGAGAGAGAGAGAGAGAGAGAGAGAGAGAGAGAGAGAGAGAAACTGAAATCTGTCTTTCATTATTAAGTACTTAAGACCTTTTTAATATTAGACTTTTTAGTTTAGAAACCTTTTCATTAATTATATAGACTCATACTAAACAAGTTCCTTCTATGCTTAACTTTACATCTATTAAAAGGGGTTAATAATACTAATGATATAATACATCACTATATTCATAAAAAGTCAATAACAGTGCATCTGTTGAGACACCAATAAATAGAAACAATTCTTGAAGTAGCAATCTGGCATAGAAAATAAAAATCTAAAGATTGATTTATAATAATATTAATAAGAAAACTAACATGAAACACTTATTTGTAATATAGAATGGTGACTTTAAATTTTAAAACATATTTGTCTCTAGTAAAGGCCAAATGTACGAGAACCTTTCCAGTTATGTCAACATTTATCTATGTTCCAAAACATAGATAACGAAATTACAGATGATCAGATAAATAGGTAGATGATAGATATAAATAAATAAATAAATAAATAAATAAATAAATAAATAATAGGTAGATAGATAGATGATGGATAGATAGACGGACTGACAGATAGATAGATAGATAGATAGATACATACATACATACATACATACATACATACATACATACATATAGATACATACATACACGCATACACAAATACATGCATACATATAAAGACTGCTAGGATGAGACTCATAAAAAATGAATAAAAAGACATGGATGCTTTAATAAAAATGCACACCACACAATGCGTTTACTCACTAAAAAGTGTTTTCAAAATAAGTAAACTTATTAAGTGTTTCACTTTCCTCAAAGTGGTAAAATTGAGACAAATGAGTAATTGGTTGAAAATCCATATGCCTTGCGTTTCCTTCCTCAGCTCAATGTTTCTAAATCAAAATGCACTATGAGGGTGGAATTAATAATTTTTTTAATCAAACAGATATATATTTTTTTTTAACCAAGAGGCTTTTGTTAGTAGAGTGTTCCTTCAAGTCCAGGTTCTAGTAGAAATTCTTATTGAAAATCAGCATACCTTAGAAGTGTAGCTGAAGTTTTCTCGGTAGAATAGAGTTAACATTGCACGCGATACTATTTGCAGAGCACAGGGTGACTGGGACCAGCCTCCTTCCGTGTCACTGAGAAAACACCTGTCAGAATGCACACGCAGGCAGCAGTAGGAGCAAAGCTCATGAATTCAATGAATGTCCTCCATGTGAGCCCTGTCATCCAGATCCCCGAAGCCCCTCAGAAGATATATGTAGTCATATATGTAGAGCTTTTCAGAGCTCTCTTCTCCAGAATTCCCCACAGCTGCATTGCCTGCTTTAATGCTTTTAGATGAAATAGACTCCCTAAAACAACTGGCTTTTGTTAGATTTTACATGCACATCTTCATAAAACGCCGTCCTTGGATGTCCTGAAAGAAGTCCCAACTTTGATTCTTCCTGTTTCTTTCAGTTTTTCCCAGAAGTTTCCCTATCATGTATTGCATATTATAAATGGGGCTTCAGAGGCGCCTGGAATTATCACTGCTCACATATAAACATCCAAATAATATTATTTTTAACTTCTATGGCTTGATTGTGGGTGACTTTGTTCTCTGAAATTTTAGGCTGATTTTATTAAATATAAAATATGTTACCATGTATCTTTTTTGGGTTAAAAATAAAAAGAAAGTTATAACTAACATAAGAAAAAACTATATATAATAGGCATAATTTTAATATATAAGTAATAACTATATAAGTAATGTTTAGTCTATTAATAATTGATAAATTGAAAAAATATTTTATTACCTATTTGATTTTGGTGAGTTTAAAGGATTTTTTGAAAACTATCTTTGGATGTTTTCTAAAGTTATATGCTTTAACTTTTAAGTGAGTTAATTGTCACTAGAAAACTACTGTTATTTTATTTTTAGGTTTTGAACTCAAAGAAATATAGAAAGATCTGTCTCTTGAGTGATAGAATTAAAGATGTGAGTTACTACTTTGTCATTCCTGTACTGGGATTAAAGGCATGATTGTGGCTTGATTGTGGGTGATTCTGTTCTCAGATAGAATCTGTATAGGCTGATTTTATTAAGTATGAAATATATCACCACATAATAATGTCATATTAAACTTGTGCAATCAGATCACAACCAGCATTTGCTGGTGATTACCTTCAAGCCACTCCCTTATCCTCCACACCATTTCTATCCTTCTCTGTTATTTACATCTAAACAAAGGGCTCCTTTTAGAATCATTGTGGATATGGATTCTCTTTTGAAATAAGAGTTACCTTTTGTCCTGTACAATTTACTCCACCAAAGATGTCACTAATTGTCGAAACATTTGTCTAAACTTTTTCTTCATTTGTCTGAGAACGTTGGGAATAGCAAAGCTATTTTATTTTTTTAAGTGCTGCAAACACAGAAAAACTGTCTAAAATAAGTATCAAGAGGTGTTTCTTGAACCAGTAAATGTATTTTACATTTTCTCCAAAATAACATCCTGTCAACTGTACTAATATCAGTTGCTCATTTATTTATAAATAAACTTTATCTTTTTAAACAAATTTTAAAAAAGGAATACTTTTTTAAGAAGCAATAAACTAAAGTCCTCTATTTTTACCTTTTAAAAAAAACTATAGGAAAAAAGTCTAAAAGAAGAATGAATAAAAAAAAAAACTACACAGAATTGTAGGTTTTTTTTTTTTTAATTTCCAACTTCTTTTAAAAAAAAAAGAAGCCCTCAAATCTAAAGCACCAAAGGAGCCAAAATATCACCAAGCTTTCAAACAACAGTTGCTACTCATATAAATACTCATATAAAGGAGCCAAATGAAGCTTCCAGCAATTGGCTGTCTGAGATGGATGGTACAAATTTTAATATAAATGTTTAGATTCTCTTAAGCCTTCCACACCGTGAAGGTTAAGTGACCATTAAAGCGGGAATGTTCCATATGTCACTTTAGTACACAGACAAAAAATGCATCAACTACAAAACATAATCCATTAGGTTAATGATCTTTGCTGTGGTGGCAGAAATATATTAGAGAAGTGATTCATTTATTCCATCAACCTTTCCTATATCAACCTGAATTTTCTAAGGTACAATGTTCATTTTTCTTCAGATCATTCCGTGCTAAATGATGACTTAATTTCCCTGTCAAAATGAACTTCTCAAAGGCAGGAGCATAGAAACACACCAAATAGAACCACTGTGCATAGGATGCTAAGCTTAGCATACCTCAGATTTTGCTGGCGAATCTTTTAGCAGTGTCAACACTTTTTTTGACAATATATCTATATCTGATATGAAATCCAAACAATGAAAAACAGAGCAAAATATCAAGTTTTTAAACAGTTTCCATGGATACATGGTTAGGAAATAATGTACTTATTTTTAAGTTTGGGGATTTTTGCTATTCATTTTAGTCTGTCTATTTTTGGTTTATTGTTTGTTTTATTCATTTCTCAAGTGCACTAAATCATTCATTTAAATCCCTCTCTATATATTACTTACTTTTTTCCATGTATCTCACTGATACCCCTCCGTTCCCTCCTTCCAAATCCCTCCCAGTCAGCTTTCAGCCTTCCACTCTCATCCCCTGATCCGCTCCCCAAGAAGGACAAGAAGTCTCAAGGTGGGTCAGCTCTGCTTGCCACCCACTCCAGGCAAGTCCGATTTCCTCATCCCAATATCAAGACTGGGTTAGGTGCTCCTCTGCAAAGAATGGGCTCCAAGATGCCAGCTTACATACAGGAACACAGTCTGAACCCACCCCTCGAGGCTCCACATACTGCCCATGCCAATCAACAGATGCCTACCATTGAAGGGCCTAGCTCCTTTTCCAGATAGTTCCTTAGTGGCTGTTCTTGATTCAGTGAGCTCCCTAGAGCTCTCGCTAGCCATCTCTATGGAACTTCCCCCGATAATCTCTATACCCTTGCTCATACAGACTCTCTTCCCTTGTTCTCACATGGACCAGGAGGTAGGCTCAGTGCTCAGTCATGGATCTCTACCTCCACCTCCATTCGTTGTTGGATGTAGGTTCTGTGATGACACTTAGGGTGGTTATTCATTTGATTATCGGGAAGTCCTCTTTAGGCACCCCTCCACTATTGGTTGGAGACCTAGCCAGGGACATTCTGTGAGTTCTTGGAGGTTTCTCTAGCAACTGGTCTCTTTACTACCCTACAATGTCTTCCTCTGTCAAGATATCCATCTCTTTTTTTTCCCTCCCTCTTTGTTGTTCCTCCCACTCAACCATCTCCTCTTAGGCTTTGTTCCCTCCTCATTATCCCTTATGATCCTAATTTGCTAAGGAGATCTCTATTTTCTCTTCCCAGAGGGATGCCTGGATGTTTCTCATAAGTTTCTTCTGATCCCAAGCTGTTCAGGGGTTGTGGTTTTCAGTTTTGACATTCTTTGCTTTTTGTCTAAAATCTACTTATGAGTGAGTACATCCCATGCCTCTTTTTCTGGGCCTAAGATACCTCACTCAGGAAGGAACTCTCCAAATCCGCCCATTTGCTTGCAAATTTTAGGATATCTATATTTATTTATTTATTTATTTGTTTGTTTGTTTGTTTATTATTTTATTTATTTGTTTGTTTGTTTATTTATTTACTTATTCATTGCTGAGTAGTGCTCCATTGTGTAGATGTACCATAATTTGTTAATCCATTCTTCAATTGAGGGGCATCTAGGTTGCTTCCAGGTTCTTGCTATTATGAATAATGGTGCTATGAACATAATTAAATTGATGCCTTTGGGGTAAAAATGTGCATCCTTTGGGCTTATGCCCAATAATTTTATTGCTAGATCATTGGGGAGATTGATTCCCAGTTTTCTGAGGCACTGCCATACTGCTTTCCACAGTAGCTGTACAAGCTTACACTCCCACCAACAATGGAGGAGTGTTTCCCTTGCTCTGCATCCCATCCAGCTTAGGCTGTCATCCGTATTTTTGATGTTAGCCATTCTGACAAGTGTAGGAAGGTATCTGAAAGTTGTTTTGATTTGCATTTCTCTGATGGCTAAAGATGCTGAGCGATTCTTTAAGTGCCTTTCAGCCATTTGTAATTATTCTGTTGAGAATTCCCTTATTAGCACTGAACCCCATTTTTAGTTGATTTATTTGAGGGTTTGGGCTCTAATTTCTTGAATTTTCTATGTATTTTAGAGATCAGTCCTCTGTAAAGTATAGGGTTGGAAAAAAAATATTTGCCCATTCTGTTGGTTGTTATTATGTCCTATTGACTGTGTCCTTTGCCTTAGGGAAGTTTCTCAGTATCAGGAGGTCTCTCTTATTGCTGCTCTCAGTGTCTGTGTTACTGGGGTTACATTTAGGAAGTGGTCACCTGTGCCAATGCGTTAAGGGTATTTCCCCTTTCTTTTCTATCAAGTTCAGTGTAGCTGGGTTTATGTTGAGGTCTTTGATCCACTTGGATTTGAGTTTTTTGCAGGGTTGTATGTTTGGATCTATTTGCATTCTTCTGCATACTATCATCCAGTTATGCCAATACCATTTGTCAAATATACTATCTTCTTTCACTGACTATTTTTTGCCTTTTATCAAAAAATCAGGAGTTCTTAGGTGTGTGGGTTAATGTCTGTGTTTTGATCAATTCCATTGATCCACAAGTCTGTTTTTATGTCAGTACCAGGCTGATTCCCATGGTGATTCCGCCTGAAGTTCTTTTATTGAGTAGGATTCTTTTGGCAATCCTAGGTTTCCTGTTATTCCATATGAAGTTGAGTATTGTTCTTTCAAGGTTTGTAAACATTGTGTAGGGATTTTTATGGTGATTGCATTGAATCTGTAGATTGATTTTGGTAAAATTGCCATTTTTACTATGTTGGTCCTACCAATCAAGGAGCATAGGGGATCTTTCAATTTTTCTGATACCCTCTTCAATTTCTTTTTTCAGTGACTTAAAGTTTTTGTCAAACAGATCTACTACTTCTTTGGTTAAGGTTACACTTATGCTATTTCAGCTATTATAAATGGTGGTGTTTCCCTGTTTCTTTTCCAGCCCTTTTATCCTTAGTGTATATGAGGGATATTAATTCTTTTGAGTTAATCTTCTACCCTGCTACATTGGATAAAGTGTTTATTGGCAGCAGGAGTTCCCTGGTAGTATTTTTGGGGTCACTTATATATACGATCATATCATCTGGAAGTAGAGATGGTTTGACTTATTCCTTTCTAATTTGTATTCCCTTAATCTCCTTTTGTTCTCTTATTGCTTTAGCTAAAATTTTGAGAAATATATTAAATAGATAAGAAGAGAGAGGAAAGCCTTTTCTTGTTCCTGATTTTACTGGGACTGATTTGAGTTTCTGTCCATTTAGTTTGTTGTTGGCTGTCGGCTTGCTGTATATATCCTTTATTATATTTAAGTATTTTCCCTTATCTCTCCAGGACATTTATCATGAAGGAACATTGTATTTTCTCAAAGGCTTTTTCAACATCTAAGGAGATGATTATGTGGTTTTTTTTTTCTTTCAGTTTATTTATATGATGGATAACGTTCACAATTTTTCATATGATGAACCATCCCTGCATCTCTACGATGAAGCCTACTTAATCATGTTGGATGATTTTTTTGATATGTTCTTGGATTCTGTTTGCCAAAATTTTATTGAGTATTTTTGAATCAATGTTCATGAGGGTCTCCACTTTGCCTGTAGTCTGGGTGTCAACCACCTCTTAGTCAGCTGTTGACCAGGAGACTTCAGGGTCTCCAGTTGTTGGTCAAAATAATGTTTTTAAATCATCCTTTAAAAACCTTCTCTAAACAAGGTTTGTTTGATATTGGAGATAAGCAGTTTGCAAGAGGAAATTTGATATGAAGCTAAAACATGGCCTGCTTCTGTCAGCCCTGGCAAATTTCAGAGCTGTATAGACACCGGCATATTTCAAATTGGCTGGAAGCAAGAAAAACTTACTTCACAGGCTGTTGCCAGTGTCTAGAATGGTTCACAAGGTACAAAGGTCTCTATTAGGTAAAACTCTCCCACTCTGTAGAATTTTTAAATTAATATTTTGAATTTTATTTACCAAGCTTATTTTAATAGTTATGGTGTTTGATTCTGTTAAGAGTTCTAAATTAACATTAAAAATCACACTAAACTAAACTAAATTATAATCAACATATTGTGAGGGGATAACAAAAATGCCCATGTCACTGGCTTATCAGCTGATATCTATAGGCTCCTTTATTATAAGGGTATGTTATAAGCCACCTGAGAATTTTTAAGACTTACAGATTTCTTTATAGATTAAAACAAAAGTTGTATTCTAGTATAGTGGTTAATGGATTGAATACTCCATAGTCAGAATTCAGGAATAAAGGACATTAATGTAATTCAACTAAGTAATATCAATTTTAAAATACAAGGCTCACGTAGGCATGAGGAGAATCAAGAATATTCTCATCTAGAAATTATTTCCCCATAAATGTTAAGCAATGCACTGGTTCTGTATGGAAATTTTCTTCATTCCATTTGTGACCTCATATGTTCTCTTCTGGCTTTTGAAGGGCCAGCATCTGGAACACTACCTACATTTTCTAAATGTCTTAAGCAAATAACTTCCTGTTAGAATAGGCCAATACAAGTTACTGGCAGCAAATGGGCACACGGAACACAGAAAGTATTGAATTTTTCTTTTCTGCTCTGGCTGTGCCTCCAGCATTGAGGCAGTCCTGGTGAGCGTGTTCAGGAAAATGTGCCACAACTGTAATTGTGTCTTGAAATGGCTATTTCAATGGGCACTCAGGCAGTGTCAGCAAGGTAGACCTGTGAAAACAGGTTCTACAGGCAATGCAAAAAAACAGAGAGAATGTGAGAAAGGTCAAATATGCAAATGAAGACGAATGGAGAAAGCTTCACTACAAAGACCCAAATACCTTAAGCAGAATGATCTTAATCCTCAGAGCCATAATAATATTATTAGAAAGAAATATGGGTCGGTGTTACATCTAACAGACACTGGAAAGGACAGTGCATAAGAGAACATTCACACTACTGTGCGAGCTCTGGGGGACAGTGACGTTGTAGATGACATCAAGTGCTTTTGTACTGTAAGGATAAGCAATTTTTCATTTAACAGTCATGGCAAAGAGATGAAGAGCACTAAACTTAATTCAGTTCTTTGTAGGAGATGCAGTGCTCATGGAATCATAAAATGACAGAGAGAGAGCCAGGTGACAAAAACCAGAGTCTGTGAGTGTAGTCCACCAGTTCCTAAGAAGCTTTCACATTGCCACGTTTTATTCTTTTCTAGCAGAATTGGTGTCCATCAAGCTTTTTTAGCCTATTACTTTAGCATCCACACTACTATGATTTAATTTTCTCATTTTTCATCTGTTTTTCTTAAACCTTGATTTATTTCTCTTTCCCTCAGCATTTATGTAGTATGAAGTTTCTGGCCCAGCCTTTCCAGCCTAGACCTGTGGTTCTGACCCGCTGTCCCACAGAAACACACAGACACTTGTATTAATTTTATGCTGATTAGCCTACAGCTCTGGCATATTACTAGCTAGCTTTTGCTCTTAAACTAACCCATTATTATTATTTTATTTAGCCATGTGTCTCAGTAGCTTTTCTCAGAGCAGCATTTTAACCTCTTTCCTCTCTGTCTGCTGGCATCTCATCATGGTGTCTCACTGGCATCTCTGTTCTGCTCTTCCTGTTCCCAGAGTTTTCTTAGTCTGGTAGCCCCGCTCACACTTCTTTTCTACCTTCATCCAATCAGCATTTTTATTAAACCACTGGACAAAACTATTATTTACAATGTAACATAATCCCATTACACATTTAAATTTAGAAACTCTCCATTTTGAACCTCATCCTCACTTTTTCTTATTTCTTTTATTTTATTTATTTTTCTCTCATATATTACATCCCAAATACAGCTTCCCTTCTTCTTCTTCTTCTCCTCCTCCTCCCATTTACTTCCTCCAGATTTCCTCTCTCCAGATCAACTCCACCTTCAGTTTCCTTCATCAAAATGACAGTGTTCCAGGGATATCAACCAGACATGGCACATAACATTTTCATAAGATTAGACACGTTCCCTCATATTAAAGCTCAGTGAGGCAAAGGATCAGGTAGGAAAAGGATCTGAAATGGGGCAAAAGAGTTATCCCCTGCTCACACTGTCAGATATCCCACAAGACACCTCGCTATACAACTGTCCCATATATGCAGAGGTCCTATATCAGACTGATAGAGGCTCCCTAGTGATTGATTAAATCTCTATGAGCTTGGGTGATCCCTGCTTAGTTGATTGCATAGACTATGTTCTTGTGCTTTCTCTTGACCCCTCTGGCTCCCACAATCCTTGCTCCACCTCTTTTGCAGTATTCTCCGAGCTCTGCCTAATGTTTGGCTGTGGGTCTCTGTTCCATCGGTTGATAGATGAAGTTTGTCCAATGATTCTGTAATTATGCGCGGCTCTAATCTAGAAGTATAGCAGAGTATCATTAGGAATCCTTTCACATCTTCAATCCTCACAGTAACAATAAACTCATCTATAAATTAGATCCCCAATTCTTTCCTCTGAAAGCCAAATATTTTTTCCTCACTGGTAGAAAACTTACAGTGTCATCAATATATTTGAAAATCAATTTCAAATTTTATCTTCTCCATTATCCCAAACCAATAAATACAATAATTAGTTTATGCCCCCATGAAATAATAGTAAATACAATTGCTTAATTACCTCAGAATCAAAACTCCAGAGTATCTTGCAATCACCTCTACCAGGCACTTCTCATTCAAATTAATTTTAATTCATAAGTACCTTTATAGTCTTGTCTACTTGCTGATCAGAATATTTTATTACATCAAACATAGTATACTTGCTTTTAAGAAATGAGTTCAGTCTTGCTCTTCTGTGTCATTATGTGTGGTTTTATCATTCTTTTGATTCCCCCACCATGCCTACTTAAGACCTACATAAAAAACAATCTCCTCCTGAATGCCCCTATGATCCTGTAGGTTTCATTTGATATCTAACAGCAGTTTCTTACTATTATCTAAAGTATGTTCCCTATTTCTATAATTTTAATAAATATTCAAATGACAAAATAAGTATTTTCTCATAATAGAGATTATAAAGTATACTATTTCACAAATAAAGATTTTGAAACATTAAGAGTAAGAGACATAAATCAGACTAGATAAATTATACTAAGGACAGTACCATTACACTCTCATAGGAACAATTCTAGTCCTCCATGGAATTACTTCATTTCTTCCTCAAAACAATAATCCCAGCTTTGCTGTGTATGATCTCTAATTTACACATGAGAAACAAAAATGATAAGACATTAACAAGCTAGCACAACAGTGAACTAGTAGTATTGTAAAGGAAACCATAGTGGTTTAACTTTAGAATCTATTAATTAAGAAACAGCACTATACGAATTGTGTGGAATACGTGCGTTTTAGAGGCTAAGTATAGTGGGATATTAATTTAAGCTGTGTGACATTTATTTATACTGTGGACTTTTTGTTTAATAATGCAGATAAGTGTTTCATTATTTTGTGTTGCATTTGTTTAACTTTGTGAAGCTGTGTAACTTTGTCTGCTGAGGATACCTGATGGTCCAACAAAGAGCTGAATGGCAATAGCTAGAATGGAGAGAGAAATAGGTGAAACTGCCAGGTAGAGAGATTAAGTAGAAGTACAGGAGAGAAAGCAAGATAATGAGGAGAAAACGATGCCAAGTGTCAACCATCCAACCAAACAGCCACACAGCCACACAGCCACACAGCCACACAGCCACACAGCCACACAGCCACACAGTCAGACAACAACACAGCCACACAGCCACACAGCCACACAGTCAGACAACAACACAGCCACACAGCCACACAGCCACCAGCCAGACATAAATAAGATGCAAATAAAAGATATATCTAAATAGACGAAGGTAAAGGCCCAGAGACACAAATTATATGGGATAATTTAAATTAAAAAAAGCTGGCTATAAATAAATCAAGCTAAAGACAGGCATAAGCCTCCATGTATTTATTTGGGAGCTGGATGTAAAAAAAAATTACTACTAAGTCCCGTTCATAAATCCCCCACATAAGATCTTTTATGTGGAATGACATAAAATTTTAAATAAGCATAAGCTTTGAGGAAAATTATTCTAGTCAATTAAAAGGATCTGGAATTTAAGGGTTTAGAATCTTACAGCCATAATATTGTTTATGAGGAAGTGTTGAGCATAAAATAATATTAGTGAAGGAGATTAGAAAGATAATGTCAAATTAGGACCATGTTTTAAGGCTGTATATGTCATGCTAAGAAAATATATTTTTCATGAACTTATTGAGATATTGACAGAAATTTATAAATTATGGTAGGGATTGTCTATAATTCTTACAATATTCAGGCAGAGATGGGTGGATAGCCCAACTGTGACACAGTAAGTAAGTATAAGGTACATCGAAAGGAGAGACATTGGGAAGAGAATAGGACATTTTATATCTTCTATGAGGGAGAAAGATGACTCTAATATAACTCTAATATATGCACATTCATTAGGTATGTATGATATTTATGCATGTGTTATTAGTATGTATTTATGTGGATAGAGATGAAAAACAAAACGTTTTTGTAAAATGCTATTGACATCTTTCAATAATTATATAAGAAAGAGTGACCGTTATAAACCATTTTATAACAGCCTTTCATTTCTCAGCCTCTTTCAGTATATGGATCTCTCCTTCTTCTTTCCCATATGTTCATCCTATCTAAATGGATAGTCTCTCAATACATTTTTAAATGACTATGACATATGTGAGAGAGACAGATTAAACAGCAGGGGCTTTAACTTAAAGAATCACATTTTAAGGATTTTTCAAATGATTTTCTTCCCCTTAATGTTATAAAAGAATGAAACACATTTCTCTAAATATCAGTGGTCACTGTGTACAGCAGGGCTTGGTCCTGGAAACATTACTAAAGGGACATGAGAATGGGGAAATGATGGCCAGACACACAGGAAAGCGAGCTGTGAACACTCTGATGGGAAGCACCCACTATGAAACCCAGAAACCTAGTACTGTTTTTAATGTAGAACTTAATATGTAATTTATAATAGTATTTTTATTATGTGAGGGAAAAGAAATCATGTTATTTATTATTCAAAGACAAGCTTGTCTCCTTGAGAAATCTCGGTAGGGGTGCAGTCACAGGCTGTAAACATCTGAGAGAAGGAAGCTGAAGACCATACTTCCTATCACCATCAACATCCACACATAGACCAGTGGATGGCTTTACCAATTTTCCTGAAGTTAACCCAGGGAAACCATTACCATACCTATATTCTGAGGCATTATCATTTTTGACATGGATGTGATCATGTCAGTAATACACATATACTCAGGATTCCTTCACTCCTAGGAATTGGTTCCCCTCACTATATATAAGGTATTAAGCAATTTTATCAGTTTTGGAGATGATTAGGATGAGGTAATTCATGCTTCCAATCAGTGTATGTCTATATTTGTCTCAAATAGGATATAATCTACACAACACTAGAGTAGACATCTTAACTTTTCTATTATAAGGCGACAAAATGTATAAGGAGAAAAATGAAGGAATAAACTATAGCACAAGAAACATGGAACAGGAAATTGAGAAGCTAAAATGTGAGAAGCCTTTGTCTAGCAGTGCAGTAACCTCAAACTTACTAAATTAAAAAAAAGAAAGAAAAAGAAAAGAAATTTGATGGGCATTCCTTATACAACCTGTAATCTGAAAGGAAAATACTTCCTCAATAGAAATAAAATACAGTCCATTGTGAAAATAACCTTAACCCCCAAAGAAACAAAGTGTGACAGGAGTTTTAAAGATTTTACTGACAGTATCATAAATATGAACACATCAGTTGGGCTTATTTGGAATTCAGAAATAATTGCACTAAGTTAGCTAAATAGCTTTGTTAGTGGTGTCACTACAGTGTATAGAAGCTACAGAAATTGCATTTTTGGGATTTTGTTCCAAGAACATGCTAGCTTTTGGTATTTAAATCTAAATAAAGCAGGAAGTCTAATGGGTAAAGAAATTAGTCTGAGGCTTATTTAGCTAGACATCAAATTCTAGGCTAGCCTTAAGCACATAGTAAAATGCTATCTCAAAAACAGCAGAAAGGGATAAATTATTACAAATGGGTTCAGTCAAAGTTTCTCCAGAGACACAGACCTGAAGGATATATATTTATATTACAAAAGAGGAATCACTCTAATGGCTATAAGAGGTGAGAAAGCTGGTTAATTTAATGATGACTGCCTGCCTGCTGCAAAACTTAAGAGCCAACCCTAGAGCTGTTCAGTCCATGAATGTGGATGCCTAAACTGTCTCAATCTGGCATTACAGATTGAAAAGATTTCTGGATTCTGTTCTGTTCCATACCAATAAGGCAGATGTAGTCTTCAGGAAGCATAAGCAGACAAGATAGCAGTACCATTATTTCCTCTAAATATTTATGCTTGTATACACAAGCCCGAGCTACCCTCAATCTTGATCGTAGATGTGTTCACCCTGCTCTCAGTAGACATAAGTATACATGGTCAAAGTGACAAGAATAAGAGGCTGGGTGTTCATTCATAAATGGAACATTAGCAATACTCAACATCTCACCATTCTACCAAGGCTCAGAGAATGTTACAGAGGAAGAGATGGAAAGAATGTAAGATCTAGTTAGATGCAGAGGAGTGCACGGACATAGGGTCTTCTGGACACTTTATGGCTTTTTATATTCATAAATGCACAGAAGCTTTCTTTACCTGTATAAGACCTTCACAAGATCAATCTACCCCTCAATGAGTACTTACTGGTACCAACAGTTTCAAGGGAAAGAGAATCAGTCTTTTTTGAGGATGTTTCCCCTAGTAGATTCCACATGCTTCAGTGGCTGGCCTCAAACCCACACATATGTGTAGAACTAATTAACACTAATTGGATTCAGTGAGTTGTTTCAAAAAAAGAAATATGACGCAAAGAGGGCAGACATGCTTGGGGTTATGAGAGAATGTGATGTTAAGAAGGAAATATTGTTTCATTGTTTACACATTTGAAATTCTCAAGAATAAAGAAACATATAGTTAAGATATAATTATGTTGGAAATATCCAAAAGAGAGATTACTATGTATTTTTGATGTTACATAAATAAATATGATATACACTCAGAAGTGATTAGATATTTAAGGGAAATTGAAGGCTTTTATATCCCTTGTCTAGAGAGTAAAATATTATTACTTAATTGTATTTACTCTATCCTAGATCTCTGATCAAGCACATTTAGCTCTTTCTCCAAAATAACATATTATTTTGTCCCCAAGAAAAAGAAACTCACAGGTTCACTAATGTTCCCCAAAACATATTTTGTGATTATCTGAAAAATTCAACCCCATAGTTATTAAGCTTAGTACCTAAAATGTTTCAGTTTCCATTCATTTAACCATCCTTTAAACCAGTATTCTAGTGTATTCAGTGAGAATGATTATGAATACCAATAGTTAAAGGAAATAGAAATCAGCTAATAAGTAAGATGAAGGATAAAGGGTAAGAGTTGAAAGAATATATAAAATTAATCTATTGAAACAGATAGATTTATAAGAGCTTTACCAAAAAAAAAAAAAAAAAAAAAAAAAAAAAAAAAAAAAAAAAAAAAAAAAAAGGAATTGCTCATATTATCACCAGCTCAGAAAAACCAGAGTAAACGAAGGACTCAAATATTTCCACAGGAGCAAGGTGCTTGGAGGGATGTAGAGATTCTACAGAGATCATTTTAAGTAGAATCTGATCTTCCCATCTCTAGTCACAGCAGCCTTTGAAAAATACCCTCTATAATGAACCATTGGTATCAGAAGGAAAGCCGCCATTTCCTTGATTGCTGTAGTTACTGGTAACTTGCCTAGTTTAAAACTCAACACCTACGTTCATAAAAGAAAGCTTAATTAAATTCAAGGGTTCATTCATACACAAGGAGCATGAGAGACAAAGAGGAATTTCTAGGGAAGAAGAGCTGTCGCAGGAGAGAAGGAAAGATAACAGAATGTATTAATGGTCAAAAAGACAAGAATGTGACAATTAACATCTGATACAGTTCAGATTCAATACATAAAATCCATTCCTTACCATGGATGTGAAGCCACTGTCTAGGATGTACCCTGTATCAGTATCCTTTATTGCTGCTGTCCTTTACTCTCTATTCAGCTTTAGCCCCATTGCTCCCTTTGTACTTTATGTGTCAGAGACGATGTCCATCTAGCTCCACATAAGAACTCAGATTGCCTGGCTTTTCATCTACTTGGAGTTTCTTTACCCTTCCCAGGACCTTCTTCAAATCTTGCATTAAAACCAGTAAGAACTTCCTGCATACTTAACATGTTTTTGTCAGTTAACACAATAGTTCAATCTCTCTCTAGTCAAATCCCAACAACCAGTACTGAAAATAGATAGATCAGACATGTAACAAATACATGCTGAATATGTGAAAATTGTAATTTGTTTTAAGTTGAAATGTGAGAATGGAAAAATCTTTTCTCTTGTTATCAATGACATAAAGGAAATGTCAGAGATAAACACATCCAGTCATTAGCGAAAGTTGCAGAAACAGGTTTGATTCAGTAACTACTGACAGGAAAGAAAAGAGCAAGGCTCTGTTAAAATTAGTTCGAAATAATCTGCTGTTTTAATAAAAGAATGTTGGACTGGAGACAGGAAATGTAGAGAACCTGAGTAGTACGAAGGGAATAATAACCAAATGAATTAAAACTGACCTCTTCATCTTTTTAAAAAAAAATTTATTTAAGAAAAATTTTCCATATCCACCACTATTCCCACTCCTTCCTCTCCCAGTCCTCCCTCAGCCTCTCCCTCCTCTATCCCTATCCTCCCATCTGTTCCCCAGAGAGAACAAGGAATCCCAAGGTGAGTCAATTTGGTCTGGCATACGCAGTTTAGGTAGGACTGAGTCAGTCAGCCCCCCTCCCAGTACCAGGGCAGAGAAAGGTATTCCACTGCAGGGTATGGACTCTGAGAATCCATACATCTTTATGTTTTGCTTACTGACATTGAGTAAAACTGTGCACTTACCATGCCATAGAGACTAGAAGACATTATTTTCATAGACAGATCAGAATAAAAGGTAAATTGTTTTTATATCTTGAGTTTCCTATGGCATCATATTATCTCAAGCTCAATGTGGTGGATGCTAAGGATCATACTAATGCTTGTTATGGTCTTTATTGGTCAATCTTGAGGCTATTTAAGAAGATAGCATGAACTATAAAAAAGGATTTTTGGATATAAGTTAAGTCTGCTGGTTTGTTTGTTTGGTTACTTTTGTTGAAACAGAGTTAAAAGATATAAGAGGAACATGTGGCAGGCAGATGCTGGTGGTATAGAAAGCGAGGTAAGAATTGTCTGAAAGATAGTTTTAAAAAACGTAGCTAACTAGCCAATTTAAAAGAAGAGCTCATCGTGACAAGCCTTTGCAATGTAACTAGACTCAGGAGGATTGTGGGTGGAAGAATGTTAGTAAGAGTAATTACTATTCTTTCAAGCTGCAGCTTTCTTCTGGATGCAAAGGTGGATCATGAAAAAAAGAGTGCCTGATATTCCTGTGCTTTATACTGGATGAGAGTCTGAAATGATGCAAAACTCCTTGAGGATCATAGTAGTAGTAGTCAAGTGAGTAAAAACAAGAGCCTGCAGATGGAGGGATTGAAGGAACACACATTCTGGAGATGGTACTGATAGAAGTAGTCTCAGTCAGGAGTGTTAACATAGGCCCATAATCCCAGCAGTGGGCTACATAGCAGATCTCTTAATCTGTCTGCTATGTGTCTCTAGCTGTTTGCAAGTTATGAAACATCTAATAGGTGAGGCCTGGCTAACATTGCAAGTCAGTAGTGATAAGGTCAGGGACAATATCCTAGCTGTAGCATAGACTGAATCTCTTTTTCTCTGCGACAAGCCCAGTTTCATCTCTCTCATACTCCCTGTGTCTTCCATATCTCCCTGTCCATTGACTCCGTTTATCCATAGCAAGGATCTATACTCTTTATTTATTCAATAGCATAGAAAACATGGTACTGGAAAGGAGATATAATCAATTTCAACAGAACATT
Source organism: Phyllotis vaccarum (assembly GCA_033318265.1). Taxonomy (NCBI): domain Eukaryota; kingdom Metazoa; phylum Chordata; class Mammalia; order Rodentia; family Cricetidae; genus Phyllotis; species Phyllotis vaccarum. Next base: position 10,747,485 of record JARWLC010000016.1, read on the forward strand.
TTAACCACTTTACAAGGTGAGAGGTTGATTTTCTGACCTGTAAGAACAAAGAACAGCACTCAAAACTGTAAACAGATGTTAAAAAACTGAGGTCGTATGTTCCTTCCAAAATTTATGGTACATAATTTATAAGATTACTAAGAAACTTATATTGTTTTCCTGAACACACACACACATGCCCACACACATACACACACATACACACATGCACACATGCACACGCACACACACAATTTGGGTCACTCACATGAAAAGTTTTTAAAATTTAAGATTAGAATTGCTCCTCTAGTTTACTTGATAAATGCTGATGACATAGGAAGTCAAAGATATAATGTGATAGGTTACAGTGTTTTCTTAAAGGCATGTTAAACTAACACACAATTAGATAGCAGATTGAGGGCATATTTTCTAACATTCTAGAGGTACATTATTAACTTGGTTGCAAGGTCAGGCTAAAGTTTAGTTTCTGAAGGTCAGAGGTTCTTACAGAAAAAAAAGAAAAAAAAAAACACGCTATTTTTACAGTTTTCCATCTACACTATCATGTGACCAGCAGCAACCTTCCATACCAAGGCCAAGGGCCCAACCATCATGCCTTGAACATGTAACAGTACCATGAACACTAAGCTAAAATAAGTTGCTTTATGACAGTCATTTATTCACAGAGAATAAAACATGCACATAGGAAGTGACACCCTGTCTCAAAGAAGACGACCTAAGGAAGAACTTAGGGGTTAATTGAAAGTGTAAGAATAATTTTAAAATTTTTACTAAAGAGGAGGGCAGGATGTTAGTAAATAATACTTAGTAGTCTCTCAATTAATGTTTTAAGAGAAATTATAAACATTTTTAGCTACAGGGTTAGAATATATAATTCTATACTATCATTTTTACTTGAACATACACCATGATTAAAGACCAAAGTATTAATTCTCAGTCTGAATAATCTTGTTAAAATCTGAGTTTTATAAAGAGGTGAAATCATAGTATAAAGACATGTGTATATCATGAAACAACTTCCTTATACTGGTAATATCAGTGATATTAAAGGTAATATTAGGAAACTACAATTTTGTGCAAGACTTTTCTCTAAGCATTAAATACTCTCATTAAATCATTAAATAGCCATGCTAATATCTTAATATGTGTACTACCATCATCACTATTAACCAGAAAGTGCACAAAAGTTTAAATGACTTGTTTAAGAACATACGTCATCAACAGTAGGACCTCCCATAAACCATGAGAAATTTTAGAACACGTATTCTTACTTACTATTTTTACTAATGTAAAATAATTATAAGATGGATTTCAAATGAAAATACTCTAATTCTCACAAATAAAAGAATTAAATAAGTATAAAATATTACATATGTATGTTCTAATGAGTTGAAATATAATATTTGAGATTGTTAAATTGTTAAAATATAGAACTCCCAACACATAAAGTTTAAAGTTAAAAATATGTAAAAAGTATATTTAATCTTGAAATATAATTGTTTTAGAGTTATCGGTATTTGTGTATTTTTGCAAGTTTATAAAAATGCTTGTTTCTATTTTCACATGACCAACAACTAGAAATTATCCAGTTTTAATGAATAAAAAAAAATTAACCAAGGAGTTGGAAGAGTCAAAATATTAAACATACTTGAAAGTTTTCTAAATAAAATAAGAAAGTTTAATAGAAAGTCATGGAGGGAATTTTGAAACAGAACAGTTTACAGTGATAACTTATCAGGCTGTTTATACCTTACCAAAATATTCAAGTACAACAGTATAAACATATAGAACAGGATTGACTGCCTAGCTTTATTGTATATTGTTATGTCTCAGACATATTTATATTGTGTAATGACTATGAAGTTTGAATGGGTGAAACTGCTGTCAAAATGAAGCTCCTTCATAAACTTAGATAAGTAAGTCATGAAAATACAGTGTATGACATTGCTCAGCATCTCTGGCCTGGCGTTTGAACTCAAGCTCCACCACTCTTTCTTCTTATCTTTGCTTTTAAGATCACCTCTTGTACCTCATACATGCTTAAAGGAAGGCTATGACGTATTTACTTTATACAGAAATGAAAAGCCTCCATTTTAGATAAATCTTGACCTTGATAATCCGTTTGTTTTTTTTACCACAATAAAAGCTAGTTGTAACTGCTATTCCAGTGAAATTTACTAAAGACAGAAGCATGCATTACTCAATCTTTCAGAATAAATACACTTAAGGTGTTTTACACATTATTTATGCAACGTATACAACAAGAGATTCATTTTACAGCTGAAGTAAATTTTTGAGTCTTAATAGCAAAGATATAAAGAAGAATCTAGCTGTGTCTGTGTACGTGTGTTCTATATTTAAAACAAGAGTAGTGTGTTAAAAACACAGTTAGATGAATATCTTCAGCACATTTTATAAAGATAAATAAAAATATATTCATAAATGACCATCAGTTTCTTTGAATAATATGCAAGTTAGAGAGCAAATCTTATCCTGCTGCATATAGTTATTGAAATGCACGAATAATTATTATTGTTAAAGATCAATAATATGCTGGATATGTAAGTTCTCCAGAGCACACTGTAAAGTAAGGCATGTGGTGATGACTCAGTCAGGAGCTGCTTCGTGAAGTTCAAGAAAAAGTTAATACAGTAAGATAGAAATTCAATCCAACTCATTTAGAAAAATGGGGGAAAGAAGGTAGTGGCCCGACATCATGATAATGATACTCTTGATTGTTATTCCCCCAGAGTCCTTGGGGGTATCAAAATCTTTCTAGGAATAAGCTTTATTTGTGGATAATCAGTTTTGAGTTAAAGTAGCTCCCTCTCATGAAGTAAACATACAGGAAATAGGAACTATCTAAAACAGAATCTAAAAAATATGACCTTGCAAATAGTGTTGGAATATATTTCAGTGTGTGTGTTGAAAGTTAATTCAAAGTTAATTCAAAGTTAACTCGGTGGAGGATACAGGAATAAAAACCCAGAATTAAATTTATATATCAACCTCATATCTTCTTTAAGCTTAAAATAAATTTGCCATGTTTCTGTGTAAAGCACGATTCATTTTGCTCTTTTCTGAATCTTCGGTTGGCTTTTCCTTTTCTGAAGGAATTTGCATGTGGCACACTCTTTTAAGCAGAGGGTAGGAATTCAGAGATAACACTGAATATTTCAGAATGGCTACATTTGGAAAAATTGTTATAAACCTTGCTATTTCACTGTGAAAGTCAAGCAGCTAAGAAAAGAAACGGCATCCCATTACTGGAAACTGATCCTTGATTATGAATAGTTTATGTTGTTACACATGTGTATAAAACATACCATATTGCTTATGTAAGTTTGCCATTGAAGAACTTATCATTGCTAAATACCATATTTTGTCAAAGGTCAAATCTACAGGAAACAGGGATTGTTAATCTCACCTGTTTTATAAGACATAAATACCATATGATTAGTCATAATTGATTGACATAGAACCAGTTACAAAATATGTTTTCTTGGCTTTCTGATATAAGTTTCCCTTGATTTTTTATAGATAATAAAGCATAAAAGTAAAATCTCTAATGATTTGTTTCTTTTAAAGGTAAAAATTATTTTCAGGGCCTGAAGAGATGCTTCAGTTAGAAAAGCACCTTCTTCAGAAAGAGAAGATCCAAGTTTGCTAGACTGCACTAACCAACTCCCCTAGAGGTTAGATGATTCCATAATTAGAAAGTATATGTGCTACATGTCATCTGCAAGCCTTCTACTTAACTTGTATTCCGAAATCATCATGACCTTGAAGATAGCAGGGCTTCTGGACAAGGTTCAATGATTGTGGAGTGGTATTTCTGCTGACCTGAGCAACTACCCTTGACTGTTACATAATGAAGTTAGTACTAAGCTTTGGAATCTTTATGTGTTAGCATTTGAATTTTCAAAACATTTTATCTGTATATATGCCTGTATGAATACACAAAAAACAAACTTGTGCTCACATCTCAAGACAAAGTTTAAGATTTCACATTTCTTTGTCTTTTGGGTTTGCTTGAACTTGTGAGTTCAATGTTGAAAACAAAACAGTGAAACCGATTTTATACTATCTACTTATGATTCTTCACTCCCTGACCAATGCCATTAAAGCTCTCGTGCCCTGTGAGATCACAACACTATTTCTAGGTTTCTGGGATGATCAGAATAGCTAGTGGAATAAATTGACCTTAAGGTAGAAGAGCTTGGAAATTTGCTTACAGAAGTCTGCTTGTTTCTTTCTCCTCTGGTGGCTGCTGGTCCATTGAAAACACAAAGACACTGGCAGAGAAATTGTAAACTCAATTGAAGCCATGCTTGTTTTGCCTCTTTAACTATTTTTTTTTCTCTCCTTTGGTAGATTTGCTCCATAAACATTCAAAATAAATTTTAATAGGATAGCATTAGGAGAAAACATTTTTGTAACTATGCAGCTTATTTTTAGATTATAGTGACTTTTTAAATAATTAATTGTATCAAACATTTTCTAATAATTTTCAGTGGAGGGTCTCACATTATGTTTGTTTAACTGAGTTCTTCATTTAGCTTTTTTTAATGTGCTAAAGGTTAGTTTAAAGCATGATTTTTTTAAAGTATGGTAATTTCAAGCATATCTTTCTTTGAAGCTGAAGTATTTGTTTGGCTTATATATCCTTTTCTTTTTATTCTTTCATTGCAATAAAAAGGAAATATTCTAAATATAAATGTGGGGATTTAATAAAGTTTCAGAAGTTTTGGAGATATCAGAGGAAATCTACCCACAGTCTATGTGGGGGGTTAGTAAAAGCTCCAGAAGTCCCAGAGCTCTAACCACAGTCAGTCTAGGAAAATCAGAGTGGCGATTCAAACCTTTAATCCCAGCACAGGGAGTATCCTGGGAGTGGTGACCTACACCCTTAATCCTAACTGAGTCAAGGTCACTTCAGATTTTAGAAGGAATTCCAGGCTCCCAAACAGGTGTGGTGGGGCCATGCCTTAATTACCTAAAGAATACTTAAGTCTGGATTCAAACACAGAGAAATCCATTCCAAGGGAATCTAGGCTGAGGAAGCTAGAAGACAGCTGGGTAAGATTTGACTGTGGTGTTTATTCCCTCTAGTATCTCCAGCTTCTTCAGAGATCTATCCTTGAGTCTCATTCTTTCGTGCAACATATAAAAAAAGTTGTTTTTTTTTTTTGTTTTTTTTTTTTTAAAGAATCAGAATAGTTGTAACAAGCAAAGGACAGTTTGCTTTTTTCTTCCCATTCACACATCACAAGCAAGTACTGTCCCCCCACAATTCCAAATATTTTATGAATATAAAAAAGAAAGACTGACAAATCTGGAAGACATAAAAGTACCAAGACTGAACTATGCTTCCAAACAGCATGAATTGGCTGACAATGTACAGTTACAGACAATACCATGGCCATTGTTAACTTAAAGCTGTTGGCTAAAATAACAGGTACTACAGGTTATAGTGAGGTTCTAGAAATAATCTGTGGCCTATTACGGGGGGCTGTATTCATAACTGATAAATTATGGAAATTTAAGAAAGAACTTGGCTTTCAAAGTTTGGAATATTTTGTTTGTACCTAAGCAATATATCTACTATGGTAATTGTAGTTCAATTCCTATAAAGTAATACTTATCTTTATAGACATCCTCAAAGATGATATAAAGTCTCATAAAAGAGGACTCTCTGGGCTATGGAGATAACTCAATTGCCAAGTATATTCCTAGAAAACACGAGGACTTTATTTTGATTCCATTTATATATGACTGAAGGACATGGTGCATGCTTGTAATTCTAGCCCTGAAGTGGGAACAAAAGGATCCCTGGGGTTTGGTGACCAGACAACTTAGTCTAATTGATAAACTCCAGGTCAAGGAGAGATTCTGTTTGAAAAGAAGAAGCCAATATTTGTAGCTGGAAATTTTTTGATATGTCTGGGCTATGGTCCAGGTGAGCTGCTTATAAAATAATTACTAAGATGCTTATATTAATTATAAACAGTTTGGCCTATGACAAGGCTTATTACCAACTAGCTCTTATAACTTAACCCGTTTCTATTAATATATAGATTGCCATGTGTTCTGCGGCTTTACCTGTGTTTTATTTCATCTTGTTTCCTTGGGCAGCAGCTTGCAGCATCTCTTGACTCTGCCCTTCTTCTCCTTTATCTTTGCTTAGATTTCTAACCTGCCTCTAAGCTGCCTTACCATAGGCCAAAACAGCTCTTTATTAACAAATGGTAATAAAGCCAATTAATATTCATAGCATACAGAAAGAGATCCCTCATCAAATATTCTGGAGTATGACACACAGATTGCTCAAATGAATATGCAAGCACTTGTGCACACACACACACACACACACACACACACACACACACACACACACACACACACACACACAGAGAGAGAGAGAGAGAGAGAGAGAGAGAGAGAGAGAGAGAGAGAGAAATCTGGCTTAAGATTTTCACCATCCTTCTCTCTGTCACAAGCCTAAGAGATTTCTACTGTAAATTCCCATAACAAATTGAAAGCTGTGAAGATGTATAAGTCAGCAGAAAGGCCATGCTCTACAAATATTTTTTAATATAATGTAGGCTTGTCTTTTTATAACTGCAACAAAAATGACACTAACATGTTGAGAAATAATGTTTTATAGGCACTTTGATCCTAGCTGCTTTATGCATTTAATTTTATTTACTCTTTTCCAAATCATTGAAATACATGATTCTTTATGTTTATTTTACCAACAGAGAGATCATGGTCCTGAGGGTTTAATTTTCTTGTCCAAAATGACAAAAGATGTTCAAATAATAAATAACACAATACAATATTGCTTCACACAAAATAATATATATCTTATTATAGTTGTCAAAAACACAAAGCAAGGTCTTTAGGCGTGGTTATTAAACTCAATGATGTTGTATCACCTCTATCTTTCAATTTTATTTACTGTATTTAGTCAACTTTACAATTCATGTTAATAAAAAATTGGTTTGAAATGGGTTCCATTCAGCAGAAAGTTTGATGCTTGCCAGTGAGAGATACTTTAAACAATATGAGATAATAATGAAGGAACTCTGAATGAATAGCATCCATATCATATATATATCATATATATATCATATATATATATATATAACACTCTTTTGTACATTTTTTAGTGTGTGTTTGCCTACATGGGTAGTGAGATTATGTTGTTACATTGTAAATATTTGTCCCTCCTACTGTTTAATAAAAAGCTGATTGGCCAGAAGGCAGACAGGACTAAGAAAATTCTGGGAACAGGAAGAGCAGAGGAAAGAAACCAGGAGAGACACCAGTAAAGACAATCAGCAGATGCAGAGGAAAGAAGACAGCCAAGCTGCTCTGGAAAAGGTAACGAACCACATGACTAAACAAGGTAAGAATTGTGGGCTAGTTTAAGACAAGAGTTAGCAAGTTATATATCTGGACCATAGGTCAATCAGAATAAAATTAATATAAACCTTTCTGTGATTATTTGAGGCAAAGCAGCAGCATGACTGAAAACAGGTCTGAACCTCTGGGCTAGACCAGAAAGTTTGGGCCAGAAACTTCTTATTACATACATGTACACAAAGATTTTTAAAGTTTCTACAAATAATTTTAAAATTATACTTTTGAAGTTGTCTTACTCTAAGTAGGTTCTGTACTTCACTTTAGCAAAACAGTACACAATGACCTGATAAAATAATGCAGCAGAACTAATTTCTTTCCCGCTATTCCTCTTATACAGCTACTACCTAGAACTACTGTCTCTAAAACCTACCCTCAAATGTCTGTAAAATTTAGCTCATCACCCTGTAATGGACTGCAACCACCATCTTCTTCCTACACTACCATCATAGCATTCAATATAAATATCCTGTTTAAAAAGCCCACCTTCTGTGATGCTGTCAGTGTTATCACCCTTAGAAACCATCTCTCAAGCTATATGTATATGTATGTGTGTGTATTTGTGTGTATTGGTGCATAACATATAAACACTGCTGTTTCAGAAATCCAGAGTCCCTGGTTTTTCATCAGAGTCATTCATATTCATGACTTCTTAATCCCCTTAAATTACACTTGGATACTTTATTATAATTATTTCAGGTATACATACTAACTGGGTGTTAAGACTTTATATTAAAAACAAATTTCTTCCCATTTTCCAAAAACGGTAAAGTTATTTGCAAAATATAGATAACTTGACTTTACTTTTCATTGGGAAATTCAAAAAGAAAGTTAAATGTCAACTTAAAATGGCATCATAAAATTTGCAGAAAAATTGGGTGGAACTAGAAAAAAAAAAATCCTGAGTGAGGTAACCCAGATCCAAAAAGAAAAACATGGTGTAAGTCACTTATAAGGAGATATTAGCAATAAAGTAAAGAATAACCAGGCTATAACCCAAAGCCCCAGAAAGGCTAGGTAAGAAGTAGCACCCAAAGAGAGACATGGAATTTCCTGGGAAAGGGAAATTGAAGGGATCCCCTTGGTAACCTGGAGATGAGTGTGTGGAGGTATGGGAACATGGGGAAAGGAAAGAGTGGGAGAATAATGAGATATCTTGATGGGAGATATTTGGGGGTTAGATAACCTGCTTCCAAAGAAGCTCCCAGGAATCCACAGGGAGACCCCAGCTAAGACTCCTAGCAATAGCGGAGAGAGTACCTGAGCTGGCCTTCTCCTATAATCAGATTGATGCCCATCCTAATTGTCATCAGTGAGTATTCACATAGAAACTGATGGAAGCAGATGCAGATGCAGAGATGCACCACCAATCACTGGGCCCAGTTCCAGGAGTCCTACTTAAAAGGGAGAGGGAAGATTTTACAAAAGGGGGAGGGGGTCAAAGTCATAATAGTGAAACCCACAGAGACAGCTGGCCTGAGCTCTTGGGAAATCACAGACTGTGGACCAATAGTTAGGGAGCCTACATGAGACCAACGTAGCTAGGCCCTCTGCATGTTTGTGACAGTTGTATAGCCTTGGTCTGGTCATGGGGCTCATAGCAGTGGGATCAGGACCAGTCCCTTGGTGCTTGAGCTGGCTTTTGGGAACTCAGTCCCCACGCTAGGTTGCCTTGCCCATCCCTGATGCAAGGAAAGGAACTTGATCCTGCCTGGGCTTGATGTGCCATGCCTTGCTGACTCTCTTGGGAGGCTTGCCCCTTTTCTTCATAGAGTCACAGGAGGAGTGGATGAGAAAGGGAGCTAGGAGGGGTGGAGGGAAGAAACGGGGGAGAGGAGGGAGGGTGTGGTCAGTATGTAAAATAAATGAAAAATATTAATTAAAAATTTATTTATAGCATCAGCAAATATATAACTAAATTAGAGGAAAGAAAAAAATGAAGAAAGCCAGTAGACAAATAGAGCAAGCCCACAGGCAAGTTCATACACTTGGAACTATTTTTTTTTTAATGGAAATATGTTTCATGGTGATAAAGTAGGCATATGTATTACATCACCTTGCTAATAGGGACATATCTTTGATACCCAATAGAAGACTTTTCAGCCTGAAAGAGGGACCCAAGCTAACAAGACACCATGCTACCATCAGGTCCCACCACATGCCTTCATATTTAAACATTTGCTTATGATGTCGTCTTCTTAAACTATTTCTACAAATACTCAAGACATTTAAGAAGAACTCATCTACACACTTCTGATAATCACTGTTTCCATCCAAACAGCCTGAAGAACATAAACAGATCTTATTTTAAATAACATTCATTGAAGGTATAAAAGTTTTGTTTCTCCAAAATATTACTTGAATAATTCAAACGATTTCTAAACATTAAAGAAAACATAAAAAAAAGAACGAGGTGTACTTTATTGTGTAGACTGAAATTATGTAGACTTAACATGCTACTAAGGAAGAATATTCCATATATGGAGAATATCTTTTCCTTTGGTTTATCAGAGCAACTGTCCCGTGGCTTTGACAGAACACGGAGATGAATAAGGCTGCGTTTTGTGCACAGAAGGAAACTCATCACCTTTGGAGACTTAAGTTTGGAGGCTGAAGAGCCTTCTCCAAGTAAGGCTAAGCTATTAAAGCACGCAGCTGTAGTGCAGATAGGCTCATATGTTCACCAGCTAAAAATATAAGAGAAGCAATGGGCACAACCAGGTTTGCTATGGCTTCTGTACATATATAAATCTTTGCTTCTCACTATTGTCCTAGAGTTTGCTCATTATGGCTCCAAGATATATTTCTGTATCCACTGAACTTCAGGGTTTTTTGGGAACATTGTCTTATAGCATATATATATATATATATATATAGTAGCTAAATCCTTTCATTGAATCTGGGACAATGCTTCAAAGCAAGAAAAAATATACTAAACTTTTTACAGCCACCATCTACAATTTGCTTTTGCAGTCTAGGCACAATATGAAGCATAATTGTGACTCTTGAAAATTCAAAAAAATAACCAATTAGAAAATAATTTTATACTTTCATTTAGTGTAATAAGATTATGATAATTCTAATTCTAATTTATTCTTATTTTCATTCATATAGGCCATCCTACTGACCTAAAGTTATCTAATATAAGATCTGTATAATACTAGTAAAAGAACAAATCTTTCTAGTTAATTTAAACTTTTACTGTGAAAATATCAACTTCTTGTCTTCAAACGGTTAAATTGGCATTAAAAACATTTTAAACTGAGCTGTACTTTTCGCATCACACTTGCACATAGCTGTAGCTGTTTTTTATTTCTTTCTTAAAAAAAAAAAAAAATACTGTCATCCTTTTTCTAAGCACTACCACATGTTTTGTAGATTGCAGCTCACTAATCAAAAGGGTAACGATGCTTTAAATTTGAATGAATTTCACTTATCTTAAAGGTAAGTGTTATTTTAAGTTTTCTGCACTTTTCATATTTTTTTCCCCTCTAAAAAGTAAGCCGTTTCCTTCTGGCTATAATGAGCTGCCAACAACTTAAACATGTGTTTAAGTTAGAATTTGAATGGAAAAAAAATGGAAGAAAAGAAAATTTTCTGATGTCATCAGGCCTTTCTGCTTCCCAATCTGTGGCAATGGCTATTGATGACTTGCAAGGTACTAGGATACTGTACTGGGGGATAAACAATACAATAGCTCTACTGTAATTACTTAGCATCTGATAACAAAAAGCTATGTAGACAGGAGAGCTGTTTAAAATTTAAAAACCTTTAACCTAAATATCTATTCAAGAAATCGTAATAATTAGAATTGATTTTTGGTACCACAAGAACAAATAAGCTAGTGACTGGCAAGATCAAGATGGCTCGGTGGTTAAGAGCACTTGATGTTCTTACAGAATACCTGGTTAGATTCACAACATCCACACAGCAGCTCACAGTCAACTGTAACTCCAATTCCAAGAGATCCAATGATCTAATTTTTTCTCCAGGGTACCTGCCATGAACATGATACACATACATATATGCAAGCAAAATTCTTACGTACTATGTGTGTGTGTGTTTGTGTGTGTGTGTGTGTGTGTGTGTGTGTATGTGCATAAAACATTTTTTGAAAAAATAATAAAGAAGCTAAATAATTTTCTATTTGTATATTTCTCCATTCTTGTAATATCACTCACTTTTAAAAAGGGCACAGTGCCTGCAAGTTATCTTAAATTATCTGCGTATATTACTCTGAGAAGTAAAAGAGAATAAAGAGGAATTTGTTTCCTAATACTTCCTTATTAGATTAAACAAATGCTTCAGTTATAGCAGTGTGCGTTTGTGTAAAATTGTTTCTTCACCAGTCATTTTTTTAATCCATGAGCTTTGTTTAATTCATGTTTCCACATACACCTTTTAAATCTCACAAAAATGACAAAATGTATAGAACAAGATTACTCAGTGAACATTTTTAAAACATGGATTGTCTTAGCAGACAAGCTGCATACAAACTTTTAAAAAGAGGATAGAGGGATAATGAGAAATTTTAACATGGCCTTGGTATTTATATTTATTGGGGGCATTTATTGAATGATGTTCGATTTAATACATTTGTGCAAATTTATGTTATTTATTAATGTAAAGTTTGTCTAACAATTGTAGCAATTTCATAGAAAATATAGTTTAACTGGATCCCCAGGAGTAATCAATATCAGGAGACCTGTTCTAGTGACCTGCAGGGATATACTATGTTTGTCTCACTGCCTGAGGGATTAGCCAGTTTAATACTTCCTCTCTGTGAACTTGTCTGCTCAAAGAGATGAAAGAATATAAAAATACTTGTACACTTAAGCAATAAGAAGACAATCCTAAATAAGATGGAAGAAGCAACCCAGTGCAAAAGTTAGAAAGAAAACCTGATTCCTCATGAATCAGTAATGAACCAGAGAAGAAAAGCTAATGAGCTTAAACGTGTCTTGGAAAATAAAGAGAGGATTGAGTATGCTTTCCCACAGTTGTATAATAACAACATCTTTACAAGATTGTTTGGACTCATTCCTATCAGAAGAAGTAAACTAATAATGATAACAATTGTCATGACTCTAAAGTATATAATGATATATTTTATATTTAATAAGATCAGCCTGAACTATCAAGAGTACAGAATCACCCACAGTCAAGCCAGGAGGGTCAGAGAGTGGTGACTCATGCCTTGAATTCCATCATGGGAATGAGTGAATGGTGACCTACACCTTTAATCCTGTAACTCCGGAGACAAAAATATTTCTGTTTCTGTGAGTTCAAGGCCTAACTACCAAACAGTAGTAGTTTACAGTTTTAATCCTAACTCTAGGATTATTATGCAGAGTAGAACCTGGAAGTGAAACAACTGGGCCAAGAAGATATTTAAGGCAGGTGTAGGTAGATATTGTGGTAGAAGCAACTAGTCAGGCTGAGCAACCTTAAAGGCAGTGAAACAATAGAGAAATCCCGTTTAACTCTCTCCCTCTTAACTCTCTAGTGTCAGGATAGCTGTTTGCCCACCAAGCCAAAACCCCCCCTCACCCCTCCCTGAGGCCCCTGAAGCTGACTGAGGTTGGCAGAGTTTCAGTGACTTTCTGCTCAAGGACTCAAAGCTTTGTTTACAGGATTTCTTAGCTGCACACAGGATGGGCAGTCTAAACAAAGCTTGCTTCTTGCATTCTTGGGACATATCGCCAGTGAGCCTGATCTGCATGTAGTGACTCAGGCAAGACCACCCTGAGTAACCATGAGAACTCCCCCTCCCCTTACCAGAGTGCTGTATCCCCCTCCCCTACCTAAAGTGCTGTATAAAAATTCTACCCTGAGAACATTTGGGGCTCTTGGCTATCTTCTTGCCTTGAGCCCATTCATGAATATAATATATATATATATATATTATATCTTGCAAGAAATCTGGGTCTGGGGTCTTCTTTGTTTTGCCTGATAACAGTAGCTTTTACCTTGAGAAGTTGGGTGGGTGAGAATTGACTATGGTATTGCCTCCCTCTGATATTCCAGCTTTTCCCCAATATCTTGCTCTGAGTTTTCATTAAAAACAACTAGAATTTGTGTTTCAAATTATTGTATAGGCTTTTTTATTTGACTACATTTGTATACAATGATGCTAACATAACACAAATTTTTTAAATATACACAAACTTATATCTTCAAATGGAAACAAAATAACTTCTAAATAATTTACTTATGGATCACTCAAAAATTTCTGAGGATAAATAAATATTTCAATAGTTTTCTTATAACAACCAAAGCTTCATACGAAGTAAAAAGTATTTTAATACTTGGTCCTAAGAACTGTCATTACCATTTTAGCTAAAAACAAAATACCTGAAGATATTTAAATAATCACAGAAGAAATGAAAAATTAGATACAAATACACATATACACCTATATATCTATATGTGTGTATACATGTGTATGTTTTTTGTGTGTATACACATAACTAAGCTACAATTTGTTGAGAATTGCCCTTGATAATTTTTACAGCCTTTCTGTGCTTATCGTTGTGTTTCCTTCCAGGTGTTTCCTAGATGCTTATTTTGTTGATGCTTAATTTTCACTTTCAGTTTTAATTATAATGTTTCTTCCTTCCCTTTCCTAACTCCAAACTCTGCCAAATACCCCTTGCCACTTTTCTTAATATTGATTACCTCTTTTTTACTAACTGTTATTGTTTGCATAAATGTATTTCTATATCCACATTTATCCTAAATATAACCAGCTGGCTCCATATACTATAACTTGCATGTATGTTTTCAGGGCTGACCATTGGTCAGGACAACTAACTGATGTGCTCTGGAGAACCTCTGCTCCTCATCCCAGCTTTTGATATAAAAAAATGACACATTTTATGAATAATACATTTAGTTATAAAATATATACTTTTAAACTTATTTTATTGACAATTTACTATTTCTCACTTTGAAAAAAAAAAGTCATCATTACCGAGAAGGATTTAATTAAGTATAATTATTTTAAGAGTGATTTCTGGTATTATAAAAAAATGTAATTAAAATGCAACGCTTGTTTTTTTCTGACCTACTAAACACATATCCAAAAATAGAAGTCTCAGCTCCAGCAGTTATCTTCAACCTAAAGTCTCTTTAAAGAAATTTATTTAAACATATCCATTTATATAAAGGCTAGTTCTACTGAAATTAAAAATACCTTTTTAATTTACTAATGCATCTAAAATCACCTGCATTAATCTTTTCATTTATATAATAATGTCTTCACTTTTATATAAAAATGTGCATAAATTAATGATATCAAGTTTTTTGGAATCTAATAGAATATGTTCACTACTTATTATATGCTTACATTTCATGTTGAAGGTCACTGGTTCCGGCAATTATAAATGAGCTGAACAAGTATTCATTGTGTTGAGAATCATTATGTTTAGAGATATGAGGGAAGTGGATTAAAAAGAAAGAAACTAGGGCTTTTATGGATTTTATGTACAATGAATGATGTTATACATTTTATGGATGCTCAGAAATGCTAGATAATTTGAAACAGCCATACAGCTTTTAAAAACCTTAAAATGTTGCTCTTTTGGAGGTGATATTTCCACTTGTAACTCTGTTAAAAAGAGTTCTAAATACAAAAATGATATGAATAATAAGATATTTTCCTTGAGACAAAAGAGAATGTTTCTAAAGATACATTTTAATGTCACAATAGAAAGCTCCTAAACTTCAAAAACTCCTAATCAGATGCCTTTGAGTACAGAGAAGAATGCTATGGTATGTGGGGTTAACAAGTTTGCAGAAGTCACTACAAATCATAGTATCATTGTAGGGATCACAGACATCATTGTGCTCTAGTAGTCTTAATCTACTTTCTAAAGTCTATAATAAGAATGACCTTATTAATACATTTTTGTTTGAAACATGTCTAGGGAATCAGAAAATAACTGAAGCAAACATAATCACTACCATCTTTTTATGTCTTTTAATAAAACAGTCTTTAAGCACTAAAACCAACAACTGCACAACTGCATATACTATAAATGGGTATGGAAATGGGACTGGCATCAGGGGTTAAAAGTTAAGGAGAAACTACACTAGCATGGAGGTAATGGGAACAACTCAAGATGTGAGAAATGATGGGAAGTGGTCCAAGCATAGTGAGAGTAAGGAATTCAGAGAGTACCCATCTACTCAGGGTCTATCTATGTAGGAAGAAGAACTTGATTACAGAACTGACAAGAGACAGTGGACTAGTGATCTAAAGATAAAAATTAACGGTCTGTATGCAATGAATCTGGAGATGAGGGCAGGGATACACCTGGGAGGCCTCCTAGCATATCAAGATAATTTCATCCTCTACCATATGATCAATGAGATGTTGCTAAAAATATTAAGCAGATGCCTTGATCTAAATGCTTTAAAAAAAAAAAACACAACAATGATCAATATGCTCAGAGTTGGAAGGAACAGAGTTGAAGTGAGAAAAGTGATTTTAAAAACAAAAATTGGAATGAGATTTTTATAGTTGTGAGAGATTTTCCAGTAAAAGGAAGGCTAAATATAAACTATAAGAGAAAAGTTAACTGATAGAATAGAAAGAAAACACAAACGTCAGAGCCATAAAGGACAGTTAAGAGTCAAGGAAGTATTTATGGGAACAGAGTCCCAAAGAAAGGACCAGGATTTACAATTTCAAATATTAGGTGTTGTAAGACTCAAAGTCAGTATACAAATTCCCTATACTAGCCAATGGCATTCTGGGAATAAAATTTAAAAAATATCTTAAAGTAGAATAAAAAGACACAAAGGCACATAAATACACAAAACTAATGAATGAAAGGACACCAATGATTGCATATTTAATGATTCTAAACACTTTTGAAGGAAATTAAGACATAAATAAATGGGAAGATATATCCTGATCAGTAATCAGCAAACATAACAGTATTAGGGTATCAATATTCTTCAAATTGATCTATAGATTCAATAAAATATTCAAAAATATCTAAGTGGCTATGTAAGAAATGAATAGACTGACACTAATTTGTGTGGTAACACAAAATATAGATGGATTAAAGTACTCTCTTAAAAAGAAAATATTCTTTTAAAAACAAAATCATAATTGGACATCTCACACTCATGATCCTAAAACTTTCTACATTAGTACAGTAATTAAAACATGGTATGATTTTCTTTGAAATGTATACATTAAAGGAACTGATATGATAGTTGGTAAATAAAACCACTGTGGTCTATTGATACATAGCTAAAGTATGAATTAAATTCAATACTAAAAAATAAATTTTCCTGAATAGTTCTGAGACAATTAAGTGTCTATATGCAAAAAGGGATGGTGGGGGTGAGGGAGACAGGGAGGGAGGGAGGGAGGGAGGGAGGGAGAGAGGAAGAGAGGGAGGGAGGGAGGGAGGGAGAGAGGAAGAGAGGTAGGGAGGGAGGGAGGACGAGACCTCTATCTCATTTCATACACAAATGACCTAAAAGAAATCATAAATCATAGTGTAAATGCTAAAACTAAAAAAGTACAAGAAAAAGTATCAGTGACAATTAAAGTTTGTGCTAATACCCGTGGGAATGCATTTGTGTGTGCTATATCTTTAAATAAAGGAGCTGGTTTGGGCCATGGCAGGTACCGTAGAATAGGTGGGAGGAGAGTCAGAGCTTAGGTGGGAGAAGCAGGGTGGAGTCAGGCAGATCGAGCAAGCCGCGGAAAGAACAACATGTAAAGAACACGGGTGAGCTACGGGCCGGGCCCACGTGGGCCACAGATTAATAGAGATGGGTTGATTTAAGATGTAAGAGCTAGCTAGCAATGTGCCTGAGCCATAGGCCAAACAGCATAAAGTAAATAGAAGCGTCTGAGTCATTTCTGGGGACCCGGACAGCGGCGGGCGGATAAGCAGTTCCGGCGGCAGGTCTGTGGGGCCGGGACCTCTGGCGTCCCGGACCGGAGAAACCATACTACAACAGATGGCGCCCAACGAGGGGCACGATTATCCACTTAGAGCCTGAAAAAGATTAAAAAGAGTTCTAGATCGCAGAAACTGAGCAAGGCATCCCACCATAGAGAATGGGCTCCAAATTGCCAGCTCATGCACCAGGGATAGATCCTGATCTCACTGCCAGGGGCCCCGTAAACAGACCAAGTTACACAACTGTATCCAGAGGCCCTAGTCCAGTCCCATGCAGGCTCCACAGCTGTCAGTCTAAAGTTCATGAGTTCCCAGGAGTTTGGTTCAGTTGTCTCTGTAG
Organism: Phyllotis vaccarum; assembly: GCA_033318265.1. NCBI lineage: Eukaryota > Metazoa > Chordata > Mammalia > Rodentia > Cricetidae > Phyllotis > Phyllotis vaccarum. Next base: position 10,765,179 of record JARWLC010000016.1, read on the forward strand.
ATAAAATGGCTTTTGAAAACCTGCTAAGTCAAAGTCACAAAGACCATGAGCTATCATACTTCATTTATATAAGGTGTGTAGAAACAGTTCATAAAGATAGAGAAAGAAAGTAGACAAGTGATTGTATGTTTGGAAGAAAGAAGAGTGGATGATTTCTGCTAATAGGCAAAGCCCTTTATAATTAAGGGACAAAGGTGTGCTAAAAGTACACCATGGTGATGGCTGTGCAAGCCTGAGTATACTAAGAAATGAACAATGTTATGCATTTAAAGTAGTGGGCTGTACAGTATGCAGATTGTAACCATAAGCTATTTCTAAAATCTCAAGTATTTCAAAGTAGGTGTAGTTGAAAGTGTGGGTGTGATATGAAGAAGATGACAGCTCCATGTTCTCTGTTAGCTGGTGGGTTTAACTGCCAATCACTGAAATGATTGCTTTGTTTGGAAAAGGCTGACATGAATTAAATTTTGAAGATGTTAGGTTTGAAATGCTCATGAAATATTTAACTAGGCAGATGAATATACGCAGCAAGAATGCAGGGGTTACAGAAATTTGGTGGTCCTTATCAGGCAACTGCAAATGGAAATGGAAGACTTTCAAATCTGTGGAAATACATATAAAAGGACATAGGAACATAAACTCAGCTTTGTATTTCTGCGTGTTATCTATTTCCCCTCCCCAGGAGGATCCATGGATGGCTCTCTTAGGTTCCTCCTTGTTACCTAGCTATTCTAGGGTTGTAGATTGTTGCCTGATTATCTTTTCCTTTAAGACCTGGTCCAAGCTCCCAGTCAAATGGAAGAGAAGGAGGAGGGATGTTATGAGCAATGGGGAAACCCACAGAGTCAGTTTATCCAAGCTACTGGGAACCCAGGGACTCTGTTCTAACAACGGGGAGCTTACATGGGACCTAACTAGGCCCTCTGAGTGTGGGTTGTAGTTGGACTTTCCAACAGTCCATAGAGACAGAAAGTAGACAGGTATGTTTGGAAGGAAGAAGAGTAGATGGTGATCCCCACTAATAGGTAAGGGCCTTTATAATTAAGGGACAATGGTGTGCTAAAAGCACACCATGGTTATGGCTGTGCAAGCCTGAATAGCTTGGACAGTCTGGAGCCTCTGGCAGTGGGACCAGGATTTATCCTTAGTACATGAACTGGCTTTTTAGAACCCATTCCCTCTATGTGGATGTCTTACCCAGCCTTGATATAGGGTGCATGGGCTTGTTCCTGCCTCAACGTGACATCCCAGACTTTGCTGAAACCCCATGGGAGGCCTTATTCTCTTTGACAAGGGAATGGAGAAGCAGTTAGGGAATCTGGGGGGGGGGGGGAGTGAGAGGAGGGAAGGAAAGGGCAACTGTGGTCAGTATGTTAAAAAAGAAACCTTTCAATAAAATAAGGTAAAAAATAAAAATAGTAACAGTTAGATGGTTGCACATTATTGGAAATAGCAAACGACCTGAAATTGACAGAAATACATAATTAAAAGAATGTTCTCTAAAAACTTAAGATTAAAAGTAGGCTCATGCTGCTCATCCAAATTGACTGAACTATATTTTGTTCAATTTCTTTTTTTTTTTTTTGTTTATCCCTAACATCATTAAATAAGAGGTAAGTTGGGAAACACCCAACTTATATAGTGTATTAGAATATATGGAGTTTTTAAGTCCCTAAAAATAACTTGATAAAACATTTAGTAAATAAATCATGTCTCATTTTGGATATCTCTATAGTTTAAAAAGCTCATGCTGCCTATGGACTTCTGGCCCTTTTTACCATGCCAGTGCTCACGACAGCAGAGATAGCTCTGTGGATGACTAGGCTGCTACTGCCTGGTCGCCCACAATCTGCTACATGTCATCAAGTTATATTTATTTTTCCTGGTCTATAGAATGTCAAAGAAAAGGGAAAGGTCATTTTAAAGGTTAGTGTTGTATCACACTAAAGGACACATTGGAGGAATTTTTTTTTCATTTGAAAAAATTCAGCCAGGGGTTATAGCAATGGTATTGCTTCTATTTCCATCTATCCGACTGTGTTATTTGATATGTTTGGTGTGTGGTGGGGAACAGGTCACATCTGTTGCCATTTTGTTCTGTGGAGAGGTCAGAGTGGGGAAAAAAAAGATGTCACATATGAACACAGCCACCAAAGACAAGAAATAATGCTGTAATTTTGACACTGCTTTTTATCTCGATAAATCTTAGGAATTAAATCATGGCATTGTCTCATAAACAAAGCAAAACTGATTTCAAATAAGTTTCTGATCATCAGCCCCTGATACTAACAGACAAATATTGATTTGTTTGTCGACAGAGCATTTGTACGAGCAGCCATCCCAAAATCACTAGGTACACACTGTGCCAGGGTTTATCTTTATAAAGACTTCAGTGAGCAAATTGGTGGCTGGGATGACTCTCAATGGTCCTTCAACTCCATGTCTTTAGTTACAGTAAGTAACACTGCCTGTTACTACCATCAAGAGTATACCAAATGGATTGCCTCAATTAATTCCTGATATCATTTAATTAATAACTAATGAAGAAAAAAAGTATCTACTTATGCAGCTCTGTGAAGAAGAATAGGAGGAGGAGGTAGAGGAGAATTCTAATCACAAGCCTCTACAGGTTATTTTAAGGTGATTTCTACATTAAATAACGGCCTACATTATAACAAATTGGCTTGTTCTATACAAAGTATTGGCAGGTAAGAGGTTGAGAAGTTAAGTGTCCTCATGGGCTCATGTTCCTACTTTCGGATTCTTGTTTGTTTTTTTTTTTTTTTTCTTTGTCTGTTTTTGTCTTTGTTAAGTCTCTTTGTTCTTTGTCATTTATATCTGCCCTCCTCATGGGGGACTTGAAAATAGGAAGACAGAGAAGGAAACTCGTCACTTATAAGTAACAGACACGCTGAGTTCACAAGATAGCTTGCTTCTTTCTCATTCTCCTAACCTAAAACTTAGAAAAACCATATGGGCTTTTTCTTCTGATTGAAGTCCCCTCCTGATAGATTGGCTCAACCACTGCAAGGCTAGATAAGGACAGGTTTACACAAATGTTGTTGACCAATCAGCCATCTTTTTTACATTTTTGAATTGACTAACCTGAAATTATGGGAAGAAGATCCTTCAGACATTTTAAAACACTTACCCTGAACAAAATAATGGGCTTTGGCATCTTGAACCCCTACACTCCTTTTGAGGAGTGTCTTTATCCCTATATGCCTGCTGAAGGAACACTTTTCATCAATTGCTAATTCTATCTGCTCATGTTTATGTCTTTGTAATTTCTCTGTTGCTATCTGTTGTACTGAAGATATGACCATCTTCTAAAGTATTTACCTTGCAGAGAAAAGAAAGTTAATGAAAATGCCTGGATGTAACACTGAAGGCTAGCAGAGGCACAGGTGGGAGCAACGTGATAGAGTGAGACTTTTCAGTTAATAGTTAAATCGACCCAGAAACAGCAAATTCAGAAGAAAAAGTAGCACATATAATGGATCCATATCTCATAATGAAACTACTCACTGGTGAGTTTGTACTCCTAAAAAAAAAAGAAGAAGGAGAAAAAGAAAGAAAGAAAGAAAGAAAGAAAGAAAGAAAGAAAGAAAGAAAGAAAGAAAGAAAGAAAGAAAGAAAGAAAGAAAGAAAGAAAGAAAGAAAGAAAGACAGGCAGAAAGAAAGAAAGAAAGAAAGAAAGAAAGAAAGAAAGAAAGAAAGAAAGAAAGAAAGAAAGAAAGAAAGAAAGAAAGAAAGAAAGAAAGAAAGATCACTGGCAAGAAAACAATTTGATTACTATACTTTATAGTCTAAAGCTGCTTTTATCTAGTTCTGAAGACAATGGTCATCACTGAAATGAAGAATAAATAATTTCACAGATTAAATTGTGCCTTAGTCACTTTCTTTAGAAAGACACCACAACAAAGCAACTCTTATAAGAGAAACTATTTAATTATAGGCCTGATTCCAGTTCAGAGATTCACTCCATTATCTTCATGGTGGGAAGCATGGTAGTAGACATGGAAAGTAAATTGCTAGAGAAGTAGCTGAGAGCCAGACCCCAATGCACAGGCAAAGACGGAGACACTTTAAAGTATGGGCTTTTTAAACCTTAAACCCCAATGACACTATTCCTCAAACTAGACCACACCTCTTAATGTTTTCCAACAGTGCCACTCCCTGATGACTAAGGATTCCAACATAATAGCCTATGGGATCCATTCTTATTCAAACCACCATACATATGCTGACAATAGCAACTATTACTTTGTTCCTTGAGAAAATTACCAATATTTCACCAGGTACTAGTTTATTAAATTTGTGTAGCTAAGAACTCCGTACTGAAGCACCCCCAAACCAAGTGAGAATGAGACTCAGAAACCTTGCAAAAACTCCAAAAACTCTTTCCTAACCTTAAAACTGCAGTAATTATTACTGTGGGAAAGACTCCTTGGTGGAACCACTTAGACATGTGTAGATATACAGTTTTCATGAGTCATCACCCATGCTTTGGTAGGGTTTCTGGAGATACAGTTGCCTTTGAGTCTCTCTTGCTCCTGTTAATAACCCCTTATCTGCATTTTAATATAATAATTATTTCAACAAGCTAGTCTTTGGGGTATTGTTTCTTTAGTCACTTGTGCTTGGTTTGGTATACACAGAGAATTCTTTAAAAGTATCAAAAATAATAATATTAATTAGCTAGATTCAAGGTATAGAAATCTATAGATTTGAGCATACACAGTTACTTATGTCCAAAATAACAAAAGGTCTACTTTCTGGACAGTGTTATGGAAGAGTAGGACCACCATAATCTGGCATGAAGAAAGGCTGAGGGCTGGACTCCTCAGCAGGAAACCCTTACATCTGTGCAGAAAAACTGGACCTATACCTTAGTGATTACTACCTTCAGGCAAACAAGATTTGTAATTTATAGAGAACTTTTAAATACGCAAACGCTTGGGCCCCCACATCTGACATACTGAAGTAGTAATTTGGTGTGATGCCTACCGATTGTGATGCTGATGATATTCACATTAAAGAACTGAGAATTTTCTACTCTCCCAATTCAGTTAATGTACCCACTGTAGTGTTCATTTCCATATTCCTGCCTATGTTGTTAACATAATTCACCATACCACATGAATCAAATTTTTTTTCTCACCCTACATATGTCATACCCTCTATATGTTAATGTCTAAAGATGCACTCTTTAATACCGTGGTAATAGCTGTATGAAACTAAAACTTAAAAATTGTAATTAAGAAAGCTACCATTCTCATCATATTGTAAACAATCAATAATCACAGTCAGCAAATAGTTCTACATTGAAGAAGACAGATATTTAAACCATTTCTGTCACTGTGAAACATTTTTTTTAGAAGTCGCTAAAAACAGCACTATAGATTCATATTCTCATGTACACACTTAAGCAGCATGCACTAAAACCTTCTGCTTCTATATAAATGTGGCATCAATCCAGAATGTATTGAATTGCAGAGAAGAATTTTTCACCCTTAGCTCTCTTCTATCATGATTGTGGTTTTCAGTTTTGGAATTGTGCCAGACAAGATGTTCTGGAGACAGAAAACAAATGACAAAACCCTTTCTAAAAACCACATAAATCCTAGCCAAGTATTTAAAAAGTATTCTTCACAGTCTGTAATGAAGACGGAAAAAAAAAGGAGGGGGTGGAGAGAGAGAGAGAGAAACCACCAAAGGACACGCAGACTTGATAATCCTGGGAACCAATACTGTTTTTAAAAGTATTTTAATAACTAGAGGGAAATATTCTGGTGAAAATGAATCTATACACAAAAAGAGAAGATGGGAATGAACACATTGCCAAAATGAAACATTTAAATGGTCTGAAGAGATAAAGAATAAACTGGAAATTTTGGTTTCAGTTCAGCCCTAAGAAGAGTTGGCCATTTACTTCTTTCTACCAACAGGGTTTGCATGACTCTAGATTCTGGCAGATGCACAGATGAACCAGACCTCTTAGGATTCTCAAGCAGAGTCATTGCAGAAGTCTGTTGTACACTGCTCACCACATATGATGTGGAGTATGAAAGAAGGAAACCAACAGAAGGAAAATGGAAAGAGGGCTCTGGCCTGATCGGTAAGTGCCTTCAAAACGTACCAGCTTCATCTTTGGCTAAGGAAGAGCCCATCAAAACATTTCAGTTGAAAGTGAATATGAGCAGATTGTTTCGCTCAGGAAGCATAGATAATACTAACTTCTGCTGCTACTTCAGTGGATTTCCTCGAAGCCCTCAAGTATGTATAAATTCTGTGATGGAAATTAGAGATAATTGCCATGAAATGTATGGGCAGTGCCTAAATTCTATCTTCACAACCCCACACTGTAATTTAAAACAATTTAGAACATTTCATAATACTACTTTTAAAATGATTAAAGTAGTGAGCCATGTCTAATAAATACCTTTTGATCGTAATATTTATAGCAAATGTTATATGTTTTGTGAAAAACTTTCAGAGAAACATTTCTCTGTATCTGCTAATTAGTCTTTGAATCATCTGATTCTCTAATAGCCACCAATGGTAACTGCTCATTGTGTAATAAGACATCGATATACTTCTCTATCCTCTTTTGGCAAAGGTAAAGAAATACAATATATACATTTTTTAAAAAATTAAAAAACACATTTCTCCATGCATTCAGGTGATAATAGCATAGGCTGGTTCCCTACCATGCCTATATTTTTTTTAATGTTTTTCTCTCCTCCATTATAAAAGTTTCAGAATGTCAAAGTATACATATATGGTTTTCAAGAATGTCAGATGTAATAATTATTTGAATATTATCAGGATTTTATATTATTTAACATTATATTTGGTGTAGTATACTGTGGGTACAAAGTGATTATTTAAATATAAAAAAGTTTAAAAATTTTGTTGACATTGATTTAAGACAATAGTTACCAAATACAAATTAGTTTAAAGAGAATAAATAAATAAGATTTTTATAACAAAACTGAATTGTTTATTAGGATTTTTGCCTACTCCTCAGATATTATTGTTTTCTGCTTTTAGTTTTAAAGCCAATTGTTACTTATCACAGTCTGTTTTCTCCTACTAAAAATAAACAACAAATATTGAACCACTATAAAATATACATTTATTTAGCTAATTGTTCTGGGAAGTCCAAGTGCATGATATTACACTCTAACATAGTTGTTGCAGTTACTAACCTTGAAAGCAATTTTAAAAGACAATTCAAAAATATATCGCTCAGAGACAAGAAAGCATGTCTTTACCAAAATGGTACTAGGAGGTTTGTTTTGGGGTGGATTTTTTTTATTTGTTTGTTTTCTGTTTTTTTGTTTGTTTGTTTGGTTTGGTTTTTGTTTGTTTGTTTGTCTGTTTGTTTTTTCCAAGACAGGATTTCTCTATGTAACACTTCTGGCTCTCCTAAAACTCACATTGTAGACCAGGCTGGCTTTGAACAGAGATTCCCCTGCCTCTGCCTCCAGATTGCTGGGATTAAAGGCTGTGCCACCTCCACCCAGTTTGGCACTAGAAGTACTAAAGCCTGAAGCCTGAAGTAAAAATCATTTTACTCATCCTGTTATGACTTAAAATTTTAGGTTTATTTGCTTTGTTGATTTTCTACTAATTTAAATATTTTATCAACACATTACATTTTTCTTGATTACTAATGGGTATTTTAGTGTCCTTACTTTACATCTTAGACCTCCTCTTGCTTCACCACAGTCCTAGCCTGGTGAAGACCTACTCTATTTGATGTTAGTACTACAGACAAAAATATCTAAAGAAAGCACAAAGTCCAAATTTCTTTAGATATGGAGGTCTATAGATACAGTGGACGCATATAAAATTAGACTCTAGTATAATTATATAGATAATTTGCATATTCTATATAATTTATGCATTATTATATTGAATTATATATTTGATATTTTGTTTTTAGCTAGAGACTCATCACCTACAAGATTATACACAAAGAAATATGCAAATTTATTAACTTATTTTTAGAGTTAGCACTGGGCTAAAAAGAATTTTGAAATGTTTTATGTAATTTTCAAGCCTTTCCATTATTACCCATCTAGGGCTTAAAGACCTTTGCAACAATAATTTACTGAACTATTGATTGCAACCTATCTGAATATTCATCACGTTTATTTTAATAATTCATTTAAAATTTCAATTAGCATCTGTATTTGGGATTTTTCAGTCGGATGGCAGCTGTAAAGTATACCACATGGAATTTGTGGGTTTTTTCATTGCTAATAATTATTTTTGTGATAATGAAAATATCTCAACAAATATTCTGCAGGATGGGACTTGGGAATTTTTGCCATTCAATTTTATCCTCAGCAGGCACCAGTAAACAAAGTGAGAAAGAAAATCTAAAGTTGAGCATATTGAAAGTCACACTAGAGAAACTGCACCAGAAATTTTCATGTAAAACTCTATTCTAAGTTTACCAAACTACAAACAATAATAATCCATATTTTATAGCATTCTATAATCACCCTCACACCGCATTGTTTTAATCTGAGTTAAATAACACTTTTGAAGCCAAGTAACATGAGTAGGTCACATCATCATTGCTTCACCTATGAGGGATGAAGCCTCCCAAATCTTTAAATTGATTGGCTATAAATTAATAGGTTTAATAAAGTTGGTAATGTCAAGTCCCAATCCAAGCAAAATATAAACCTGTATGGAAAACTAGAAATTGTAGTCAAAATTTTAGGGCTGAATTGTAGCTACACAACCCAAGGTCACACTGGAACTGTGTTTCATGAGTTTTAAAATTTCCATCATGTACTTCTTATTATGATAAAATCAGAATTGCAGTGTGCAATGGATAAATAAAAGACAAACAGCGATGGGAATTTGCATTATTAGTGAAAAAGACCCTAATCCGGATTCTACTACTAACATTTATGATGGATAATATTATTTATTTTATAAACTTTGTTTTAAAATCTTGCATATAACTCAAAACAGTACACACCAAATTAACTAGATCTCAATCTATACAAATAATGACCCTCTGTCTGGTTAAAATAGGCATTTGGAATAGAAGTTGTGAATCTTCACCTTAAATTTTACAGTTTCGATATAGAATATATTTTATCACAGGAACAAAAATGTCCAGGGAGAACTGAAACTAGAATAACAATTATATTTACATTACAAAGCTCGTGTCCATCACCTGCATTCAGCCTTTTACCATGCCTTTTATTTAAATTTTTTGTTCTTAATTTTACATGTTATATTATTGTGATGATTAATCTTGATTATCTAAGTCATAAGCCTTATAATCATCATAAATCTCTGGCCTTATCTTCAAAGAACATTCTAGTTTAAAATTCACTCTGTTTGGGTCAAACATTAATTGTCTAATTTCCTAATACCGCCTCCATTCACTCTTAGCCACATTGTCTTACCTCTTCAGTGAGCTCCTAACCAATTCCTCCTCTGCTTTAAGACCCATATCAAATGCTACCTAACAGAAAATTCATTTTATATCCTCTATAGTATCAGAAGTAGAAATTTTTACTCACAGATACCAAAAACTTCTTGATAGAACTTCTGTAATTATCATTCCAAGTAGTATATGCATGTTCCCATCTGACTGGCAGTTCTGAGGATAGAGTCATGAACAGTGTTCACTGCCTCAAAAGGACCTTACTCTTAAAGAAAGGCAAAAGGAAAAAAAAGACAAGCCAAAGAAGTTGTTGTTTCTATTATGAAAATTAAAAACATGAAATAAAATTTTAATAAGTGTAAAAGCACTTAAGTCTCCAGATACACTCAAATAATAATGTATAATGTTTAATTAATTTAAATAAAAACATGCATTGATTCTCCAATAAAATATTTCAATAACAAAAATATATTAACATTCATTTCTTCTACACAAATATTAAATTAAAAATGAAATCTGCTCCCTAGTCAGTGCCTCAGTGCAGTAACAACTTCACCATTTTAAAAAGTATACATGTTAAAGGATATGACTTTCAACTAATTCAAATTTTGTTTGTTACAACTTCTTTCATTTTTTCTTTGTTTTTTGAATTTTCCACAGTTCCCTTTCCCATCCCTTCTCCCGCTCAGCCCACTCAAAAACTTCAGTCTTGTATACTAGATTCAATAACCTCTTTAATACATCAGTGACTTCCAGAAATGAGAATTCATCGATTTTTTATTATACCAAAGTAGTTGGATTTGTTTATTTCAATTCCTTCTTCCACGTCCAAAGAAATCAAATATTCATTTTCTCAATGCTCTTGAGGTGTTGGAACCAGGAGGAACTGAATGGACAAATTGGCTGACTAAAGTCTTGAGCAATAGCCAACTTTATTGGGAACCTCAGACAACTTATACTCAGAGGTCAAAAAGTCGCACAAGTAAAGGTCTCATAAATTCCAGCTGCATACAATCATGAAGACAAGCCTTACACAGCAAAAACATGTTTTTCCACATAAGCATATAAAGAAAAGCTTAAATATTTAATTGAATAACAGCAAAAATTATTAATTAGTGATCTGAAGTAAACTCACCCCTACCCACTGCACCTGGGAGGAACATAAAAACACATTCCAAGGACAAGTCTGTGTTTTGAAGAAACTAAGATCATGAAACTCTTATCTTCTTTTCTTGAAGTGTTCTCACAAGCAGTTAGGATTCTCCTCACAAGACTTCCTTCTTGGACCATGTTCCAACATTCACCAAATTTATTTCAGTAATGCATCTTCAGTTATTTTCAATGACCATTTGAATGGTCATAGCCATTTGAAGAAGACTTAAAGATTAAATTTGAAAATATGAATCCTTAAGTAGTGTGAAATTCTATGAAACTTTATACATTTTCTAGAAGAATTAATAATTCACATTCAGTTTCATTCAACCAATTAACCAGATGGATCAATCATTTATGGTGATTAAATTGGTCATCATATAGCTGAATCCATAACCAATTAAAAATCAAGTCAATGTGAACACCTGCATGAGATTTTCTTGCTAGAGTTAGTTTGGGGAGTTATTTTGGATGGGAGAAAGCCCATCGTAATTATGATTATCACTTCTTCTTAGAGCACAGAGGGAGGACAAAGAAGCATGACTTTTGCTGTCTTTCTGCTCACTTTCAAGATCATCACAGTTCCTGATTATACTAATCCTTATACATTGCTTTGATGAAAGAAAATAAATCCTTCTCAGGCTTCCATCCTATACTGAAGACGGACAGACAGTTCTCCAGGAATCTTTCAAGGCTACAGGAATATATAGGGATTGCTGAAGAACCCAATTCCATAAACTGAACCGCTACTCAGTTTTCCACTTGACATAGCAATTTTAACTGCCCATATTTCATTGTGTAAGAAAAATCAAATAATATCATTTTATGATAATTTTTGAAATGTAATAATATTACATAATTTCTTCCCTTCTATTTCCTCCCTCTAAATTTTTCCATGTAACCCCTTTGTTGTCTCTCAATATCATGACTGCTTTTCCTTAACTAGTTACACATATACACGTATATGTATATGATTATATATATATATATATTCTTATATACATAAACACAGTCTGATCAGTGCATGTATGTATATAACTTCAGGACTGACAACTAACCCACATCTCATACTGATCAAAGAAACTTCTCTTTGTAAAAGGCAGAGGCTATTAACAGAAATTACAATCAATCAAAATGTAGAGAATAAGAGATTGTGTGGTGCTCAGTCCCATTAATAAACCTACAACAGTCTCTACATCAAGGACTCTGGAATCATTGTGAAAGAGGAAGCAGAAAGCTTGTAAGGTTTAGAAAAACAGGAAGTATACTGTGAAGCTGTCTCCTAGAAATTTCTGAGAGGGTACACCAATAAAGGAGCATCAACACAACTGCTTGAACAAGACCTGAAGAATAATAATACCAATGGACACGTTAATATGGAAGAGAACATTCCCTTTCAATTTATAGCCATTTTATATATTCTGTTTCTCAGACTAACCCTAATTCATTACTCGACCAAAGATATTCCAAATGACAGTGACTTGACATAACAAAGCTTTATTTGTAGTTCACACAAGTAGCCATGAGTGGAAACTGAACCGCACACTATGCAGAAGTCTTTGGGCTCTTTTCTCCTTCTTGTCCCTGTCCCAACAAAGTCTAGCCAATATGAAAGAATGGCAGAAAATATGGAGTAAGGAACTAGAACTAATAAACATCATTTCAATTTATGTATGTTGTGCGGCTTACGTGAAAACTGTTAACACATAGGCTCAGGAATTCAGATACATAGTCCCTGTTTGGGGCGGCTTATGAGGTGTGGTCTTGCAGACAAAAGCACATCATCAGAAATAGGCTTTGAGAGCTGATAGTCCCACCAAACTCCCAGTTCATTCTCTCTGCTTCATGCTTGCTGGTGGAGATGTACTTTTTTGACCTCTTATTTCTGCCATGATGCCTTCTACTTGATGGCATGCCTCTCTACAGTGATGAATTCTTTTCCCCGTGGAACAATCTGGCAAAATAAACTCTTCCTTAAACCCCCTAGGCCATGGGATTTTGTCACATCAATAGAAAAGTAACTAATGCATATGTTTAGTAGCAATGACGGCTTAGAAAGGCCCTTAGCAAAAATAATTTTTAAATTAATAAATAAAAATTTAAAAATCAGAATTCTTTCAACAGAGAAACTGTTATGTGGCAATTTAAAAACTGACACCACAAATTGATTACTAGAATAAAAGAAATGAGAAAGAAAAAAGTAACAGAACAAACTGTTTGAGTAGATACTGCTAAGCCCTGTAGATGTTGGACATAAATACACGGGGGCTTGAAAGAAAAACAATATAAATAATAGATATATGATGATGAACTCTAAGGTTATTGATTTTTACTTGATAAGAAGAAATAGAAGTTGCTGGAGTATACTTTCTAAATATATCAATGCAGTATGGTTTTTTCGAGCTGAAAAGATTTATATTATGAGTGATGAAAAATAGAACTTCATTTTACCCTTAAAAGGAAACATTTAAAACTGAGCAATTGATATACAAGAAATAGGAAGTTGCCTTTACATCCTGAAGGAATAAAAATTGAGAAAATAAAGTGACTTTACATGAAAAAGAAAAACTGATAGCATGTCTTATATTCAACATATATGCATGTGTTACTGTAGTACGAGGTTTCTGGCCCAGACTTTCTGGCCTAACCTCAAGGTCTAGACCCACAGACCCGCAGTCCCACAGTCCCGCATTCCCACAGAGACACACAGAAGCTTCCAATAGTTTTTGGCTGATCAGCCTCAGGCCCAGGCATATCACATGCTAGCTCTCTACCCTTATTCTAACCCATGTCTCTTGTTCAGCCATGGGGCTTGGTACCTTTTCTTAAGGCATCATAGTTGTCCTTGGCTTCTTCCGGGCCTCTCTCTGGAATTCCCTCTGGTGTTCTGATCTGGCATTCTGTTCTGAGAGTTTTTAGTCTGGTAGCCCCGCCTACACTTCCTGCCTGCCTTTGGCCAATCAGCTCTTTTTATTAAACCAGTGGTTGGGACAATTATTTAAAATGAAACAACACAACCTCCCACATGTTACCATAATCTTTCTAGAGTAACAGGTGTTGTGTTTTTAACCGACTATATTAATGGAATATTAAGGTTCTTCAGAGAACCATACTTAGCTTTTTGAGGATGTCCTGGGTGACTCTGAAAGAATATTAATCTGCCACATTGCTTCTCCAATTCCATTGCTAGAGACAAATACTGAGTTTAAATCTGATTTCAATATCCAAAAGTATTACTAAAAATTCTAAATTTATAAATATCAGTCACTTTGAGTTGCCATCTCTATTAGAAATATTGTTACAGTCTTACATGTTTGGGGATAGGAAATTCAGATTTCTTTTCATAAAATGAAAAGAGAAATTATTATTTTGTGTTTGAATTTTCTTTCACTTTAATTTACAATTGTCTTAACACGCTGTTTGGAAAGTACTATCTCTCTATACAGACACAGGGCATTTGCAAACAGTATAGGAGAGTTTGCACTGTTATAGGGCTTTTCGATTTCAACAAGTCTTGCCGAATTATGCATGTTATTACTCCTATTGAATAGTTGGGGGAACCAACACTCATCTTCAGCGTGGTTAAGCAGGAGATGTGATTCTGACTTCCTGTGTTACAGATGAGTTAAATGAAGAGCAGAAGACCTTCCAACAACTGGGATATGCTTTGATTTGGCTTTTAGTAAACCAACTGAATACAATAAGCTGGTAACCTTAAGAATTTCCCTGATGCATGCAACTCTTCAGACTTTTAAATATTAGCCTGTGGTATAAAGAATCTTCTATTTTTTTCTTAACTTTCAAAATCTCCAATAGGTCAGCTGAGATCCAGAAATGACTGTCACCTGTTTAACATCACTCAGCTAGTTGTAGCAGAATTAATATTTGAAGTCTTTCATGATTCTTCTCCCAATGACATGCCTACTACATTAGGTTATTTTACAGAAGGCATCCTATAAAAAAGGCAGGAGCTTTGGACTGTCTACTTTTCATTAGTTTTCCTGTCAATGGTGTTAAGAATCTGTCTTCAGCTTGGTTTTTCCACTGCCTTTTATCAGTGACAAGTTCACCAACTCAAATTTTAGAGAGCTCTATAAAAGAGATTTTTCTATGACAGGGTCTTGACCATTAAATTTTTTACTTTTCTCCTGACAAAATTTAAGTTTTTAAGTTCCAGAATGTTGCACCAGGACTGTGGCTAAAAATAAGAGAATAATTTATGTCATTAAACAATAATTTTCACTCTGTTTTATAGGCAACATCAAGAGAAGCATACATAAATCCAGAAATTATGAAAATTAAAAATGAAACAGTTTTATGAATAATAAGTTCATTTAATTTTTTATATATTATGTTTTGTCTATATTGTTGAGTTTGGTGTAAAGTGAGCAAATCCACTTCTATTCAGGAGAAAGGAAGACACATGCTTTTGATATGGATCTTGAAGCAGGAAGACATACCTTTAATATAGATCATTCTTTCTGGTGGAAGTCTACATAAGGACATAGAAAAAGGAAGCTTTAGCTAGCTCTTTGTCTGCTTGCTCTTGCCTTGCTAGCACATGCATTTCTTCACTGGCATTGTGAACCTAAGCCTTTAGGATTCTAGCATACACAGAAGACCAGCTGAGTAATTTAGTCTTTGAGACTGAGCAACTGCTAGATTCTTGAAATTTATGTTCATAGCTACCCAATGTTGAATTAGGTGGACTGCTGTCTGTAAGTCATTCTAGTAAATGAGAGAGAGAGACAGGGAGAGAGAGAGAGAGAGAGAGAGAGAGAGAGAGAGAGAGAGAGAGAGAGAGAGAGAGAGAGAGAGAGAGAGAGAGAGAGATTCACTCCATAAATTCTGTTACTCTAGAGAATTCTGGCTAATATACCAAAGCAAGTTATAAAATAGAGAGTTTAATTGGAATTATGGTGTCAGAGGGCTAAAAATCTATGAAGGTTCCATGAAGGCATAGTGGCAGACAGAGAGTGCAATGGGCTGAGTAGTCACATGTGAATCTACAAGCAAGAGGCAGATGACAAATACACATGAGGAACATATATTTTGAAACCTCGATGATTTTTCCTAGTAGCACTGCTCCTCTAAGAAGTCCATACTTTCTAATAATGTCCAAATAGTCCCCTAACTGAGGGACAAAGGATTCAAACACATAACCCTATGGGGGCCATTATCCTTTAAACTACCACATTCCACTCTCAGACCCTTTTAGACTTACAGTTATATTAGAATAAAAATTCCATTTTTAAATTCCAACTTCCCCCTAGGCTTTTAGTATTGTAGTGGGGTTTCTTGGTCCCGGGCGGCTAGAGGCCCAGACCCACAGACCTGCAGCCCTAGAACCCTTAGCCGCCCACTGCTGCTCAGGTCCCAAAAATGATTCAGGCGCTTATATTAACTTCATGCTGTTTGGCCTATGGCTCAGGCACATTGCTAGGATGCTCTTACATCTTAACTCAACCCATTCTCATTAATCTATCTGCCACGTGGCCCGTGGCTCACCTGTGTTCTTTACATGTTGTTCCTTGGGGCTTCTGGCTTGATCTCTCTGACTCCGTCCTGTTCTTCCTACCTATGCTCTGATTCCCCCTCCTATTTTTTCTATGGTGTTGTCATGGCCCAAAACAGCTCCTTTATTTAAAGATTGATATTTACAGCATATTCACAGCATAGAAAGACATTCCCACATCATTTTAGTTTCAACATTATTTAAAAGTTCAAAATCACGTCTAAGACACAAGACAGACACTTAACTATAATATCACTGTAAAATCTAAAAGCAAATTACATACTTTCAACAAGCAATGGCACAGAATATTTACTACCATTCTAAATAGGAGGAATTGGGTCACACTGAGGATGAACTGAATCTCAGACCACACCAAGCATGTAATCTCCATGACGATTGTGGGTACACAGGATAGTGGACATATAATTTTTAATTAAAATTCAGTTATAAGTTGGAGAACTCAAATATTGCAAAGATGTTAATGGTCACTGTCTTAGGGTTTCTATTATTGTGAAGAGACACCATGACTATGACAACTCTGACAAAGGAAAAACATTTAATTGGACTGATTTACATTTCAGAGATTTAGTCTGTTATCATCATGGAGAGGCATGGTAGCATGCAGGCAGATATGGTGTTGGAGAATTAGATGAGCATCTTAAAACTTGGCTTGCAAGCCAGAGGAAGTAGTCTGTCCCCTAGGAAGTGGCCTGAGCATATATGAGACTTTAAAGCCTGCCTCCTCAGTGGCACACCTCCTCCAACAAAACCAAACTTACTCCTAAAAGGCCATAGCTCCTAATAGTGCCACTCCCTTTGAGAGCCATTTTCTTTAAAGCCACTCCTCACTACCTACTCACCATCTGTCTTTATGTAGATGAAACCTCTGGGACAGTCCATATTTTCTGTAGAAATGTAGCCTCAGTGTATTAGTCTTCAATTCCAGTCATTATCACTTTTCTGCTGGCTCAGGAGGACATTTGACAGCAGGCAGCTCCTATTGCTGTGGGCTTTGGCCTACACAACATGGCTATTGTCTTAATTTTTTGTTAATTCATACTGTGACAGGGCAATGTTTTTCTACCACTGTGATTCAACAAAGACCCAGTCAGAATTCTACAGTTCCTAACCATATCACAAGTCTATAGTTGTGTGTGTCTGTATCCACCCGGGCCTTAGAGACAAGTTTATAGTAGATTTGTTGCCCTTTTTAGGTATTCCTGCAGAAGTTGCTAAAAAATACACTAACTATAGATTGGAACAAACCTGCAGAAGTTGCTTTAAAATATATATATATATATATATATATATATACTATAGATTGGAACAAACCTGGGCTTGGACAGATCACTTGCTGAAGGAGTAGCAACAGTAAGTTCAAAGCAGGTCTGGACTTGGGAAGGAAGGCATTTAGTATTGAAGGAATATAAACAACTGCT
This sequence comes from Phyllotis vaccarum, assembly GCA_033318265.1. Taxonomy (NCBI): domain Eukaryota; kingdom Metazoa; phylum Chordata; class Mammalia; order Rodentia; family Cricetidae; genus Phyllotis; species Phyllotis vaccarum. Next base: position 10,782,709 of record JARWLC010000016.1, read on the forward strand.
GTAGACTCAAAGAAAATATGAGTATTAACTAGAGTTTGGGGAACAGCCACAACAAACAGAGCCAGAGTAAAAAGATTAGAATAATTATATAATCCTCTGACACCTTGATGTTGTCACACACCAGTAAGCAACAACATTTGTCATATCACTATAACCTGATCTAACGGTGACAAGGCAACAGAAATTAACCATTCTATCAGAATGATGGAAGAACTAAACATTCTCTCATCAAAGTCCTAAATGAAAAATTTAGAACGAGTGTTTAAGGAAAAACTCACACTCAGAAGAACTCAGAGAAACAATTCATTTCTTGAGCAAAGAAAATTAGCAAAGAGATAAAAAAGCAATTTTAAAAATTAACTAGATATCTTTTATCTGAAAAATATGCTGGTAGAAATTAAAAGTATGAAGGAAGACGTAATAGATAAAACATTAAGAAGCATCAGTAAGCTCAAGGACATTAAAACACAGCCAGAAGAGAGAAACAGACAGAATGAGGAAGGAAGAGGCTTATAGGCTTGTATTTCTAAGTTAGTGCCTATTTAAGTCTCATTTAACCCAGGCCCTAAATAACTTCCTTAAACACTTGTAACTTGCACAAGCTTTCCAGATTTCTTCCTCATTCTGGAAAAGCATCCAGACATCTTAATCTTTATATATGTTTTCTTTATTAAAAATATTTTCCATTTATAAATCCGAACATCTTACAGAATTTTAAAAATATTATAATAACATTTGTGCAAGTTTACCATGTACATTTAAAATTTATTGGAGAACATTATTATGTTTCTGGGAGAATTCAACAATGTATATTTCCTTCTTATAAGGTCTCAAATACAAATATAATTTTTGAAATATAATTTTGTTTATAACCAAAGCTCATCCTGAGACCAAGGAATTTGTACAGCTTACATACAGAAAATGGGCAAGAGGTCCTGAAAGAAGAATGGATTACCTGAAAGCAGCCACGTTAAAAAGCTCAGTGGCTATGCCTTTCTCCCTCCAGCCCCACCTTGAAACCTATCAAGTATTGTTTGTGAAACCCAATAAAAATGGACTTATGATTCCCCTAAAATATTTGTTGAAGCAATTGAGGACAATGAAACTTTGTTGTTTTAATTTTTTATCTATTTTATGGTTTGTTCAGTTCAGAGAATGATCCAGCATAGACATGCTTTTGATTTTGAGTAAGCATAAATAGGAAATAAAGAAAATCAGCAGACCCCGTAGCAAAACATTCTCCAATCTCTATTTATAGCTTTCCCTAACTAAGGAAGCCCTGTAAAAACTCTTATATTAAAGTCATTAGTTGAGAAACTTCTAGGAAGAAAGTATTCTCCATGGTAAGAACATCATTAGTCCTTTCTACCATAGGTATCTCCAAGTCATGAGATAAATGATAACTTGAGTTGGGAATGTTTCACCCATTAGCTGTCCTTAGGGACACAATGCCTTTATTCATGAGTTACGTTGTTATTCTCTTCCTTGTCACAAAATCATGGATCAGTCTGAACAAGACAGAGATTTTGGAGGACATTTTGAGATAGATATGCTTTAATCTGAAGCGTAGGGGCCAAATCCTGTCTTCAGATCCAGCTTCTGAGCTTAAATAGCAAAGGACAATTTGCCAATAGCTGTGTCCATAAAAGGCATTTGCTTCTCTGTAAAACCTCAGTGGCTTACAATAGATGGAAACATGCTGTTGAGTTCTGTGACAAGTGTCGGGACACAAAGCACCTGTCCTCCCTATCGCCCAGATAGAAGTATCCCAAAGGATCTTACCTTCTGAGTCTTACATTGGCAATAAAACCTGACAAGAGACAGATAGCATTTCCTTTTCTTTTACAGTGCAATAAGAGACAGAACATTGGATTTTTAAATGGTTGCCCTCTTGGGTTATTTTTTAAGCTTTAAAGGCATTGGTATGTGGCAATCTCTACTCCTGATCAAGCTGACAGGTCTATGTCTTTTTATCAGCATCTAACCTGAGATCCTTTCTGACAAATCTTGAGGTGATCAAATGCTTCAAAATCTGTACTTATAGTCTCTCTCTCTCTCTCTCTCTCTCTCTCTCTCTCTCTCTCTCTCTCTCTCTCTGTGTGTGTGTTTGTGTGTGTGTGTGTGTGTGTGTGTGTGTGTGTGTGTGTGTGTGTGTGTGAAAATGGAGGCAGCCAGCATGACAAGTGTAACTTCCATACAAAACAAGGCTCTATCTTTTGTCCTTTCTTTGAGCAAGGGCAGAAAAGATATTCAGAGATCTAGGCCTTTGAACATTTAGGTCAGTGTGTTTCTCTGGGGATTCATTTTCAATGTGCACAGGATACGTAGAGAGATTCTTTTGAAAATTTGGTTAGGGTTTTCTAAATCCAACTTGTGGGTTTTAGTGTGCTCTGGGTGCTATCACAGGCAAAAGAAAAGTTGAACAAAAGGAAATTTCACTCCACGTTCCCTGTCATTTACAGGAAAAAAAAATGAACAGGCAGAAAAAAATTTTCTTCCTAACTCCATGGCTGTTTAACTTAATCTAATTTTCCAGACGGCAAAACATTGTACCCCTGAAAGTGGCATCCATTCTCCATTTCTAAAGCACAATTGGGAGAGACAGATGTAAGGTATAAGGTAGCCTAGTCCTCTTTGAGTCTCTCAGGCCAGCACCCAGAGACAGGCATCTCCTAGTAATAAACTGGGAAGTTGGCAGGCTCAGTCACCCTAAGATTGATGCCCAGTATAGAACTGATTCAAAGTTATCCAAATCTGCTGTCTAGTCCCTGCCTGTTTTTACTTAAATCCCCAATATCATTCTTTAAAGTATGTGAGTTCTCATCTAATCTTATCAGCGAGAGATATCAAGGTGAGAGCCCGGAATTCTAAGTGGTAGAAACCAGTTCTTTCTTAACCTTGTCTATAGGACAGATGAAGTCGAGAAACAACTAGTCAATGAGTTAAAACATTTTTCCTTTTCCAGAAGCTACAGAACCATTAATGTCCTGTTTGCAGTGATATAAACTAACATAACCTCTTGTCTCATGCAGATGTAAGTGGAACCCCAAAACATCAAAAGTAATAGCTGGGACAAATGATAGCTAATGAGAAAATACTAGACCCTTGGCCTGAAATAAATTTTGATAGTTTTTAATAGGTCAAGGGGGGAAGAAAAGGTATACCTTGTTCCTGATGAAATAGAGGAGCTGCTCTTCTGTAGGGTCTCTCTAATCTCAGGGTTCTTAATCTGTAAAGCCGTACTACATTTTAAAATTATAGATAGGGTAGAAAACACATGAAAAGCACTCATAACTTTCTTTATCTTTAAAGAGGGCTGTCTAGATTTGGGAAGCCTCCTTGCATTGTACACATGTACACTCAGTTCAAAGAGCTACAATCTAGAGAGTACTAACATATAAAACAAGAAGAACACAAGCCAAACCCAACAGCACAAACAAAACTAAGAGAATTAAAGCGATGAGATCTGGGTCTTTCTCTCTTCTCTAAACTGTCTCTATGACTGTGGCTGAACGATGAAAGCAAAGACAAGACAACGCAAGGCACCACGGGGCAGAAAAGCACACAAGTGGGAAGCAAAGGAGGCCAGTCGTAGGAAGAACATCATATCTCAGTTAGATGAAAATGAACCTGGAGATACACGCAGCAATAGCAGACGCTAAGGCTGGTAGAAGCTATACCTGCAGGGTAACCTTCTGACCAGAGTGACTTTCTGCCTGGGTTGTAGCAGCTGTCTACGATCAGCAGTCTGTCTGGCACCTGGAAATTTATCTTTTACATCCCTGTAGGGATTAGTGTTTTACTGATATCCAGCCCTGGGCTGCTGAAAACTTCAGAGTACTAACAAATGTTAGCAAATCAGTGTTGGGGACACATAACCAGAAAAAGTCTTAAGTATCCGGTAGAAAACAGTAAATACATCTAAAACCACAGTCCAAATTTAAAATAAAACAAAAATTAAAAAAAAAACAAATAAAAAACCTTGTATTAGCTCCTTAATGTAATAAGGGTTAGTGTGATCCAAAGCTCAGCAGAACTGGGAAGTAAATGCTTTGGTTTTTTGCACATGGTTATATTAGCCAAGATTGCAGAGAAGTCACGTATATTTTGCCCATTTTAAGATACCATTAGCTAAGGTATGGCCAAGTCATGGTTGTCTCCATCATTAGGATGCCACCAGCCAAGGTGACTGCCAACCTCCTTTCTGTTCATGGTGAGTCAGCTCCATCGTACACTGAACCCATTCTGCATCAGGGTACAAGTCCCTATGATATCCATACATCTCATAGATTAGATATTGAACAGTACTTCCATTTTCTATAAATAAATTAAAAAAGGAAAGAAAGAAGGAAGGAGAGAGAGAGAAACTTTCAGTTAGTGTGGATACAGGAGACAATAGCTATCATCACATAGACCTGAAATAACACACTAAAGAAACAGAGGGGATTCTATGGCCTCAGCTCTAGAAAGCAGAGATGATGAAGCCATTAGAGTAGCTGGAATCAGCTTGAGATCGCTCTCAGATAGCTTCTAGTAAGGAAAGAGAAGGCATTTAGTCATCATATAAATTTTAGTTTGGAACATAGTGGTCCTGTCACTTTCTCAGGGTTACACGAAAGAAGGATGAAGTTGCAGGTCCTTGGTAAATTAAAAGGTTTGTCTGCCCCCAACTGAATGATGATTTCCCAAATCATCTTAAGAAATATCCCTCCTTTAGCAGCTGGACCAGGTTTCCCTTGACCAGTGTGAGTTGACAGCTCTGTGGAGCCAGGCCTCGAGTTATTAATAAAGTCTTAGTCTCTACTCATAGTCACCAAATAGCTTAATTTGCTTCCATTAGTAATAGAAGAAGAAACATCAAAGGGGCTTTTCTTAGAAAAAAAAAATTAAAGTTACCGGCTTTGTTCCAGGATGAGAGAAGGGTGCTGGCGACTAACAGTTATACCTTCTATTTTTCAAGTTTGGCATGGTTTATACTCAGCTTGATGATTCCTTGGTACTCAGAAGAAAGACGGTATATCCCAAAATATCCTTACCTCAGAGTCTTGATTGGGTTCATTTTCTTTGCCAATTAGAGTTAAAAGACAAGAAAAATCCTGATTATAACAGGTAGCCATGGGGAACTCTTGATCACAGACAGAATCAGACCTTGAAGAAAGGCTTTTATTAGGAGTGAGATAATGTACACATAGAAAAGACACACCCACTACAAAGCATAGGGGAAGCTTGGGAAGTTATGTGTACAGATGCCATAAATGACACGGATCCTAGTTAAATGAGTCTTATGCTAAGTTAAGGTGAATGTGTAGTAAATTTGACTCAGAATTAATGGGTAGAAGAAAATGTGTCTTCTAAATGTCTTATTGTAATGATTGAAAGTGAAGTAACTCTGTGTCATCACACTGATTATGAAGAAAGTTCAAAGGCACTCAGGTGTGCAGGCTCCGAGTTTTAATGCATGATCATCTCAGATTCATTATTTCTCTTCTTTCTCCTTAACTGTGATCTTGTCTGTTGTCTGTTACCAATTTTTCGAGTTAAAAAAAAAATCTGAATCTTGTGAAAAATCGCAAAAAAAAAAAAAATTCCTGTATCTGGAATACCAGTTATATTTTTGACAAGTTGTAACTGTGTCGATGTCTCTTTGTCAACTGTTATGAAAAAAAATCAATTTGATTATCAAATAAATATTCTATTGGAAGGTTGCATATAAACAGATCACAAGAAAATTAAAGTTTTTTTCTTAGCTATGATTTCACTGTGTATCTCAAGCTATTCTTAGACTCTCTGCACACTCCAGCCTGGCATCAGACTCTAAACATTCCTACCTCAGCCTCCTGTGTTTTGGAAAGTGTATACCACAGTCCTGTGTAAAACTATACAAGCCAAATAAACAAATAGGGCACTTTTCTAGTTAACTCTCTTGAGACACATAGCATTCATTATTCCCCTAAAGGCGTTGTGAATTATTAAAATTCAATTATGAATTAGTTTTAGTGTCATTGACTTTGTAAAAATGGATTAAAGTATCCATATGCATCTGTAACTAGAGTCTCTCAATACATAAGTCTGTGTGATAAATCTAAAGTACTGCATTTTTCCGATAGCACACTATTTTCCATTGCTGTAGACTAAAGCCTTGATAACATTTCCACTATAAATGAATATGAAGTTTGTCTCTAGTGTGTACTTTTTACTTATAGTGCATATTAAAATATTCAATTACACATATTTGTACACGTGTGTTTGCTTCTCTTGTAAGTGCAAGTCTAGAAATCAAGCTATCATCACCTCGTAAAGGTTTGCAAATGTTCAAATTTAAGTACATTTTCAACCAATTTTTCAAAATGTGAAATTTTGCATTATCATAAAATTGAAGTTTACTACTGTGCATGATGACACATAACTAATAGGCAGGAGAATAAAGGATTTGAAACCAATCTGAACTATACAGTGAGTTCAAAGCTAACCCAAGCTGCCCAAATAGACTCTGTCTTGAAAAGCTAAGGGCTGAGAATGTAGATAGTTGTCAAAGCATATGTAAGGCCCTCTGTTTAGCATCAAGAACTTAAGAGTGGACAGGGATAATTCTATTTTCCAAGCTTATGTATTTTTGACAGTGATTTTTAGACTGTGGGAAGTATAGTGGTTACCCCTTTATTTTTATTATAACTGATAATGGGATAGAGTTACGTGTGTGTGTGTGTGTGTGTGTGTGTGTGTGTGTGTGTGTGTGATGGCCCTTTAATATGTTTTCTTTTACTATTGCTTCCTTGGCTCTTCATTTGTTTTCAGATGGTCTGTGACTAACTTTTTGACTCATAACAATTCCTTGCATTTTCTCTTTGCAGATTCTGTGACATTAAATTTGGAAATATTTTTTCCCACTCTGTGGCTTGCATTTTCTTTTCTCATGAAAGAAACCATGTATTTAACATAAACTCCTAACATCTAGTATATGATAAGAATTAATAAATAAATGTTGCAATATGATCTTTATTGAAATATTTCACCAAACTTGCTTATGTTTAGAATCTAGCGCTAAAGAAGTGAAGATGGATGAAAGTGAAGATTTAGAAGTCCAAGGTCATCCTCACCTACATACCAAGTTTAGTACCAGTCTGAGTATGAGTCTCAAAAACACAACAAAACAAAAATTCCTCTTGTTGTCTGAGAACTGCACAACTAAAGAAATACACATAAAATATAAAAAAGGCTAAAAATCATTTTAAGTAATCCCTACAGTTATTTGATATGTTAATAATATCAGAAAACTATAGTTTAAGATTTCCTGTTGTCAAATCTATCACACTATAATATATATCACTTCTGATGTTGAAATAATATAGTCTAAAAAACGAGACAGCCCTTTAAAGACTAGCCTTTATCTGTGGTGCAAACAAGTGAGCGTGCAATGATCTCACTAATGTAGTCAACACTGACATCTATTGGCAAAAATAAGCCATACAGGGTCAGGTAATGTAAAAACAGGATTTTTAAAATTACCTTAGTTTAAATATTATATTTATTTTAAAATGGTGTTCATTGGCAGTTTAGGTTAAATAAGATAAGACCTGATTATTTGAAACACAGAATCCAAAATATGGAAACGGAGGACTTAAAGTGCCACAGGTAGCCTAATTTTCTTTTATCAAAAGTATAAATTAGAAATAAGAACAACATTTGTAATGAGAACATTTGGATTTAAATAATGTGTAGGATGAGCCCAACAAACGCATGCTGCTGTCAGTTCTTAAGGGACATAAGACAGCATAATGCTGTTCAAGCATATCAATTTGCTAAGGTTTTCATTTGGTGTACATTCGTGAGCTTCCATCCAAATTCAAACTCCTTCCCCGACTTTTTATTTTTTCTCTCACCAAGTATGATTTCCTTGACTTCTATCCTGACTGTTCCCAGGACTCCATCTCTTCAAGATACAGTTGTACTACATCATAGCTTTACACTTGAAAGCTTCTGTTGTTATAATTCATTCACACTTTCAATAATAATTTCAAATATTAGATGATGAAAATGGTATGGTGCATTATGACATAAAGATAAGCAACTTGTACTGAAATCCAACTTACAACTTAAGAGAAAATATTAGAAAACATGAAATAAGTGATAGTGTATCAACATAGAACCATGTTATTGCGTATTGGTAGATAAAATAAAGCTGTAAAGAGGATAAAGATAGAAATAGAATTATTATTACTATTTGTCAGTATTGACAAATTTCACCATCATTTTAATCTTCCTTTGACACTGAAGTGAATCAGGAGAGGGAGTAAGACAAGGGAATAGCCATGCACAGGACATTAAGAAGGAGGGAGAAGCAAGTGTAAAGAGTGGGGACTTTTGGAAAGGTAAATCGCTCAACAGATCAGTGTCACTGGGACAGAATGAAGATTGAGTCTACAGGAGACAAACAAGGGACACACTCTCCAGGGTTGTGAGTCCCCTAGAGGATGTTCTTTAACTTTGAGTGAAGTAGAAAGTCATGTTTTCCAGTATGGAAAAGATGGCTCAAAACACCTGTGCAACCCAGGGTAGGCGTGGCTTAGGTTTGAGTTACTGTGGCTGGGATTAGATTAATATGACAGAGGAAAGATAAGTCAATGAATGGCTTTTCAAAATAAAGTTATGAATAATTTGGTAAGTGAAATAAAGAAGCATGAGAAAGACAAGAAAGAGCTAGAAGGCGAAAGGAAAATCTGGAAACAAAGCAAAAATTAACTCTCTCCTTGCTTCTATTCCGCTCCTTCTTTCTCCTCTTGTCCCCCACATCCAGAAAAACAGCCAAACAAAGCAAATGAAACAAACAACACAACTCTAATGGGTAGCCAGATATTAACATTTATTTTCACTTAAGTATAGTTTGCTGAAAGATTCTGACAAGATTCTGAACTCAAGAACACAAAATTTCTGCTTCTATATAATTTATATGACCAGAATTACTACAAATAAGAAATACTGTTAACTTTTCAAGTGTATTTCAGATGCATAACAAAACACTGTCTTGATTTATTATAAACACTATCAAATTGAGTTATTCTCTGAGATTATCTAATAAGTTTGTTCCCTAAAGTTTCTCCCTCAGGTCAAAGGTCTTCTCCACTTATTAGATCCATGTGCCATTTTATTATAAAATTCTAATTGATAAAACTACTTAGTAGCAACATAATAGTGTGAGCTAATGAGCCCATCAATACCATAGTCAGATTTGGATCCTGAATGGAGTACAGACCTGTAGCTGAAGCACTTTTCATTGGGGTTTGCAATGCCCATAATTGGTTTGTTTCAAATGCGTACTGCTGGCAAAGTTACCTGTGCACCACCTCTGTGTCAATTATGAGTTCCAGATTTATAATCAGCATCTCCACGTGAGACACTGCGGGTGGCACACTCATTTCCGTGTCTTTCTCTCGGTGCTGTTTATTCACGGGAAATGGGTCATAAACCCTTTGGAAAGACAGCTATCCATTATATGCAGACCTTTGTAGAGTAGTGCTTCACCAATTGCATTCCTGCAAGACTGCCCTGAACTGTTTGAAAAAATAATTTTTATTCAAACATCACCTCTGTTTTATGTTTGTTGTTCTGGGGCAAACCCCAAGATTGAAACCACAACTCCTTCCTGCCAGAGAAGCAACTTATCCCTGAACTTCACCTCCAGCCCTTTATATGACTGCTCAGTGACCGTCTCTACTGTATTCTTTGTTTCATATAATCATTTCTCAGACATCCCAAATTCACTTTTTGATCTTATTGAACACTATATTATTTAAACTAGAGATGCCTAAATTAGGAACTTGCAGAAATAACACGCCTTAAAAGAAAAACAATTTTACAACGTAACAGAAATATTAACTGCGTTTAAAGCTAACTCTGTGATTGTGTGTGCGTGTGTGTGTGTGCGTGCGTGTGTGTGTGTGTGTGTGTGTGTGTGTGTGTGTGTGTGTGTGCATGCGTGCGTGCATGTGCGTTGTGTGCACCTAAGCTCCTGAGGAGCTTTAAAATTGCCTTGCCTTCACTTTCTTGTTTCTAACTTCCATTTTCAATATCCTTTGCTTCTCACTGGATTGTGAATGTGCCCTTTCCCTATGTCTGAAAATCTTTCAACCTTCACCATTCATTCTAAGAATCAGCAATACGTTATGTTTTTATAGAACCTTTCTTCCAGGGAACAGAGAGTGTTTCATATATATTACCACATTCATCCTTAAAATTTCCCTCACAGCACCCATAGCCCTGACTGAAGTATGCCTCCATCGAAACCTCCAGCCGTATCTTTAGTTCTTCTTTCCTTGGCTGCCTTCTCTATAAACTCTGTAAATCAGTTTCAAAACCCAGGGTCTGGAGAAAATATGCATAATTCTATCACTTGGGTGACCTTTCTTTAGAACCCTGTGCTGAGAATTCAGCAGCTCTATTTCAAGGCTTTGCCTGTTCACATGGCAAGTATTAGGTTACTATAATTTTGACAATTTTCTATTACTTTTCTTCAATATAGTGAAATACACCAAGATTGTTTTCTTTTTTAACCATGTATCTTATGTTTGTTTTACATTATATTCATATCCCCTGTATTTTATTTAGTGAGTAGTCATACCCTAAACTCTATTTGACTTCTATATTCATCTTTTCACTTGAATTTTCCCAGAATATTTTTTTTTACTTCTATTTATTTATTTTACATCATGGCCACATTTTTTCTCCCTCCTCCACCCCTCTGTTCCTAGCCCTAATTACACACATCCACCCTACATCTGTGTAGGAAAGGGCAGGTCACTCATAAGTATCAACAAAACATGGCATATCAGGTTACAGTAAGACTAACCACCTCCCAATGTATTAAGACTGGACAAGGTGACCCAGTATGAGAAGCAGGCTCCCAAAAGCCGGGAAAAAGAGTCAGAGACAGCCCTTGTTCCTACTGTCAGGAGTCCCAGCAGAGGACTAAGCTATGCAACTGTAGCATCTATGCAGAGTGCCTACATCAGTCCTTATATTCCTCTTGTTATTGTATTTTAAATAATGGTCCTCCCAGTAGAGATAACTAGCATTTGCTTGTATTTATTATGTGGCAATCTGTTTGGCAAATGCATAAATGGACTACTTATAACTTACTCCTCACTATGCATGTAAGAGCTCCAGCCTAATGTCTATATATTAAAAGTGGAACATGAAGGTCTCTAAAGATAGACTGTCTACTCCAAGGATGTATATGCTGAGTGGTTGAACATAGTTTGCCTTGAAGTACATCTGTATTTGACACTTGTTTTTTCTCTAAGCAATTACTGTAAATTAAAACTTAAAGAAAACAAGGTAAGATTTTGTTTTGTTTTTTTTTAAACAGAATTTGTTAATCATCTACAAAATTGTTATACTATATCTGGGGACAAAATTCCAGTGGTTTGGAAATTTAGACTAAAATCCAACTATGTAGAGAAGAGTATAATATTCAAATGTGATGGCTCTTTGAGACTCAAAAAAAGTCACACTCTTTCATCTCACTTAAAATAATTAAAAATTTCCCCCATAACTGAGGACTATGCCTTGGGTCTTTCATAGTTGTAATTGGCCCTGCCACTGAAGTATGTCCCAGTTCCTTTTCAAAATATTCTTTTGAAATGGGGACTTACTAATTTCCCAGGCTGGTCTTGAACTTCCGATCTTACTGTTTCAGCTTCTGCCTCTGAAGTTGCTGGGTGGGATTACAGGCCAGCAGCACCAAGTCCTGAACATTAAGTAACTACCAATATGCATTTTTACATATGTCTGTATGTATATTAATTGTGTGTTTGTGTGTGTGCGCGCAAGCGTGTATGTTTGTGTGTGTGTGTGTGTGTGTATGTGTGTGTGTGTGTGTATGTGTGTGTGTATAAGAAGAGAACAAGTACGTAAGTGTGTATAGGCTGATGGTCAGCATTGAGCATCTTCTTCAAACTCTCTACACCACAAATTTTGAGATCACATCTGTCACTGAATCTGGACTCATCAATTTGACAAGATTGTCTGGCCAGAAAGACCTAAGGATCTCTCTGTCTTCATTCCCTCAGCACTAGAGTATAGAAGTTGACCTCTAGGACCTCTGGACTTTTTGTGTGGTTGGTAGGAATCCAAACTCCTGTCCTCATACTTGTATATTAAATGATTTGCCATCTAAAACATTTTATTAACCACTGGCTCTGTACTACTACTAAGAACACAAAACTATTAGAACTGAAAAAACATATTTTCTATATTTGTTTGATTATTAAATTTTATTTCACTTATTTATTTGTTCATTCATACAGAGACAAGGATGACTTACTAGAGTCAGACCTATTGTACCTAGGAGTTAAAGTTGAGGTTATCACGTCTAAAAACAAGTGTCATTACACACTGAGTAATCTCACCACATTAGCAGCTTGTTTGCTACATTTTAACCCTTCCCAGAAAGAACCCATGTTGATTTGGTTTGGTTTATTTTCAGATCTTAAGTAGAACAATCATTAAAGATGTCTTACTATAGTAACTGGAATATTGATATTTTAAAAAAATACTTAAAATGACCTTAGTAACTATGATGATTGTATATTTCTATTTCACATTTTAAGTATCTCCTAATACTCTAAATCCTTTTAAATACTTTGACATTGTCAATGTCTTCTCTGGATAAAGATGTTCTTTACAAACGGAAAGCTTTTAAGTATCTAAAGTGTCCTCCAGATGCACTTTGAGTGAGTGAAACTAAGAAAAAGGTATGGAGATTAAAATGGAAGATGAATTTCCCATGCAAACATTTAGACCATATGAAGCCATGCAAATACAGCCTTCAGAAGGAAAAATGTTTGTCATTATTTCTTTTCAAATTGATCTGTCATCAGAGTACAATTGCAAAATAAAGATTTACATCTTTTTGACTGAAAACATAATTTACATATCACAGGATAAATGGCTTCATAGTGTGAGAACTCCTGGACACATATTCAAGCCGTAGATCATTAAAAAAAGAGAGCAGAAAGAAGTGTTGGGGTAATGAGTGAATTTGGTTTCTTACAACTTAATATAAAACTACCAAAATCCTTCAAACTAGAATTTAAATTTCTTGAGTATGGAATGCATTCAGTCGTGTTCAGAAATTAAATTAAAGAATAATGTGATTATTTAAAGATTGTTTAGAAAAAAATATGTATATATAGAAGGGAGAATGTTAGTATAGAAACACTACAGATTTGAAGAGAAACCTGTTTAAGAAGCAGAGATCCTTACATCTGCCCGAGAGCAAGGACCGCCTCAAGGGAGCAAGAAGTGGCTTCCCCTGAAGCACATTTGTGTGAGTATAAAACAATTTAAACTTTGTTATAAAAAAACAAACTTACCTCAAAGAGGAAAGTAGTGATATCTAAAGATAAATGTTCTAGATAATAGATCATATACATCAAACTCAGCAAGATGAGAATCATAAAATGAATAACTTTTACTAGCTAATCATTTTATAACAAATAATATTTTGTACCAGATTGTCGGAGCACTGACAGTCTGCCAAATAGGTTGGTTCAAATTTGAAAGGAAAGATGAACTGAGAATGATTTGAGACTAAATGGGAGGAAAAATGAGACAAGATGCAGAATTGTAGAACCCAGACAAAAGCAAGGGTGAAAGAAAAATACTGGATCTCTCCTTTATCTTTCCAAGTAAAAAGTCTAGAATAAGTAATAAAGCCTTCATCAAAGACGTGGATTAATAATTACCAAACTCCAAAATATTAAGTTATTTTTTAAAAGTGTGAGAAAGGGAGTTGAAAATAGTATATAATAGTATACACTTAATATATATCTTATATATTTATTTTGCTACTTAATTGACCTTAACCATAAAATATATAGTTTTAAAAAAAATGTTTACATGTTTAATTCTTAACTTAAGAAAAGTCTGATGGTCAATACATACACTCCTGCAATGAAATGTTTTCTTTATCTGTGTCTCTACCTACTTCCATGATTAGATTAATATTAATGTGTACACAATTACATGTGAGAAGTTTGTACCATGTGCCAAATTTCTGACAACTCTTTTTCTCTTTCTAACTTTTATTGTATTCTAATGAAATTTTAATAATATAATAAATGAACTTATAATAATAAATTTTAATATACCTATCATTTAAGGTGTGTTTTAAAGAATCAATAGAAAATATTAAATATTATATTATTTTTAAAAGAAGCCTAGTCAATAACCCTAGAAATATCACTTATGCCTTTAAATATGCTGAAGGGGTACTACTGTTGTCTGTATGATTTGAAAATAAATCAAGAAGCCACAGAATTCATAAAGTAACAGCAGTAATTACTTATGCTAATTGGATCTGAGCATTTGGGAAAAGAATAAAACTTTAGCCTTGGTTTGCTAAGAGTTATCACAAGCTTTTACCCCATCAGCCCACTCATAACTCCCTATCTCCTCAGGTTAAGGGATGTTCCTCTCAGAGCAACAAAGTCTGTCAAAACTTTTGTGTTGAGGCCATTTTTTCTTTCGGATGTGCCATGATACTGCTGTCTCCTAAGACTTTCCTTTTAGCAGAAACACAGGGGTAAAGTTCTGACTTAAGGACACACCCCAAAGTCAAGTATATTTAGTTCCTAATTAAGTTATTTTCTATAGGTAATTTCTTCCAAAGGTCAGTCCAATGCCTTAACAGAAATGGATTCATCACTGTTAACACTCAAGAAAAAGATTGCCTATTAAAAGAGTAAGATTTTTTTAATTAAAATTGTTTTGAAAAAGTAACTCATTCAAGAGCTGTTATGGGTTTTAATAATTCTGTTTTACCATCACCATCAATTACAACAATATTTGTTTACCCTTCCACTTAAAAGTAAGCTTAGGGTAGAAGTAAAGTTTGGGCAGCCAGGCAACACATCTGTAACAGATAAACACAGACTTAGCTGCTGGAGTGAAATAAACTTTTAAATATGATGACTCATTTTAATTCATGTAGTTTCAAAACACTTATCTAGAAAAATCAGCTTATAAGCCAAATGAAACATAAAATATGCATTTCTGTTTTTCTTCCATTAGTTGTTAAGAAAAAGTAAAGAAATATACAAATTAATATTGGAGCAGGACTCTCCTTGGAATTTTTATTAAAGCTATGTTTGCATTTATACTTAGATTAACACCTGTGTAATGAGGCAGTCTTGCATATTTATTTAGTTAGGTTTATGAAAATAAAAAATTGTGATTTAGTAACAAGAAAAAATTGAGGGCAACCATTTTAATGTAGATACTTGACTCAGATCTGCCACAATTTTTTCTCGGGACTAACGATATCTTTTTCTGATTTGTTAGGTGCCACAGAGCTCTTAGCTCAGTAAACTCAATTATTTTAAACAAAATTCTGTTAGAATGCATCATGGAGAGTTGACTTTTCTTAACTGCTGATTCTCTTTCCATTTCAGTTTTCATCAAAATTTTTATCCTTTCATTAAACATCTTGCAGATTTTTATGAGACTAATGGAATTTAGATTTATGTTTCAGTCACTGAATTATTCCTCTTAAACTGTAGACTTAGTTCAAAGTTGAAGCTAGCATTGTTTTTCCAGATCATACCATTTGAAATACAAGATAATAAACATTCCGTGTTCGTGGCAACTAAATCCAAGCTGCACAGTGTAGAAGCTGAGAGAGTCATGAATCTGTCAGCACACTCCCAGGCTTCTAATCATTACTGTATAGTTACAGTAAAATTACTCAGCTGCTTATGCCTTCTACAGAAGTAGTGATAAAGGGAACTCTTAAGGAGTGTGTTCACTTTAGTTGCTGGGAGATAAAACTGTTTTGATAAGCAAAAGGTAAGGAAGGCACCCACAGTAAAATCTGTTATAAGACAAACACACGGGAACATGGATTGTCAAAAGCACAAGGGAGGTTGAAACACAGTATAAAAAAAATGAAGTTCCTTACATGATGTCACCTATTTAGTCTATGACTGAATGAATAAACAATGCTCTGTATTACAATTGCAGCATGGGAAGTTGAGCTTCAGAGCAGCCTATCTTGAAGAAGCTCAGACAATAAAAGTATAAATTGAACTGAATATATAAGACAATGAGTTTATATGTCTCCATGATTTTTGCATTAGAAAACACATGTGTTCTAACAAAGATACTGCAGATGGGTCAAGACACTTCAGAACATAAGATTTTATGAGTAATATATTGTTTAATTTTCTATATTTCTATTATCACTTCCAGAGTAAAATAAAAATAACAAGTAACATGAGAGGCAAGAAGAGAAGATTAGAATTAGCTAAGAGAAAATACGCAAGATTTCTTTTTCAGCTTAACTGACTTTAATCATTTGTATTTTTTTGAAACTAGAGAGAACAAAAACATAAAGACTAATTATAACACTTAAGAATTTACAAAGACATTAATCTCCATGTCATTTATAAAGCCTTTAATTAGCATATATTCAGAGAATTGACTATAATATTAACACGACTACCTCTAATTCACCTAATTAAATATCTGTTTTGAAACTGAATTCACACTAAGAAATAAAGATCCTAATATTTAAATTCTAAAGCAAAAACTTCACATCTTTAAAATACATATTTTAATACTTATTAATAAAATCAAGTCTATATTCATACTAAAATTACCATATGCTGTTACACTTAGAATTCTGTTCAGCCCCATTTTTCTACTAACCACTTCTTTGGAAGATAAAAGAACAATATACCTTGATTTTTCCAAGAAAATAAACTCTTTAAAACGGTCCATCAACTAATAAAACCACCAATTTAATTACTTTTCCATTCTTGAGACTATAAAATGATCTAACTTATAACTGGTATTATGACAAGGACCTAATAAACTTATAATGACTTGATATTAGAGCTGAATTTCCATTGGAAATAGAGGGAAGGTTTATGACTTGGGGAATTTCTAATCCCCAGGCACATTGATGAAATGCAATTCATGTAAAATTCTCCTGATCCTAGCTGTTTTCTAATTATAACTTCAGGTACTAAACACACACAGGGAAAAAAAAAAAAAAACCTAAGAACAAATAACTGAGGGAGTTAGTAACACTTTATAAGAAGAAACAAGTGCTTATTGATTTGATTTTATGCCTTTTAAATTGCTTTTTCATAAATCATTTGTATACTCATATATTAGAAGAACATGATAAGTAAAATACTTATTAGTTGAATGTAGAGCAGAAATAAATCAAACTATTTCCTAATGAATTCTATATAAACATGCTTTTGTATAATAACAAGAGCCCTGATCTGAAGATAATGAACATTTGGATTATAACTTTTTCATTTCTAATACTTAAGCATTTTTTTTATTTCACACTATATCAAAGAGAGAGCTGTGACTTTAAACGTAAAGCCAAAATCATAATACACATTCACACATACTTCAGCAAATAAATCTTGAAAATATCTCATATTTTCAAGGCATTTACTGCTGTTTTTTTTTTTTCTTAAATGTACTCATAACTACACAATTGTGCCCAGGAAATTAAAAGTGGACTGGCTAATTCAATATCCTGACTGTGCAGGGTCTACAGGAGAGTCTTCCAGGCAAACAGACAGCCACAGATATTTCCCCTCGGGGTGATAGAGAGATGGCTTATTCAGTATCCCCTACTAGAACTTTGAAAATATCCATGTGAAAATGGATGTACAGAATTAAGACTGTTTATGTTGATTATAAATTGTGAGTAATGAGAAACAAAATCCTATTTAAAGGCCTTAATCAAACCTAATTGGTCAAAAACTTTAAGTACCAAAGCCCATCCCCATACTAAAAGTCTTTCAAAGGCCACACAAAGAATCCCTTGAGAAGGAATTAGTAAATGTCGACTGGAGCTCAAGATCTATTCAATGATGCATGTTTTATTGTTCCCAAATACTTTTAGGGATTGGAATTATAAACATATTATTTTTAAATATAAATGAAATGCTTACATTATAATGTCCCTCATGTTTGGTATCTCATAAAGAGTAAGGTATTCCTGGCTTTTCAGGATTCCCATAAAAACAAAGCCAAAGCCTTCAATTACAGAACTCCATACCCAACAAATACCCTCTCATTTGAACTACCAACTTCACCCTATTCTAAAAGAGTATATTACACTACATTTTTAATGGTTGCATTCAAGTTTTTCCTACTTAGAGGAATACTGTATTTAAATGTTCTAAATTGAATATTGAAAACAGAAAAGGAAATCACAAGCAAAGCAAATGAAGTATGAATAAAATTTGGAGGAAAGATAACAGTAATATGTCCAAAGTCCTTTTTGGTTTTGTTAAATACATCATGATAAAGAATGTTAAGGCATCAAAATGGATAAGGGGTCAGTGTACAGTCAGTACCAACTTTGAAATTTCCATATACAACTAAAACTACTCAAATATATAACTTTGTTAAAAACAAGTGTTGTTTTCTTCAGAGAATATTCAACTTGTTAACATAAAACAGGGATGGAAATACTAGATATAATAATATGATATATAATAATAATAGTGTTGCAAAGTGAGAAATCTGTGCTGCAGAAAAAGAATCTCCCTGATGACCTCATAGATACAGCTGCCTCCCTTGTCTTTGCATAAAGATTGGTCATAAAGGAAATTGCATTACTTTGCATGGCATCTGGTCAGGGAATGACATAAGCTCTGATTTGTTTTTCAGAAAATAGAAACCTGTTGCATTACTGGGTGTGGCCATCAGCAAGGGAAGAGAGGGTACCTGATGAGTACTTATAAATCTATTGTAGAAATATCAGGCAGAGATTTTACTCTGGTGATGTGAAAACAAGGTGAAATGAGTCATGACACACAAAAATGAATAGAATATATGGAAATAAAAGAAACTGACAGATCTTCACTCAGAATATTGAGTAGATGGAAGAAAACAATGACTTAAAAAAGCTATATAAAAATATGTCATAGTCAAAGGATACAAAACACAAAAGAAACTGGCATTATGAAAGTCAACTCTGGGTACATTGAATATATGCAAAGTTAAATGGGAGGAGCTACTAACATAGATGGAAAGTTTGCTGAGCCAATAAGAGTGTAGAGTCAGTGGAAATGTTGAGTAATGGAACAAAGGAAAATAATCAAGAAGAGTGTTGGGAAACACGTAAATGTGGTGAGATATTGTATATTTAATAAAAATCAGTCGGAAATCTCAGAGGACTCACTGCCAGGCCTTGAAGTTCAGAGAATAGTGATCCACGCTTTTAATCTGATCACTTGAAAGACAGAAATCCTTCTGGATGCCTGTGATTTCAAGGCCTAACAACCAGTGGTAGCCCACACCTTTAACCTAACTACAAGATTATGATACAAAGTTGAACCAGGAGGTAAAATTGCAAGAAAAAGAAAGATATATAAGGCAGGAGAAGGCAGAAATTCAGTCATTCTGTAGAAGCATAACACTATACGAAAGAATTTATTCCAAAAACAAAATCATGTAGACCGAACCTAGTTTTTAATAATCAAAAAGATGCCGTCGGTTTGAGAGAGAGTGTGGGGCATGAGAGAGAATAGAGGAAGGATGAGAAAGTGAGGAAATAATTATTGTGTCTATATTTTGCTTCATTGTTGGTCCCAATTAAAACTATAATTGATAAAGCAACTATTCAGCTAAGTACAAATAGAAATATTTTACAATTTAGTTATCAATTATTCATACAGACATGAATAATGGTAGAAAGGTTGCAATGAAAGCACGAGAACTAGACCTCACATCACCAGCACTCCCAGAAAAAGCCATCCATGGCTGTGCAAATCTTTGGCCAAACTTTGAAGAGCAGAGACAAATAGATCCTAAGAGCTTGATGACCAGCCAGACTAGCCAAAGCATTAATTTCAGAACTTTTCTTGATAAAATAAGAAATCGAATAGTAGAAAAAGAGACAATTTTCTAGTTGATTTCTGCATGTGTGTACGATTGTGTGAGTGTGCATACACCCATGCATATAGTGCACACACATACACAAATACAACACAAACCACACCAAAATAGGAAATCAAAGAAAAAAACAACATACTTCTGCTTAAAATTAGATGGCTAATAAGTCTTGTCATGAACATTATTTGCAGTTCCATTTTTGGATATAATAAAGTCGGTCAAGTACTGGAATCGCAACAAGTTTGACAAAAGACTAATAAAATTTTCTTATTACATGTGTTTTTATTTGGGTTTGATTATTGCTCTCTCTTATAGCACAATTTCTGCCGTACTGAGAATTGTCTGTGAAGGAGGTTTATTTCCTAAAAAGGTTAGGCATTGCCTGCTGCATTTAGCTGAGGTTTTCTGTTACACTAGTTACAGAATTGAACTGAGAGTCAAGAACAACACTCTTATTCCCTAAAGAATAGTATTTCACCTCAATGTGAATGTTCTCACAGGTAAATGGAAATAATAACTACATTTCACTTGAAAATCTACGCATTGCAAAATAGAAATATTCACAGAGCAGTATTTTATGTGTGTACACAAACATACATACATATTGTCAATTTTTACATTTTAAAATACATATTCATGAAATTATGTTGCCTTAATGTGTTTTTAAATACTGCTCATCTTTTCTGAATTTAATAATTAAAAGAGATCAAACTGTAACTTGTTAAAGGCAAGCACACACAACTATCACATGCCAACAAATATCTTCACTGCACGGGCAATCATTCAGAAGTTGGAGGGAAATCACAGAAAACCGATAGGTGTAAGAGTAGATAAGAAATGTAAGACTTCTTCAGCTGTGGGGAAACTAACGATGATAAGGATAAACTTAGTCTCTGCATTTTTGTTTTGGTTTGTGGCAGTGTCTCACTATGTAGGTCTTTGTAGGTCTGGCTGGAATAGACCTCCGTAGGTAGACAAGGCTAACCTTCAATTCACAGAAATCTGCCTGACTCCTCTGAAATTACCTCCTGTCTGATTTTAATTTGCATTGCTATGGAATGAACATTTTATAGAATAAATATCTTGCCATTTAAATTTTAAATAATCTGTTTATGACTAAATTAGGCAAACAGATTCTAAGGGAAGAATTTAACTCACTTAAAGCTATGTGTGAAAAGGAATAGTGTTCTATATGAGAGATTATTACAATATTTGATATATACAGAGATACGCAATGATTATTCCATGACTAATAATTAATATCCCTAGCAATGGATCCTGCAATCACTACAGTTGAATACCAAGAGAGAGGATGGAATAGTTATTGACTTTATTGATTCACCACTCTGGGTAGTCTTTGTGTTACTGGAATGTGATGCTAGGCATGGTATTAAAGTAATGAGATGTCTTTAATATTATATATCGCTTGGAGGAATCAAATTATTTTAAGATATTTTAATAGTTATGAGAAAATCAAGGAGCTATAATTCTATTCTACTGAACACAACAAAGAAAGGAAAATTTCAAAAAAGATTCTCCACATGATTCCAAGGTTTATCTTCTAAGTTTAACTGCATAGGGTTTAGTTTTATAACCTAAGCGACTGAAACATTTTCATACTTCAAGAAGCACAGGAAACAATACTTACCTCCAAGTAATTTTGTGGTGTGTAAGTGATAATGACAAGTAATTTTACAAATCAAAAACCAGTATTTTCACATGAAAGATGCACTAACATACTTTCTATTTACAATACATTTAGTATTACTTTTATATGTCTTATGTTGTAAAGACAGAGTCACTCTATGCAGTTATGTTGGATAGCTGTGATTGTGTTTCTTTGTTCCTCAAGTGTCAGGATTGCATACATTTGGGATCCCTTAGCTTTAGGAGTAGGATCTACAGGTATACCCTTATCACATACGTCAAGAAGAACAGGAATTGTACAAGTCACTTACTCAGAGCAAGTGAATAATGTCAATAAATTAGTGATATTACGTATTTCAGACTTGAGAGTGAAGTCAAAAGATCCCATCAAAAAGTCCTGGCCTACTCACAGAATTTCTCAGTTGCCTGTAGTTTTTTGCGTAAGGTTGAGGCCTTGTGAAATTTTCTCCATCTATTTTGGCAAGCATGTTGTTGGTGTTGTGTTTGCTCAGATCAAGCTTAGGCAGTCACATTGATGAGATCTTTTTGAGATTGTAACTTTTGCCATTAATAGAAGATACAATCTCACAGCAAACTCCTCGACCTTCTGGTTCTTAAAATCTTTCTGACTCCTCTTCCTTTCCAAAAAAGAGTGGACCAATTGTTTATCTAAAAAATGGTCAGCCCTGAAAACATACAAAGGAGTATTTTCTACAAACTAAGCAGGCTATATTTGGAAATATATTTGTATAAACATTTATCAGCAATTAAAGAAAAAAAACAGCCCCATCCATTTGAAAAAGAGAAGAGAGGAGAGTGTGCGGGAAGAGGGATAGAGAGACAGATTATAATTATAGTCTATTGCAAAGGGAAGGAAAGTCAGCCTGCTCCAAGTCTACACTCCACTGATCCTGTTTCACATTGTTATTGGAGATCGGAGGAGAGCAAATTTAGTCTTCTGACAATTATCAATAATTTTGTGATGGCATTTTCAAAGCAATAATCAAAGATTTCATCAAAAAATAACAAGAGAGTTTAATCACATATAATCCTTTTCAAGATACACCAAACAATGTATATTTTGGTGTCTAAAACTAATTGTGCACTCGAAGGAAGCTGTTATGAGTTGGCCTAATGGTTCAAAGATTTGATGAGGAGCTACAGGCGGGAGTTAACTAGAAAAGAGAAAAAGCAAGGATTAAGGAAGAGTTAGACCATGAAATGAGCAGGATTTAGAAAACTGACTTCATATTAGTATAAAAATCAGCACCAATAGCAAAACACTCCTTCAACAAGTGAGTTCCACCAAAGCTGTGGACCAGCTAAATTCAAGAAAGCATAAACGTATAAGGACAAAAATGCCAAGTCTAAAAACTTATATATAAAATTAAAAAGATCACTACATTTTTACAGAGGAAACAAAGCATTCTTTAAAAGGTTTGCCATCTGGAAGATGAAGGCCTATTAAATAATTAATGGAGCGTTTGGTAAATATAGAAAGTCTGTTATACCCAAGCATAAGCATAAAATGATTAGAGAAAGAAGTTATAATAGCAAAAATCCTAGGGCTTTGCATTTAGCATCTGTAGCAATTAATTAAGGATGCTTATTATTTTTAATTCATATTCTCACTTTAACAATAAGGTTGTTTTAATTCAAAGATTAAATTCCAAGCTATGGGCATCATAATTATGTCCCATATGAAAAATGTGTATAATATGATCAATATTAAAAAGAAAGGCATATTTAGTGTTACAGCATTACTGACAGTCACATTATTTTCATTTGTTAGATACACCTACTTTATTTTTAAGACTGTAATTATAAGAATTAGAGGTACAAAATTGGAGGCAAAAAGTAAATGCAAATAACTTCCATTTACATGGAATAAACTAATATTATTTTTAACTTATGTGCTTGGTGGTTGCATGATGATTTGTCTTCAGAGTTTACTATAGTTTTTTAAATTAAATGTATTTCAATTCCAGATAAAAATTTCAACAAAACAGAAAATGTGTATGCAATGTTATTCTTGTCAACTAAAATGATGTTATAAAAAAATCTAATGGCTAGGAAATTGAAAAATGGTCCATATAAAAATTCAAATCAATAATATATCTTTAATCATTTGAATCAGTTTGCCAACATGTATCAAAATATAAATTGTTCACAGAATTTTATCTTGCAAACTTATTTCTAAGAATTTATGTTGACACATATATGCACTGGGGGGATATCTATTACAGTATTATTTGCAATTGTGAATTAAACCTAAGCACCTTCCAATATATTAAGGCTTGGCAAGGTGACCCACTAAGAAGAGTAGGGTCCCCAAGCCAGTAAAAGAGTCAGAGACTATGACAGTTTCATGGGCCATTAATTTTTTTTCTTCAACAACAAAAGGGAAGTTGACTACACTCACAACAACATGCACATAATCTGATCCAATAAATCATAAGTTTAATGTTAATTGTTTTCATTAGACTTTGAAAACCTTACTACTGTAACATTCAACTAGAAATAAATTTACAACACCTTACTAGATTCATGGAAAGTAAACACTAGCTCCTAAAATATACAGGACTCACCTTACAAGTGTGAAATACTTCATTTATTTTTTCCCATTGAAGATATGTTAGCTTCATTCCAAGTCTAAGAGAAATTTCCATTATTTTCGTTTTACAAGCCATCTGAAACCCATCAGATACCTTTATCATTTGCTGAAGCTACTCTTTAAATATTTCTGGTTCTGTAGTGCCTATTTCTGCAAAGAACAAAGTGTAGGATATTTTTAATTCATTCTATTATTAAAAGAAGAGAAATGTAAACTTCTGGCTATATAGAAAGATAAAACTGTGAACCTACTTGTTATTTTATCTTAAAGGAATTGAAGGAGAAGGAATTAAAATGTTAAGGCAATTTCCTAGATCTTATAAAGTAGGATACTTTTTGAATGAGGTGCATCATACAACTAATCTACCCAAATCTTCATCCTCTAACATCAATGCCTGCAGCAAAATTATAAACTAGAAAAAAAGGGCATTCCAAATTTAAAAAAAAAAAAAGTGAAGAGTATTAAATCAGACCCCCATACAAACCCCTAAGCTACATTAAGGGACACATTTTTTTTTTCCATTTGTGCACTGTGAACAGGACTCAGTATAAGAACTTACTGACGTAAGCAATCATAAATTCTGTCTTGTATATTCTATCTATCTGAGGAAAAGTACAAGATACTCCCTAGCTACTGAGCAAAGTAAAAATATAAATTTTCATTGTATTGCCTTAAACTTCCATCATTCATATTATTATTAATATGATATCTCAGCTGATATTATTGTAATGTATGGGGTATTGTGTTAGATGTTACAGATGAGTAGAGACTGAAAAACTCATTAATCAGTCCACACAGACTAAGAAATTTGAAACTAGCAGCTAAGGAAACCACTCAGTGGTTATGTGCACATGCTGCTCTTGAAGAGGAGTTGAGTCTATTTCCCAACACCCCTAATCAGGGGGCTCACAGCTTTGCCTATAACTACTGCCCAAAGGAAACCAAAGTCCTTCTCTGGCCTCCTTGGGCATAAGTATACCTATACACATGCAAACACACCTTTATAATTAAACTTAATTTATTTTTCATTAGTTTATTTATTTTAATTTCCAACCAAATTTTTCCCTTCCTCCTCTCCTCCTAGCTGCTCCTCCCACCTCTTCTCAACTTCTCCCCTATGCATCCCTCCCTTCACATTCCTATTCAGAAAAGGGTAGGCCTCCCATCGATTTTGAAAAACATGAGTTATTAAGTAACAGTAAGACGAAGCACCTCCTATGTATTAAGGCTGGGCAAGGCAACCCAGTATGAGAAACAGGGTCCAAAAGCCAGTAAAGAGTCAGAGACAAGCCCTGCTCCCACGGTTAAGAGTCCCATAAAAAGAGCAAGCTTTACAACTACCACATACACCCAGAGGGCCTAAGTCAGTCCCATGCAGACTCCCTGGTTCTCTATTCAGTCTCTGTAAGCTCCTATGAAGTTAATTGATTTAGTGGGTATTCTTATGGGTTCCTTGACCCCTCTGGATAGTACAATCCTACCTCCCTCTCTTTGACAGGATTCTCTGAGCTTGACCTAATGCTTGACTTTGTATCTCTGTATCTGTTTCTAGCAGTTGCTGGATGAAGCTTCTCTGATATCTATTGACTGAAGCATGACTCTATGAATATAGCAGAGTATCATTAGGCATCATTACATTGAAAAAAGTCATCCTGGGTCAGGTAAATCAAATCCAGAAAGACAAACATGGTATATATTCACCTGTAACTGCATATTATCTGTAAAATAAAGGATAACTATGCTATAATCCACAGACCCAGAGAGACTAGTAACATGGAGTGCCCAAAGGGGACACTCTTTGGCAAGAGACGTAGAAGAGATCTCATATCATAGGTGGACTGGGAGTGGGTAGAGATAGGAACATAAGGAATCAGGTGGGGGGGGTGATGAAAGATATGACTGGAAATGTGGGTGGGGGGGGATTCCAGGCTCATGTAGAAACATGGTGCAAGACAAATCCCAGATATATCTGCAAGAATGGCCCCAGATAAGACTAACAAATGCAGATATAGAGCCCGAACAGGTCATCTCTTGTGACCAGGTAAGACTTCCAGTACAGGGACTGGGACATCAATGCACTCAACCACATAAATGTCAACCTAAAGTCTGTCCTGCCTCGGAGATGTGTTAGAAAGGCAGGTAGGATAAGGGTGGGGCAGAAATTGTGGGAGTGGCCAATCAATGACTAGGCCAGCCTGAGACCCATACCTCAAGTATGAGCCTACCCCTGACACTGCAAGGAGCACCAGGATACAGAGACTTGATGGCCAGAGACCAAGAATAGAGCAAACATGACCAGAGGAAGAAAAATATCAAGGTACTAATATCTACATCTTTTTTTTTTTTTAGTCTGAGAGGCAAGATAAGACATAGCCATGTGCTACAAATACACAAAATAAAATATGACTAAACATTCTACAGTTGTGATGGTAGGTCAGAGACTAGGGCTCACATCCTACAGATGTGATGGTAGGTCAGAGGTTAGGGCTCACATCCTACAGATGTAATGGAAGGTCTGAGACTAGAACTCATCAGTCCTGCTCTGTGGATGAGAGACAGGAAAGCATTTAAGCCAACCTTTGAGATAGAACAAATACCAGAAGATTATGGCTGTGAAGGACTAAACAATTTTAGGGTGCAAATGATGTACAGAATTCTAGTTAACTGAGTGCATCCAACTCTCAGCTGTTTGCCTAAAATGTGACTTACACTGAAAAGATAAACTTGGAAGAAAAATTTAAAAAGTACTTTAGAAGATGGCCTATAATATCAGATCAGAACAACATACTGAAGAATGTAGGAGTCAGAAGAGATTTCCATAATATTTAATCTTCATACAGAAACTTCTGGGATCATATCTCCATTCAATTTTTGAAGGTGTGCAGAGTAGACTTGAGTAAGAATAATTTGGAAAGAGCACATTAGTTATGATAAAAAAATGTGGACTAGAGTTACATTGACTGAAATCTGATGGTAGACAGACATCAAAAATTTCTAAATACATCCAGACAGTGTACTATCTTTTTGGGTTTTTTAAAATAACTTTGACATTTTAAATTAGAGTTTTTAATACATTCTTAATGCATACATAACATAAATGAAAAGAATAAGTTGGGGAGAAAAAGAGAAAGAAGAAAAATAAATTTGCAAATTTATTTAAAACATGTTGAATGTCCTGAGCTGATAAAAATAAGATGTAAGTACTTAAGAATAAATCAAAGACTCATAGTGCTGATTGAGTGATTATGATAGTATATCATTTTTGTGTTTGTGTAGTATTAATAGAAATTCATATTTATGGCTGATGGTTGTAATGTCTTTAGGTATCCAGACCACTTTAAGAAAGACTACTTGATACAGTAGATAAACTAAGATAGACTTAAATATAGATATGAAAATTTTAAATAATTTTATCTCCATTTTTATTATTTAATTTATTTTTTTTATTTTACATCCCAACCACAGTTTTACCTCCCTCCTCTCCTGCATCCATTCCCCTATTCTCTCCTGTAATCCATGCCTCCTCTGCATAGGTCTTCCATAGGTATCAACAAAGAATGCCATATAAAGTTGCAGTAGGACTAAGCTCCTCTCCTTGGATTAATGCTGGGAAAGGCAACCCAGTATGAGAAATAGATTCCCAAAAGCCAACCAAGGTGTTAGAAACAGAACCTGTCCTCATTATTATGAGTCACACAATAGACCAAGCTATACAACTGCCACTTATACATAGAGGGCTTGAGTAAGACCCATGCAGACTTGTTTGTATATTGGTTCAGATTCTGTGAACTTTTATAAGCCAAGTTAGTTCTTTCTGAGAGTTCTGTTGTAATGCCCTTGACTCTTCTGGTTCCTAAAATTCTTCCTGCCTCTTCTCAGTAGGATTCCCTGAGCTTGGCAAATGTTTGTCTGTGAGTCTCTGCATCTGTTTCTTTCAATTACAGACTCTCTGGTTACCATTGGAATAATCCTCCATCTGTGAGTACAGTAAAATATCTTTAGGTAATACTACATTAACATTTCTTTCTATCCTAGGTCTCTGGGCCATCTATCCTCTGGATCCTGGTGTTGTAGGCAGTGTCAGCAATGGCATCATTCTTGAGACAAGGGTCTCAGGCTGTACCAGTCATTGGTCGGCCACTCCCACAATCTGTGTCATTCTTATCCTGTCCCTTACCTACATTTCTAGCACATCCCATAGATAAGACAGGCTTTAAGTTGAAGCTTATGTGGCTGGGTTGGTGTCCCAATCCCGCCACTGGAAGTCTTGCTTGGTCACAGGACATGTCAAGTCTAGATACATATAAGCAATTGCTAGTAGTATTAGCTGTAGTCATTCCTGTATATTCTTGGGAGTTACTCTTGGCATTAGGTTTCTACCAGACTCTGAAATTCTCCCTATCCAGTCATCTCTTTCAGCGTTCTCCCCCTTTACTTACCCCCAACCCAATTCCTCATGTTCCAGTCCTCACCTGGCCCTAGTCCATACACAAGATTTATCCTATTTCCCCTTCCCAGGGGAATACATATGTTCTCACATTGGGCCATTGTTACCTAATCTCTATAGGTCTGTAAAATAGCCTGGTTATTGTTACAGACAATATCTGTCTGTTCATCTTTCTGGATATGAGTTACCTCACTAAGGTTCTAATTTCATCCATTTGCCTTTCAATTTCATGTTTTTAAGAGCTGAATGATACTCCATTGGTAAATGTACTAAATTTTCTTTATCTATTCTTCAGTTGAGAGGCATCTAGGCTGTTTCCACATTCTATTACAACTAAAGCTACTATGAACACAATTGAGCAAGTGTGACTAAGCATCCTTTGGCTATATGCCCAAAAGTGGTATAGCTGGATACTGAAGGTTGATCTATTCCCAATTTTCTGAGAAACTACCATGTTTATTTCTAAAGTGACTGTACAAGTTTGTACTCCCACCAGCAATGGAGGAGTCCCCTTGCTCCACATCTTCTCTAGCATAAACTGTCATTTGTAAGATGAAACCTGAGTCCTTTTCATTTACCCACAAATCCAGCTCTACAGAAGTTACTGAAATGAAAAGCCCATCCCAAGGAAGTTATCTATCTTCCACGTATATGTAGATTAAAAGAAACTAAGGGGTCTATATGAAAATAAGTTTCTGTTTAAGTTGTAAGTTTAACATAACATTTATATTTTATCTATATTACATGTGTGTAAAACATAAGTTTAATTGAATATATAGACAAAATTTATAGAGAAGCAAACTTAAAAAATTTTGACATACTAAAAAATGTAAAAATGCCACAATTAAATTAATTGTTTAATTCATGTACAAGTTGGAGAAAGTATATGTGACTACATCTAAGCACTCCCTTTGGTGACGAACCTAGCCTTATACAAATAGTGAGTTTGAAGAAATTGGGACTGTGTAGTTATGTCCTGTCTCAAAACAATAAAAAAAATTAAAGTAGAGACATTGGTTAAAATAATTTGAAGTAATTAAAAACATGGTTAGAAAAATATTACAAGTAAATATAAAAATGGTATCAAATACTATTTTATTTTAAATATATTTAAAATTTTAATTCAAAAATCTCTAGTTTCTGCTAAATATGTATTGACAATATGATTGCCATTGCTCCTCAAAAATACTCTAAAATAATATTATGGAAATAAGTATATAAATCACAATAATGAAGTTATCTATAGTATGGTCTTAAGTTTTAAAAATAAGTCTTTTTAGAGGAAATATATTTAATGAACAAAACCACACAGCAAGGCTATCAAGATAAGACTGTAAACCAAACGCTCACTAGATGTTCACAGTCGACTGGCAAAAATAAGGTCGAGGGAGAATAAAAGAGAGTTTACATAACAATTGTTGGAAATATGAAAGGAAAATCCCCAGGCTAGAACACGAAACAGTCTATTAGAAGGATATGTCATGTGTCCAGATTAATAAATGAAGAAGAGTCTTAATAAGAAAAAAACATTAAGACATATCATGATACCAATAATAAAGATGTAAAGAAAGGAAGCTTGGGGTCAACCATCAACAATCCTAGACAAAATTACTGAGGGAGCAGAAGCAGACCTATCTAAACAAGACAGCCAAGGAGCAGCACACCATGGAACCCACACACATTGCAGAAGATACAGAAAGTGATGGTCTCTCTGGAAGTACTTACCCAGTTTATTTAATTTACATGTACATAAATACAATAAATGTTGGAGCAAATGTTTAAGTGTAAATGCACATATAGCACACCCACCTGCATACACCTGGTTACAGCAGCAGCTTTAACAAATTAAAACTCTAAACAAGTGTTTCTCAAAAAGTGGATAGTAAGATAGTAACAGAACCATGGTACGTAAGAAGGAAAAAGACTATTCATACAGAAAGCTCGGGATTATACCAGTCTCACATTTTCATAGACTGAATGACACTATTTAGCAAAAATTCTTGAAACGAGATAAATAATAAAGAAAAATTAATAACTTGAGATGATATAGATGGGTGTCTATAAAAGGACAGCTTGATGGATATTTTTGGGGCAATGGAATAATTCTCTGTCTTAATTACTATGGTGGTTAAGTAAATACACATGCTAATATCTTTTAAATCATAAAAACAGATACACATACATTAGAGTTAATTCTGCTCTGTTCGTGTATATACTTATACACAGTATGAACCAAGGGGAAAGGTTAATGGGCATGGAAGAACTTTTTGTTCTATGCTTCCATCTTTTTAAAAATTGAGAGTCCTCTGAAAACGAACATTTTAAAAAAGACTAAGTACGTAGCTGCTCAGTGGCAGAGTGCTTGCCTAGCGTCTATAAAGTCCATGGTTTGACCCTTGTGCCACAAAATATAAATGAATAGTTATAAATTAAACACACTGTTAGGGATATTAAAAAATCAGTGTATTTAAAAGGAAAAACAAAAAAATCTATATTTCTGCAAAGTAATTTACAAAGCATTACTCTAAGAATTTCTAACACAGTAAGCAAGCAATAGGAAACTAGAGAATTTATTATTTACTTATTGTTCAGAAAACCATATCATTATAGTAGCATTTAGGATAACAAATTGTACACTCTCCTTTCCTGAGGAGCATATTTCCTAAAAACCAATTGATTGAAAATTAATGCATGTATGACATTTCTGAATTTCCTGTAGCCAGTCTATAAGTCAGACCTAAGCACCACTAATCAGAAGATTAAAAGGCCCAATAGTCTGAGGATGATAGATTCAGTGGGAGACTCGATGCTGTCTGATTCCCGGCAGTGCACTTATTTGATGACTTCCTGCCTTCTTCATAATGCTGAAAAGGGAGTTCCTTCAGCAATAATCTACAAATTAAGAGAAACCCATTTAGCCTGTCAAAAAAGTTACATGATTGAATATCCCTAAGCAGCATGCCAGGTATTTAATCAGTACTTTACAACAGACTGAATAGTTCTTATTGCCTTTGCTACTCTAGGAAATTTAATTTTATAATTTTAACAGATAAAAATATGAAATCAAAATTACTGCATAAAGGGAGATAACTGACTGTGAACAAAATATGTGAAAATAATCTAATGCATTGTAGGGAAACAGTAATTGGCTGAGAAAGAATGTTGGAAACATTCATTTTTCTGTTAGGATTAAAACTAGTAAATGGGATAGGATAAACTATCTCTCTGGAAAATAGTTGGTTGCAATAAGAAAAGAAAAACTATAACTTATGTCATGTTTTATATATTTTGTTCTAATATCATATAAGAGAATTGGAGTTGTTATCTTGTAAATTAGTAAAACAGACTGTATTCAATGCTTTAACTATATTGAGATGTAATGCTGGTGAGTGTGTGGAGGGGTGATCTGTTTGTGTGCATTTCAATCTATGTCTATTCCTTCAATATTAAAGACTGAAACTTCTAAATATAAAGAGAATCTAATCAGATTCTTCTAACTATTATACATTATTAACTATCTTATTGATAGTTTACAGATAATTGCCTTTTTCATTTTATCAAAATTTCACCGCAGGAAGCTAAACCACAAGAAAGTTAACAAAGACATTGACATTTTGGCCAAGGATATACACAGTCTAACTACAAGCTATTTTAATATTATATTATTTAGCTCTGTGAATATTTACCAGGACTATTACCTTGATTTGCATATTTTTTCATTGAATATTAAGTTCTTTACCAGAGAGTTTAAAGAAAGGGAAAGTTACCTCATGAGAAGAGTTAAACAGATGCTGTATGTATAAAGTGGCAACGTATATTTGTGAAACATGGATGAGAGGCAGTAAATTAAATGGCTGGGGCAAGGGTGCAGTTTATAGTATCCAACAAGAGAAAGACAAATTTCAAATTTGAGTTCAATTCATAGCAGATATTATGAACCTATGAGATTCTAAAACTATACTAATGCTAACAGATGCTACAGTCAGCATCACTGTGCTATCAATGTGCATGGTTAACCTTGTTGCCCTCATACTATTGTCTATACAAATACTTTAGTTGTTACCCTCTGAGAGTCTGGGTTCACTAATATAGAAAATGAAGACTGAAATATCACCTGGTCCTAGAACAGTGATCAAGCATATGCTGCCTATGCACTTTCTGATACACATATGTACAATATACTGTAGCTCCTAATTAGTGTAAAGCTTCAATTCTTTTAGCTATTGAGCTTTGCCCCTCCCCAAATCACTCATGGCAATCTCACCTGTATGCCATTCAAGTAATTCAGAAGTAGTTTTGAATTAAGAACATTTTTTTTCCAGCAGATACAACAAGTTAAAAGGGTAATTTACTAATTAATTGATAGTACACAAGTCAGCTTTAATATTTTTATTAACTTTTTTCTCCTGGAAAAAAAAAAGAGAAACAAATGATGTATATGTTTAATAGGAAGTTTCTTGTAGATTTAAAAATAATTTTGTTAATTCTGAGTAGCACCTTATGCTGCAACACCTGGTAGGAAAACGAATCAAACATTCATAAAAATTCTATGCATCTCTAAACTTCCATTCATTTACTTTCCCAAGCATGTTTTGCCTCCACCACAATCATAACTAAAAAACACATTTTCATCAGGCTACACAGAGTAAAATCTATTCCTTTGACCTCTACCTTAATTTTTCAGTTCCTGCACTGGACTATTTAATTTCATCTTTTTGTTCAAATTTCAAGAAGAAAGAACAATACTGCTTATTTAAGCAGGAAATTAAATGGAGTCCAGTTCCCCAAGCCATATACTCTGAAGCATAAACATGGGATGTACATACATGTACATGTACAACTGGTCCTATTAATCCCTTAGCCAAAATCACAAAACTCTGATTCTATGAACGTCTTCTGATGTTTTAAATTATTTTAATTTGTAGTTAAAATGGTGTACTTACAGATGTTGTTCACATAAACTTGCCTTTACTCTTGCATTCTTCCAATTTATTCTACATATACCTTAACCATGTTAATTTCCAAATTTATCAACTTCAAACACATCATATAAAATCTGTTATCTTCAAGACATGTAGAGTGCTCCACATTATAAGAATTTGTATGATATATTTCCTTTCTTCATACAGAAGCATGAAGCAACTGCAATGTGACAAACTATCTCAAAAATCTTCTTTATCAGCCCAACAATGGTTCTATGAAAGTTACATTTGGGAAAAAGAAATAAAACAATCTTACATATATGTAACATCCAAACATACTGACTTAGCATACCTCTCATTATCTTCCTATCAGAACCTTGTGAGATGGATGTCATTTGATAAACCAAAAGGAGTCTCAAAGTGGTCAAGCTTGCAGTGCCAAACTTTATGAAGTCACATTTGTTTATGAAGTCACTAGTGTACATTCTAAATTTGTAGTTATTTTATTTTAGGTCAATCTTCTTTTCAGGACTTTAAAGAGTTCCCAGCCTACAATAAACACCTACTACTGCTATGAGAACTTCATATTTACTGTACACTTCAAATTTAAAACAACACAAATTTATTAGCACCAAGTCCTGGAAATCATAGTCCAAAGTTAGATCTCTTGAGTTAAATAAAAGTGATAGTAGGATAGACTCCTGGATGATCTGAGGACATCTGTTCCTAGCCCTTTATTCAATTCTAGATGACTCTTGAATTCCTTCACTCTTGGACACTTCTCATGCTGCTTTCATATTCCATCCACACACTTCCTCCTACTCACTCAACCCCTCCTACCATTTCTCTGAAATGGCCCCAGTTAATTACACTGAATCTCTTTGCCACAAAAGATAATAATACAATTCATATTAACTAGGTAAGTAGGATGCCAACACCTTGGGGAAGTATCCAACTTCCATACAGTGGGAAAGCTCTTATGTTGAACTGGAAACCATTAAGTTAAAAACTAGTGATGTGTAGATGCCCAAACAATGTCTTCACTGAGCAACTGCTTGACAGAATGTACTGAATACTACACAAAAACATTTATCCCCAAAAGAAATTCTATTTGCTCTCTTGCTCATTTGAGTATTTATTTCATTTTTACTAGTAAAATTTACTTTAAATTATTTTCTGAAGCCAGGCAGTGGTGGCATATGCCTTTAAGTCTAGCACTGCGGAGGCAAAGACAGGTGGATCTCTGTAAATTCAAGGCCAGCCTGGTCTACAGAGCAAGTTTCAGGCCAGCCGAGTCTGCACATAGAGACCCTGTCTTGAAAACAAACACAAAAGACAAATTTCCTGAATAATGAACAGAGCTTTTTAAAGGGAGTAGAAAGTCATAGTTCAGCAAATTGTGATTACTATTTCTAGAAGGATTTATGAGAAGAGAAATAATTTCACTGAATTCAAAGCATGAATTTTAATTTTGTCTTGGAGTTTTGATGAAAAATAATCTTATCTCTGCCTCCTATATTTTATATATTTTGACTGACTTTGCCAAGAAGACATCCAAATTTTAAATTCATTTTCTAATATAATTTATATTGAAAATAACTTCAAATATATATTATATTCTGAGTGTTGTGTTATCTTCAATCAACAAAACAAAAATTCACATGTTTAATGATTCAGTTTTTGCATATCTAAGAACGTTACTAATGGTGCTTTGAACTAACAAAATGAATTGATGGTTTCACTACTTAATGATACTCTGATTGTTTAAGTCATTGCATCTCCTTCCGTTTATTTCAGTACTTGAGGGTCATTCACATCCTAGGAATTTTTTGTAGAACAAAGACGGATGCTCCAACTTTACAGGGAAGCCTCTCTGTACTACTGTTACTGTTATTATATTGTGGCCAAAGCTTGACAAAGCAGTCATAGGGTTACCAAACATGATTTACTAAAAAAACAGCATATGGACTTTATTTTGACAAGTATACTGGCATTATTATTTGAGGCATCAGTCTTGGATCAAGATATATGGGCATAAACTATATAAAATTCATAGTTTAAAATATTAGAGAAAATCATATTACTAAGCTATGAGCAGCTGAACAAATTGCAGGTAACAGGATAATGCATTTGCTACAACATTTTGGTATACATCAGTTGAATTTTTAAATTTAAGTGGTTGTTTATGTGTGTTAAAGGTAGAGCTTGCCTCACAAAATCAAACATTAAAGGAAAATGAATGATCTTTGAACATAATAAAGGCAGAAAGGGATTATTAACTGCATGTTATAATATTATAATATTGAACATCTTGAGAATGTTAGTTGTCATAGCAATGAATGCATATGAAATTTAGCAAGTAAACTAGCAGAATTATTATTCTAATGGGATAGTTATCTTTTATGCCTGACTCAGAGAAATGTCACATTTATTCAAAAAAAGAATTATTTGTTCTTTAGAAGTTAAAATGTTTTGACCAGAGAAAATTTAACAAAAATGCTAAAAGCTGAGACTAGTATGTCTTTAAAAATGCCAACTTGTAACCCAGAGACAGGTATTTGCATACTAATTGTAATGTTCCTGCTGTCATGTTACCTTCAGCTTGAAGATCAGTCAGAAAGAGAAACGGCATCATCTGTGACAGGCAGACAGTGGGACGCAAAATGCCAGTGAAGTGAGTTGCTGTTTAAAGCTCTTTTTATCTCCAAAGATGTATAAACAAAACACCTGAGTCTTCAGTAGTCTATATGACTTGCAACTTTCATTTATGATAATGATAATTGTCTTTCATCCTAATTTTCTTTTGCCTTTCTCTATTGGTTCTTTTTTTTTTCTCTTTTTCTAAAATATGTCAACCATGTGTGGCTTGTTTTGGCTCTAAATTCTGTTTGCTAAAGACTTAAAGTAGACAGGATATAGATTGCTTTTTAAATCAAGTTTTTTTTTTAAAAAAAATAGTGATTTAGAAATACTACATATATGAGCTTTGTGAAAATTATTCATCATCACAGTATTTATTAAGAAACTTTTACAGGGATATTAAGTGCTGGGTAAGGAAGCAGCTGTCACCTCCTCAGGCACATGAACTCCTTGCTTGAATTTTCCATTCTCCAGCACACTGCTAATTGAGTGTGAACAGCTAAGTTGTTGGATTCCACATTTTTTAATGCAATACAACCGGTTCTAGCTGGTACAATTAGCAAGA
The DNA here is from genome assembly GCA_033318265.1 of Phyllotis vaccarum. NCBI lineage: Eukaryota > Metazoa > Chordata > Mammalia > Rodentia > Cricetidae > Phyllotis > Phyllotis vaccarum. The sequence continues at coordinate 10,819,470 of JARWLC010000016.1, forward strand.
TAACTGGTAGCTTTCACGCAGTTCCCATCTGGCCTGGTTCTTCACTGGACATATAATACGGGTACTGCCGGCCTTCATGCCCCTTGCTTAATGAAGAAAACAGACAGGAAATCAGCCAAAACCCCATGAAATACTAAGTGCAATTTTGGCTCCAGATTTCCAGTGATTTTCTGGCAAATCATACACACATGAAAACTTATTCTGATTATGCACCAGAATTTTCTAAAGTTCTCTCTCTCTCTCTCTCTCTCTCTCTCTCTCTCTCTCTCTCTCTCTCTCTCTCATACACACACACACACACACACACACACACACACACACACATACACACACACACACACAGGGAAATAATCGCTTATAACCTCCACTTATATTATAGTCAAAACACACATACAATGAAAAGCAGAGGTGATAATGAGAGATTGGCATGTTGTCCATTGTCCATTTATTTCAGATAGCACACAAGGATAAAAGAAACCTATTAAACCTATGCAGTTCTAAATTAGTTACCATTTTCTTATAAACTAATTTTTATTTAACAAATTTTACTGATATTTCTAAGGCTGCATTTTATAAAATATTCAATTGCATTTCTCATGAACATCAAACCTAAAAAATTCTCTATACTTGTATAACTTACAAGCTTTAAAAATATATTGTATAGACTTTCTATTAAGTAATAAATTGCCATGGTTTAGCTCTTGTTTAAAGTCCCGGAGAAGTTTGTGACATTCTCCTGCAGGAAAACCATTTTCCTACTACCTGTGCTCCAGAATGAGCACATATGTGTTGAATTATGGATTTGGGGAAGAAGTTTTTAAAAGAGGTCGGGTCCTAAACAAGCCTGTGTCTAAATATTAATTCTACTCACTCTTTGTGTGATAATGTACAAGTCACTAGCATTTATAACCCCAGTTAGTCATTGGTAACAAGGGAAGTCAATACACTATTATTGTCAAGGTTAACTGATGGAAAGTATGTGACATGCTTAATGCAAAGTAATGTATAAACATTAAAAGCATAAGTACACATTTTAGTGCTCTGATAAACATTAACTTTCAGTTTATCAGTACCAAAACTTGTTCTTCCGAAGATTACAAATACAAAAGAACCCAAATGTTTAATGGTAGGAAAGATTAATCCTTAAAATAGATACAGTATACCTAATTTATGAAAAGGAAGCACTCCACCACTTCCAGCCTTTTCAGAATAATAAATATTCTAAACTGTGTCTTCTAGGTGAGAACAGGTCGGCAAATTGAGCATTCTTGGCATCTTCACAAGCCACTGGGGTATCCCTTCTGAGAGCAGAAATGAAGCTTACTCCTTTAGAGAAAAGTCAACATTTCTTGACCTGAATTTATAGTAGAACATTCTAGCAACTCTAATTATAGGGTGTCTAACATTCTATGTGTATATCTACAGAATACAGAGTACTTAAGCACATCTCTGTAATTCAAAACATCATTCTTATTTTGTCCTTAGTTCCACATTAGTTTCCAGACTTTTTATTTTTCCTGTTTTTACATGATTGGAAAGGCCACTGCTTATCAATAACATCTCCATGCTCAGACTCTTTTGCTTCCAGAGGGGTCTTCATGGGACATCACTTTTGCCTTTAGCTTAATCAAATTCTGGCTCAACCTAAAGGCTGTGTTTCCTTCGCCTTCATTTCACTCAGGCTGACAATAGGTCCTGGTGTCCTGTGGTTCTCCAGGCATGCTGTCACACTGTCTCTACTTCCCTTGCCCCTAGCACTGAAAGATGTTCAGCTTGAAGAATTTGCTTACATTTTTTAATAAGATTTTTCATTGTTTTCTCTAAGGATCCTGAAAGCCACATATCTTTTGCATCAGTGGTCTTATAACAGCCATCATCTAGATTTGATTATTATATTTTGGCCTAGTCACACTCTTCTGGATGCTAGAAAATAATAACTTGTACTTGTTAAAGAGCTCACATATGAACAAAGTAGCCTTATGGAATGATTTTCTTTTTCTGTGTTTTATCTAGTGGTAACTTCTCATTCAGAAGGATTTCCTTTAAAATCTTGTTCTTCTCTGCCCTATATATTAACATATACTCCACAGTTACTGAGTTTCATACTAGTTATATATTACATCAAACATCACATCACAGTCTGTAAATTACTGGTTTTGTACAAGTGCATTTTAAGTGACCTTAGTGATCATTTTAAATTTCAAAAAACCCTAGTGCGGCAGTCAAGTGGTACACCAACCTTAGCGAAGTAACAGGTTGTAAATGCTCAAAAGCACTGCGGTGTGAAATTAAATCTAGGATTGAGACTAATACTTAATTTATTAACAATGAAAACTAAACAATGCAAATCTTTTTAATTGTCCATTTCAATTAGAGATCACTATTGTAAAAGTATCCTAGACAATCTGTGCCTTTGTTAGTAACTTAAATGAAATACTGAGGTTTGAGATAGAAAGTGTCTTGTAAAGAAGAGAACAAAGAAAGTACCCAATAGCCCCTTTCTCAATCCTCTTGTTATATAAAAATATAGCTAATATTCAAATAGTGAAGAAACACAATTATCCTTATAAAAGCTGCAACAAATTACAAACAAAAGAACATAAAAGTATCATAAGCAATTCATAAAACCATATTTAGGATTATCAACTTGATATGCAATACAACATTTTATAAGGATGACTAGATGTGAAACTATCTCTATTTTATTGTCAATTGTTTTAATATAAGATTGAAATTAGCTTGCCCCTTTCCCTTTTGTACGTAACAACTACATAATCAAATTCTTTGGACTCAAGTGGCTTCCTGGGGGTAAGGGGCTGGTTTCATCAGGATGTTTATCTGTTAAAAGAAATAATACATGATTTATTTGAATATCACAAAGATTATATCTTAAATCTGATTTTTTTATGTATCTCCTTAAAACAACATAGCTTCTTCAGAAAACCTCATCTCATAGTTTACTACATTGAAAATCATGTCACATATTCTTGACAGACTCCTATATTTATATAAATTAGTCCAGAACTAGTCTAACAGCATGAGGAGGATAAAATCTGATTCAAAATAAAGTAAACACAGCAAATTACTAAAATTAAACATCATTACATTTGAAATAGTAAAGGTCTTTTTTCATGTTCTAAACATTCATATTTATGAAAAGATAAATTTGTATCCTATGAAAACTTAAAAATAATCATTTATTCATTTTGATTTTAATAATAAAAATTTTCAGAACAAAGTAACACATGATTAATAATATAATTTTTTAAAAATTATATTTGCTTCACAGAACCAATATATCTTTGGTGCCATTGATTGTAATATTTACAAATATTAACACTGTTGATAAATAATTTAATCTTATCAAATCATATTCCATAAATGTTGCTATCATTTGAAAAATGTGATATGATTTTTGTGGATTTTTCTGTTTCATCATTGGCTCATTTTAGTGATGTAATTGAAAAATTATCTTTAGCTTAAGTATTACTATAAGTTATCAAAGAAAAAGATCACAATGCTATTGTCAAGGGTAGATGCTGTTTCTACAGGTCTCCAGCTACAGAAACACTGGCATGGTCTGAAAATATGGACTCACTCTTGGCTAACCAAGGTAAGATTCTAGCAATACTGCATTTTAATGATGATAAGTAAAGATAATTCATTAAATTTTGAAAATGAGAAATGAAGTATGAAATTGATTAGTCTTTGGGCTCGTGGTCTAAAATTTAGTTTGAGCCTAAATTAAGTTTGTCAAATGTTCAATTTTGAGTACAAGAAAACTTCATTATAAATAATAATCAAGCAAAAAGGATTGTCACATTCTTACCCTATCATTTGACATATTTGATGATTGTTCACCATTGTGGCAAACTGAAAATATATTCAAGCTATCAACAAGAGAAAAATGTAAATCACTTTTCAAACTCATGAGCTGAAATGAAATGTTGTTAGTATGTTTTAACTAAATGGTATTCATTTTTTAATGAATACAAAATCATTTTATCCTTACTACTACATATGTATCTATACTTAAGAACAAGTTTCAAAATATAACAATTGCGACCAATTATATAAAATTCCAATATTGACGTGAAATTTTGCACACATAATAGTCACAAAATTTCTACAATTTCTGTTTGCTTTATAAAAAAATCTGCTTAACATTACATAAAGGTCATGGGAATAGGTGGGTGGGACTATAAATACAAAATAAAACGTAATCATATTATTCATTGTATTCACCAAATGGCATTTCTGATTTAAAATAATAAAGTATCAGATAAGCTTAAAATAATAAAGCCAGCCAATCAGCACTGTTACTTATTCATACCTAAAGTTAGATTGAATTTAATACCTTAAGAATACCTTATCACAATTGACTAAGTCCTAAAGCCATTTGGGAAACAATCCACCTACAGCTCAAATACAGCTAAAGTCATTCACTAAGGTGCTGTGCATATAAAACAGCTTTTTCTAAGTTGCAATGGGCAGTTTCTTGTGTTCTTCAGTAGCCAAGTTTCCCAAGCGTCTCTTGAAGTCCTTCTACTGGCTGTCAAGCAGAGACTGCAACGAACATAATTTCGGACAACAGCCCTGCAAAACAGAGCTAAAGAGAGTCCTGAGGTGGAAAAGTTGTTTACCTATGCATATTTCCTGGGAATTTATTTAATATTCACATAAAACACCAAAGCCATAGATTTATCTTAATGGCTATTTGATATGGCCTTTGTAAAATAAGATAATTGACAATGGTCTACTTTATCTGTAACTCTTTAGACACCTAATAGACTAGCAAACTACTTTAACATTTTTGCCAACTTTGCCTCTGTGTAGACTTGGCTTTCCTAGTAACTCTCAATTCCTACTGTCAACCTACTTATTTAATGTCCACTATGGTTTCTTGATAGATGCTGTCATTCCCTCTACACACTGTCCCCGTGAATGGATTTTATTTCCTCTAATGTGTCAGTCCAAACTCCTCTGGAATGTTTTGAATTAAAATGTGTCTAGAACAGAAGTGCAAGAAGCACTGAATACGGGACAGGGCTTCCTGACAGCGGAATTAATTGTTTATGTTACACTTTGGATGCGAATTAAGATGTGGAAAGAATGTTCGGTTCAGAGTAGGCCTTCCTAGAATCTGAAGAGTGGTAGAAAACAGGGTCATTTCTTGATTTCTAAAACCATCTCTCTAGAATGCTTGCAAGCATTTTTTGAGGAGAAAAGCTTCAGATGCTCTAATGACACATGTAAAAAACTGTTGGGCAAGAATCAAAGTATTCTTTAATAAAGAATACTATATATTATATGTTTGGATTTCAAAAATGCATGATAGTTTGGATTTTTAGAGAATATTTTAACTTTTACTACAAATTTTTAACATCTAAATGTATGGCTGAGAAGCTTAGTGCACAGTTAATATAATTTTCATATAGCTAATAATTTTCATTCATTAATGACAACCACATTCTCTAGAATTTCTTCTAAGAATTGAAATTATTATTTTGTCATTTTTACAATGATATTCACTTTCACATAAAGAAAACATAATGCCACTTTTATTCAGTGCTTTAAACATTTGAGATTTTGTTCTAGAAAGCTATATATTTTAGTGTTAAATTTCACACATGCAGCAACCTTTAAAAAATTTTTCAGGTCCCCTTCCTTTCATATATTTTTTTCTAGCCAATCTTTCAATCCCCTGTATTTCCATAAGTTTACTTCTTCCAGATGATGAGACATAAGGGGGTAACTCCTTCAGTCTGGTGTATCTGCAAAGACCCACGTGGCAGGTGGAGAAGAAACCACCAGTGTTTTGGAAGGCAAATTCCTGAGTGACAAAAGTCCTAGAGAACATGTTCCTTATCAGACTCAAAGCTGATGTTCAAGCAAATCTTCCAAAATACATACTGCAAAACTGAGTACCATAACCTTAAGATGCCAAAAGAGTCTAGTCAACATAAGAGGTCTCACATAGTCTTTCTAACATAGCATATTTCTAGAGGCATACTGTCAACAATACCTAGCTCAAAATGTGGAGCAAAAACTACTTTTCACAATTAGCTGTGGATATTTAAAAATAGAATTCAAGACACATTTTGATGAGGATGACAGCAAAGCAGAAGCATAAGAAGCAATTCAAGGACCTAAATATCTATCAAAGCAATGAACTGTAGTTCATATTTCAATGTATGTGTAATAATAGGGGAATAAGACATATGTATTATATGTTAAAGATGTAAGTGGGGTTATTGATTTTTTTCCTATAAATAGATATTCCAGTCAAGTCAAAGGAAATGAGTCTACAAATAAGTGGACCCCTACGCATCACCTACTGCAAAGTCACCAGAGAAATGCATGCTCACAAGAAAATCTGACTGTGGTGCAGAATATGAGACATTTCATATTGAGTACATTGCTTAGAGCAACTCAATGTGAACTTCCCTTATTTGACTTTCAGAATTCAAATTGCCCATGAAAAAAAAAAAAAAAAAAAAAAAAGTAAGAGACCAAACATTTGCCCTGAAATACCAACCCAGTTACTCTCTTGGTTTAAAACCTATTTGTCTAAAACAGTCATCAGCATTCCCTCTTCTCAGAGCCCAAAGAAACATAGCTTATCCCTCACCTTCCAATTGTGTCTCAAAAGTTTAAAGGAAAGAAATACATTCATACCATTGTTATTACAGCATAATTAACTTTTACTAAGCAGTGCAGTAGTCCATGGGGTTTTCTATTTAATAGTCATCAAGACATTTTCTGAAACATAAGTCAGATCTGGAAATATAAAGTATAGATTTTCTTGTTCATGAAGTTAATTTTTAAAGTATAAATAAAAATATCTTGGACATATGATTTCTCCCCAAAACTAAGTTTTCTAATTTGGAATTGATAGGTAAATATACGTTAGACTTGATGATTAAATATTTGCCACTGAATGTTAAATAAATGTTCATTCAATGCAATAGACATATTTGGGGAATGTTAGTTTCTTAAAGATGATGCAAAGCTTTTAAATATTTTGTAGCTGGTTTGGATGCTTTTCGAACGTTTCTAAAGTCAGAGTATAGTGAAGAAAATGTTGAGTTCTGGCTTGCCTGTGAAGACTTCAAAAAAACAGAAAGTAGAGAAAAGATTGCTACCAAAGCCAAGATGATTTACTCTGAATTCATTGTAGCTGATGCACCAAAAGAGGTGAGTAAAGTATCTTAGAATAGTGAAGTTGCCACCCACACCAGCTGCCCAGGAGAGGACTTACCTCTGCCTAAAGAGAAAGTTAATCATTTCTTTTTCCAGACAGAAAATATCAGTAGGCCCCGGTATATAAATATAGTCAACACTAGTATATTTTAAAATGAATATATGTAATAGAAAATAATCTAGCAAGTGGAATGTAAACAGGTTTTCATGTTTTTAATGTCTTAGAAATCTGCCTTTTAGAATGTAGTAATGCCCTGAGTTCAGAAAGGGGGTGTGGCCTGCCTTTGAGTGAAAATGAGCCACAGGTATTTTTGAAGTGACCAGGTCCTATGAGAGCAACTTAAAGATTAAGAAAATACAAATGGTCTCAAGGAGAAATCTAAAATTATTCTGATAATACCTCTTGAAACCATGTTTGGTTTTAATTTTTGTTGTATTCGCATGAGTGTTTGTGCTCATTTGTGTGCATGCATATGTATGTGTACATTCACTCGGCTGTGTATCTGGAGACCTAACACTGACTTCAAGGTATGTTGTGACCTAATCATTCACCTTAACTTTTAGTTATTTTATATTTGAAATTTCATTTTTCTCTTTCTTTCCTCCAAACCCTACTATACGTCCCTGCTCTTCTTCAAATTTGTGGCTTCTTTTTCATACGTGCCAAAATGAACAGGGAAAAGTCCACAGGGACTCAACGTTACATAAAGAACATACAACCAAGGAAAGCAGAGAAGTGAGATAGACTTCCACGGGAAAGAGTGCACCTTTATTTTTGAAGCAGAATCTCTCACTAAAACTGGAGCTCATTGTTTTGGCTAGGCTGACTTCCCAACTAACACAAAGGATCCGTGTGTCACCACCCCTTCAGCTTTTACTTAGTGACTGGAAACACAAACTCAGATTCTTACACTAGTACAGGAACGTTTTCACTGAGCCCTTAGATGGTATTTCTGCTATGGAAAGTTTCTTTGTGTTTGGCTTAATTTCCAGTATATAAGTACAAAGATGGACCCTACAAGGTCTAGTATTAGTTGTAGCTGCTATTTAAACCATTTACATGTTAAAGTTGATAAAGATGCCTTGAAAATACGAACCATGAAGCAAGAAGTTTTAAAGCATAAGCAGAAGGTAAACAAGAAGCTGCATTAGACTAGTAAAGACCCAAATTAAGCCATTGCACCAATAATCTTTTCTACAGGAATAAGATATTGACAACTATATCACTTACAGTTATTATAGTTTATGATACAACACTAAAACTTGAGCTGAGAGAAAAGTGGAAGTCCTTATAGGCAGAGAATAAGTTACATGGAATGCAAATACAATGATAAAATCTAGGATACAAAGTTATGCAAAGACATGGATAGACATTAATTACAGTAGTCGTTACTATTGGTATAACTCTAACAGACACAAGAACCATTTAACTGTGGTTTAGAATTCACAGGGGGTAGGGAAGAACTTTAGCACCCGTGGAGATACTTCAACATTCATTTCAAAGTCACCACCTAAAAATCAATACATAATTCTGGAAAATTGTAAATGTAGTATATATAATTTGTCAAGTTGATTAATGTGTCATTTCCTAAGAGGCTTTGAAAGCAACCTTAAAATATATTTTTTATTGCAATCTCCATTTTTAAGCCAGTGTTTTTCCTTCCTTACAAACCTAATTAGAAGTGGCTACTTTAAAGTAACATGTGTAAGCTCTATTCATTAAAAATATCTAGTAAGAAGATAGTATTAAATCTGTAGCTGAGGGACTGAAGAGATAGCTCAGTGGGTACGAGCACTCAATGATCTTGCAGAGAACCTGGGCTCAGTTCCCTGCACCTACGTAATAGATCACAAATATAACTTCTGTACTTGGAAATCTTATGCCCTCTTCTAGCATTCAAAAGTTCCTGGCACACATGTGGTGCATAATGATACACAGTGAGAAACATCTACACATATTATAAAATAAAATTAAAATTAAAAACTGTAAAACAGTGCAGTTGAACCCAAAGTTATAATTAACAATTTTGACCAAAAGAGCTCTGTTTATTTTCCTAATGTTTTTCTTTTAAATTAAACATCATCATCAATAAATTAGTTAAATAATGCAATTACTTTAGGATATACAACTTTTATAGTTTTTAACATTTTACACATCTAATTAAATTAAATAAAATTAAGTTTCTTTTAAGGAATGGTTAGATTGTTTCAAAAGGAAACCTCTATGTATTTAAACACGACAAAATTAATCAAAATAAAATTGTGTGTGTGTGTCTGCAAGCATAGCCTCACTTTGATATTATTTATCATTCACTACCTCTAATTTTCATGTCTCAGAGCATTTTAATATTTTTTTTATTTACCAACTAAATTGATAAATACTAACATTTATTGCCTTTCAGTTACATATAAAATGTAATATATGCCAGTAGGTTTATTTATTAAAAAGGGTTTTTGAGTATCTGTGCACATAATAAATTCAATAAAATACAAGAAAAGTTTGACCTCTAACAAAGCTCCACAAACATAAAGGAGACCATCTGATAGTAAAACACACAGCGTTAATAATTTCCATTTTAGAAAAGAAATATTATAACCACATGGAAAGGTGTAGGATAGATTTGTAGAGTGGATCACCAAATAAAAAGATGTGTAATGAAAAATCCGTTATATTTTATAAAAAGAGTAAGAAAAACTAGAATATTTTAGATTGAAAATATATTGGTTTAGCACTGTGATATAAAGCATCAAGATATTTTCATATATTACACATATTTTGATAATTCTAACATCTGAAGAAGAATGGAGAATAGGTTGGAGATCTTTATCTCCATTGTTGGAGATAAAAACATAAGTGGAAAGAGCCTAGATTTATCTGGTAGGCAAACTTAATAAGACTATGTGATCATTTTTATAAGTAGGTTATAAGATGTAGTCATTTTCATAAGCAGTAAGTTAATTTCACAGGAGTTCATAGGAGACTATTCTGTATTCTATATTCAGATGAAGCTGGGTAACGGACTCTAATAACGAATTAAATTATAGCCAATTTCCTTGATAGAAAGTCCCACACTGAAGAACAGTGGCAGGGTCGTGTTGTCTAGATATCTACTAAGTCTTCTTTCCTTTCAAGCATCCATGTCTTTATTCCCTCAGCTATAAAACTGCTACCAACTTCATCAATTTTCATTGATTGAATCTATATATTATACTAAGCTTAGTTACTGAACCTTGTCTACAAACAGAGATCACATGATAGCCACAATACCGTCCTCACAGGCAAAGACTACAACAAAACCTGGGCTTTCCGGTTTCTGTGGGAATATAAGAATGTCAGGTACACTTCATACTCTCTCTTTTACAGCAACACCATCTCTCTTTTCCCCCTCTAACCAGGAGAATTATGATATGGCACAAAATCTAACATTTGATAAATCTCAATTTGAATTCAAATCCTGCGCCTCCTTTTTTTGATTGTGCAGGTATTTTACAGCTGAGATTCATGATCTTCATTCAAAACAGGGAAATAACATGAACCTGAAGCTCATGACAATGGGAATAAATGGGGTGATATGATCAGGAATCATCCCATGTGGAAAAGCTTTTTTACAACATGCTAATCACAGTTTTCTATAAAAATGTTCCTAGGTGAACTATTAAATTTTAAAGTACTAAAATCAATTACTTGAAGATTTCTCTGAAGATGTAAAGGATTTGATAAAGTAATTGTGAACATTGCACAAAATATATTTTAAAAAAATCAGCATCCACTCAAAAGAGAAACTTATTGGAGAAACCTTACCATAATGGGCTAAAGGGAAAATGTTTCATGAAGAAAATGCATGACCAGATATTTGTAAATGACTAGACATTCTGAATATTTTTAGAAAACATTTTTTTTAATTTTACTACTCCACATGAAAAGTACTTTAAAGTAGCAAAAAACACATAATTCTCAATATTGCACTTATTCATATCTCATTTTGTGCCATTAATTTTATATATTTATAAATACTGAAGTCAAAATATTAATTAGACTTGAGAAAATGTTCAGCATAGAAAAATTTAAAATACTATTTCCATTTTTCACCAATGGCTTTCACATTTTGAAATATTTATAAATTATATTCTATATATGTCATCAGTAAAGAGAATATTGGGAGACTAAGGAGATACAGATGTCCCAGCAGAAAAAAAAAAACCAAACAATCAAAAAACATGTTCTTGCAGAGGACCTGAGTTTGCTTCCCAGCACCTACGTCTTAGCTCCCAGCCTTCTCTATTACTCAAATCCCTTAGAATCTGACCTCTTCTGATCTCCACAGACTTGATGTGATTCACATACACATATGTAGACAAAACACTCTTATAGATAAAATAAAGCAAAAAAATCTTAAAAAGTAAGAGTTATATCAAGTCCACCATTATACCCACTATAGTCTAGTCTAGTCTAGTCTAGTCTAGTCTAGTCTAGTCTAGTCTAGTCTATATAGGACAGTGAACTACTAGTAACCAGTAGTTCACTCCCATTCTGTGAAATTAGAAAGCTGTGCAGTAAAATCGAAGTACAGTGTGTATAAATCAATTCAGAGGCTAGCCTGCAGCTGAGTGTGCAATGAGCATGCAAAGGGTCCTGAGTTCAATTGCACTGATTGAACTAATTAAAGTAAATGTGTCCAAGTTCAGTTTTGTTTTATCACCAACAAAGAAATTTATTTCCTTATTTTACTATTTTTATATTTTCTTGGACTTTTTACATTTTGGAGACAATTTTATATATAACTACTGTGTTTGCACCATGTTACCTCCGTTCTTTCTTCTCTTCAACTCTGCCCACACTCCCTACTCCCCCTCAGACTCAAAGTTGTTCACTAACCGTTACTTCTGCAAATACTACAGATTACAGAGTACATTTAGTGTTGCTCATATGTACATGGATTTAAGGCTCACCACTGGGGTTGAATGATTTAGTGGGGCTCATCCTTGAAGAAAACTGATTTATTCTCAGCAGCTACTGATTGCCTATAGTGCTTCATCTAAGGGTGGGGCCTTGTGAAATTTCCTGCATTCATGTTGGCATGTCAACCAGTGTTGTCATTAGTGCAGCTTCCCTTTTGGTTGAGAATACACTATCTACAGCAGGTATCCTGTTCTCTGGCTCTTACAGTCTTTACTCCCTTGCCCTAGAGTTCCCTGAGCCTTAGATGCAGGTCCTCCATTGTAGGTGCATGAGTTAGGAATAAGCATGCCACAGTTACTTATTCTCTGCATTTTTTACTACTCATGGGTCTCATCTATTACAAAAAGAAGTCTCTCTAATGAAAATTATGAGCTACATTTACCTGTGGGTATAAAGATAAGTAAACAGAATAAGGTATTTAATTATAAGTTTGCTCCAGTTTTTTTTAAAATGAAATTTATATAATTAGAAAACTGTCTTAAAATGCAAGATCACGTATAAAAGTGATGAAATTGCATTATATCTGGTTAGAACAGACATACAGTTCTGAAAAAGAGTATTGAAAGAAGTATTTTTTAAAAAAGAGTTAGTTTCAAACTATAGTGAAGAAACAGGTATGGGACCTCTTGGTAGACAGGAGCCTATGAAAAGAGGCCAGCAAGTGTATTTTTCTCTGCTACTGAATTAACACTTTGTGTTCCCCGTGCTATATTAATTTTCAAATTTCATTTTAGTGTCAATTCTCAAATGTTTTGAAGTTACTTAGAGAATTATTTTTTAAGCCAGTTGTAGATAACCAACCATTCACTCCCAACTATAATTACCTACAAAAATACTGGCGTCATTCATTTCTCAGTTGCCTTCTGTTTTATTCATTTATTGATAGTTGTGGATATATCATATGCTACACACTGTGTTGATGTATTGAAGGAAAGTGATGGTATTGAGTCCTCAGTAGATGAGCTACCCATCTTCTTGAGAAGAATTAAGATTTAAAGAGCTGCAGTAGGTTTCACAAGTAGTGTGAAGGGAAATGTAAAGAAAAAGGAAACTCTACAATAGAAAACTCCGCAACTAAGAATCGGAAAATATATATCGGAAAAAATAGGTAGCAATTCTCGACCACGATTTGAGAAGAGATGGAAATGAGTAAAACAAGGAGGGATGAGTAAAGGGCAGATGAGGCAGAGAAACAGGTGTCAAGAAAAGAACCATCCAAACCTAAGAAAGTTGACTAAGCAGCTTGAGTCTGTGGCCGGGTGTAAGAGGCCTCTGTATCTTTCCAATTGCCTTTCATTCTGCACTATCCTTTAATCTATTGTCAATTAAAGGAATCTCTTTAAAAATTGTGTAAGAGGTGATAGATGACAGATAGATAGATGATGGAAACAGAAATAGAGAATGATAACTAAAGAATCTGAAATAGTTGCCCGGTGCCTTTTTATGTGGATTGCCTCATGTAATCAGCACATTCACTCACTGCCTTAGAGAATGTTACCACCACCTACAGTGCAGGAGAAAAATTTTCCCAACTTCTGAGATGTTGAGAAAAAAATCAGTGAAGATGAGCCTCCTAGTCATCAGGATAAGTGAGGAAAGATGTTTTCAGCCTATGCTGCTAGCTTTTAATTTTCTCCTCTAGATCTGCTACTTATTTTAAGTGTTTATGACACAGTCAGGAAGCCTTTATATTTATCTTAAAGGTAGATAAAAACATAAAGAGTCACACAAAAGATCTATTTTCTTTTCTATGAATTACTTCCTTTTATTCCTCCTATTTCTCAAATTTGTATGACATCTTAGATTATGAAGTCTAGGTTCAAACATGGCATTTGGAGACAAAGGATGACATGAATAGATTTTCTAATTATACATTGTTTAAAACTTTGATTTCAAATTTTTTGTTTTTGTTTAATTTATTTCTTTTACATTCTGGACACTGTTTCCCCTCCCTTTTCTCCTGACATTCCCTCCCAACACCTCCACTCCACCATACCCTTCAATCCATTCTTCTGTTTCTGTTCAGAAAGAAACAGGTCTCCCATGGGTATCAGCAAAGCATGGCATATCAAGTTGGCTTTAGATGAAGCATCTCCCTTTGTATTTAGGCTGGGCAAGGCAATTTAAAATGAGGAATAGGTTATAAATAGCCAGCCAAAGTGTTAGGGATAGCCTCTGCACCCACTGTTAGGATCATACAACAGACCAAGCTCCACAACTGATATGTAGAGGGTTTAGGTGGGTGGGTCCCATGTGGCTCCCTGGTTGTTGGTTCAGACTCTGAGTTCCTATGAGCCAAATTAGTTGTTTCTGTGGGGTTTTTTGTGATGTCCTTGACCCCTCTGGCTCTTAAAATCCTTCCTCCCTCTCTTCAGCAGGATTCTCTGAACTTGGCCTAACATTTAGCCAAGAGGTTCTTTGTATTTGTTTTCATCAGTTACTGGATAAAGTCTCTCTCATAACAATTAAGATAGTCACCAATCTGATAACAGGGGATGGCCAGTTCAGACTACCTACCCACTATCGCTAGGATTCTTAGGTGGGATTACTCTGGTAGATTCATGGGAGTTTCCCTTATATCTGATTTCTACATCATCCTGGAAGCACCACCCTTCCAGTCATTGTTTTCAGTACTCTTCCCATCTCCCAACCCAATCTACAAATTTCACATCCCCACCCTACTCCCAAATTTACCAGGAGATCTCTTCTATTTCACCTTCCCAGGGAGACCCATGAGTATACATTTCAAATTAAAACCTCAAGCCTCCTGCATTCTTTAAGCGTTCATGTATTCTTGTGTCTTTTAACCTGGAATAACCAAGTTGATGTTGGCACCCTCCCAGCTGCTGCACTAACAACAGAAAGTCCCAGCATGTATGTATATATGCTTGTATGTATATGAATGGATATGTATATATTTATACATATATAAATGAATCTGTGTGTATCCGGATTTTATATGTGTCAACTTCTTTTCCCACAGAAGTTGAAAAGCATCTGGTTCTTACTCAGTTCCATCTTTGCTTTGACTATATGTCTAATTAATCAAGGTGCTTTTTAATTCTTTTCCCTTCTTTGCCCGATTTAATGTGTTAGCAATGTCTACCAATTGTTCCATCTATTTCTGTCACCAAAGCTACTGATAACAAGTAGATACAGTCTTGAGCAGGTGCAGGTTCCTTATAGATGCTGCAAAAAGTTATGTTTTATTTAATTGCAATCTTTAAGAATATTTTTCAGGGTATTCATTTGCCTTTAATGATGCCAAAAATGAAGTAATACAAGAAGTGTTAGTGATGATTAAATAGAGTTAAGTATCCAAAAACATGATTATCAATGGCTTTGATTTAAATAGTGGTTTTTAAGCACTGTCATGAATGAGGTCTAAGACGGTATCTGCTCAGGCTTTGTAAGGCATTTTATTTATGCATGCTTACATCCTTTGCTTAATGACAGTCTCCTGCTACACTATACATCTTAAATGAGGAACAATCATATAATTTGAATGTGGGAGCAGAACGAAACTTTTCATTCAAAGTATGTAAAAATATATAAAGCATGATTTAAAGTCAAAAAGAGAGCCAACAGGTACAATTTAAAAATACATTCTTCCTGTGAAAATAATTTGTTGAAAGCTGAAAGAATGTAAAATTGTTAGTGTAGAAAGCAAAAATAGAATTTGTCTTGCATGACTTTCAGATAAGCAATGCTCATGAGTATTAAAATTTTATGGATCTTATAATAAAAATGTTTTTAAACAGCTACAACAAACATCATCCTGAGAGCCATCATCTCAGTGCAAAGACTTGTTCATGTCAACTATACCAAGACCTTTTCAAACAGCAGAAGGGTTTAAAAGCCTCCAAATAGCTGTGGTGAAATCTCAACTGTCCTTTCTTAAGAATGACAGTGTTTTCTGAGGCTGGCAGTGCAGTACTTTCAATTACAGAAGACGTTGTTTTGAAATATAAACAAATAAAATACTGTTTGTTAATGGACCTGAAATCAAACTGTATCTCCGTAAGAAAAAGCAAATATTCATTTATATTATTAATGTGTTATATATTCCCTTTGATGTAGTATTTATATTGTTAATCATAATAAATTAATATATATGTAAGTTGAAACCAAAACCAAATGCTGTTTCTCATTCAAAGCTTTCATCTACTGATCTTTTAAATCTCAGTTAATGTTAACACTGGTTTGCCATTGTTTGCACTAGATCACAGTAAAATCTTTTCATTCGTTATCATTTCTCTCACAGTCCATATCTAACTGGCATCCCATATTGTTTAGAACATGCCACAAACCCAGCCATTCTTATGAGGTACTCTCGGGTAATAATAACTTGGAAATCTTTGTCCTACTACAAATGTGTTTGGAAAACACATGATTGGTTGTCTTTGTAGTGTTGCTCCCTAACTCATCATCTATTGCCCATCTGTCTGGTAAGGTTTCTAGGGCATCGTCTTCATATTCAGACATGGTTATTGAGCCCATGCAGAGTCAGTGACTCTTTAAACACGTGTTCATATTACTTAAAATTCTCCTCATTGCTCTCACTAGCTATACAAAAATGGTAAAGTGATGCAGGGCCTTCACCTGCTTAACTATCCCACCTTTTGCCTTTCCTCCACTGGAGCCCAACAGGCTTCTTCAATGAGTTCCCCCACAGGCATGCTCCAGATTTCATATTTCCTTCCTATTAAGATACTTCAAAGGCTAGTTTCAAACTTCATTTTATTGGGAGAGACCCACTTCTAGACAGTGTATTTTTTTTCTTTTGGATTGCTTTCTCAAAATCTGTCCTCCAAATTGACTTTACATTAAAATGATTTTCTTAATATCCTCAGATTCTATCACAGTTCTATACAACTCTTTAATAAATTGCCTTATGAGTTAAGCACAAAGAACAGCACATATAAAATGCTTTAAAATATGATACATTTTCATAAACAATAAGGAACATAAATGTAAACTTTTTACATTTGTACATGACAATTAACATAAAAGATACACATGAACAATTGGCACCTAAGTATTAGCATTACACTCTCAAATGTGTTCATATTTTAAATTATCATCATATATTCTTGCAAGTTATTTTTTATTGAAATCATGTTCCATCAGAGTGAAGAAAGGGAACTGATCCCAGGTTCCGTTCGACTGATATTTTTGAGAGCTGTAGAAAATGAACAATTTAGAAATGAAAGACAGGAAATTTTTCTTCCCCTGAACTCTTGAGTGCCTTGGTCATACAAATTTCCTTTCTTAGATAACAAAAATTAAACTCTTAACAACTAAAGCTTTCTTTCCCAAATCTGTTTAAACGTAGACCCTTAAGTCTTTTACATCAAAACTACGCATAATAACAATGATACAATAGACATCTTTCTGTGACACTGTGACTCAGATGTCCCAGTGGGTTGTTTCACATACATGTGACAGAAAATTAATGAAATTCCATAACATTCATATGATAAACTGAATTTTAGTGAAAATGGTAATGTAATATATTATACACTGTTGAGAAAAAAAGAGAAAGTAAAGCGTTTAAGTAGTAAAGCCTAAACTCTAGATACAAGAATGAGAAGGAAAAAATTACTGTGAAGCTTCATGATCTGAGGCATAATTTACACAGAAACACACACACGCTAATAATTAGAGAAGAAAAAGGTGTCAGGGATGACTCTTGTGTGTCAAGCTTGAGCAAGTTGATGAAAAATAATGACATTTATAAAACATGTGGGTGTGATGTTTTTGTTACTAATACTAAGCTGAATTGCCAAGACATATCTTCAAAAAATTGCTGATTTTCTCTTGGGAACAAAGATATGCTCGTCACTGAATTATCAATAGCTGAGGTTGGCAGTTCCTTGGCTCAGAGGCAGACAAGTAAGAAATGAATACATTTTGATAATAATATTAATTAGCATTAATTAATATAAATGGAATTCCTTTTTAAATTTTAGAATGTTTTTGAATAAATATACATCCATTTCTTGATTTGAGTTTTACACTATGTATTGACTGGATCCTTAAGCTTATGAAGAATGCAGAAAGTGTAAATATCTCAAAGATTCTGTGATGGAAAACATTTTGTGAAATTATATAGATCATATTTTTTTTATTCTGCTCATAATTCCACAGGGAAACATTAATTTAATTTAATGTGAAAGACAAAACTTCTTGTGGAAGACTTATATGAGAAGAGTGATTTTGTGTAGCAGAATAATAGGAAAAACATAAAGAATACACTGAGATTCTAGTTTCGCTGGAATATGAAGTGTACATAAAAGCAGGGAGTGTCTCTTGGTGTTCGATGTGTTGGCTGCAGAGTAGATGGAGAACAAAGCAAATGGGCAACTCAAGACTGCATCACAAAGGTCACGAATGCATAAATCAGACATGATTATGATCACAACTACGGTGATGGTGATAGTGAAAGTGATGATAATCATGACTTGAAAATAGTATACGTGACTATACAGTAGGCAACAATTAGTGCTGTTGCCAGTCAAACCTCTTCTGGAGATGTCTAAATATAATAGGTTAAGTTGCTCCACTTATCATCAGAGGCACATAAATCATTAACAATGCTGTTGAAGAATTTCTGCATATCTGCAGGAAGAAATAAATTGCGCTTATATTCACATATCTTTATAATACATGGTACTTATAAGAAACAGTTTAGCATGGGTGCTTACAGAACAAGACAAAATTTTTATTGTAGTCACTGTTCATTCATTCTACTACAACAAAAGACTACGATTGTTATTCACAACACATAAGTCCTACTAGACCTGGCTGGTGCCTTCTTCAGATCTCACACTACCAGAACTCAGATTTCTTCTCTTGCATACTACACACCAGTCAACTAGGCAAGCAGTTCTATATAAATTAAAATTATTTTCTGCACCAAGATTCTGCACTGCTTTGTGATGAATATTGAATACTAAAAATAAAATAAACTGGAATATCAGAGGATAGCGCCTTCTCTCTGGCCTGTTTTGTTTTCTGTTTTGTTTTGTTTTATTCAAGACAAGGTTTGTTTGTTTGTATTTTTATGCAACAGCCATGGCTGTCTTGAAACTTGCTTTATAGAGCAGGCTGTCCTCGAACTCACAGAGATCCTCCTGCCCCTGTCTCCCAAGTGTACCATGACTTCCTGGCTGTTAGGCTTTGAACTCACAGAGATCCAGAGGGATCTGAGTCTCCTGATTTGTGGCATTAAAGGCATGGGTCACCCCTCCCTGTACCCGACCTTCATGACTTGGCTATGGGTTATTCTGTCCTCTGATATTCCAGACTAATTTATTAAATATACAATATACCACCACATGGCTTATCTGTCAGAAATCTTCCTTCAAATTCTTAGATGTGACCTTTATTGTTTAGTTTCAGCTATGATAAATTTTATTTCATCATGTTTTTTTTCCAGAACAGAAAAAAAAGCATTTGGCACATAATGGACATCCCCAATCAATTGGATCCATCAATGGATCTTTCTCTTATTACATAATCAGACTATCAATAGACTAGGCACAAAAATTAGAGTATATATTTGAAAATGATCATGTGCCCTCAGAGTAAAGAAAGGGAACTGATTCCAGGTTTCAGGGTGTTTAATGAAGTTTCAACATTTTATATGGATCTTTGAGGAAGGACCAAAGAAACTGTTCAAAAGGATAAAATTATAGATGGGTCTGAGATCTATGAGTATCTGAAATCCTTATCAAAGGAAACTATATGAAGCCTAATTGTGCTATTTTAATGACTTGTTTCCAATTAGTTATTTTTATTATTTTTTTCTAAAATAATAATAGTCACTAAAATATTTTATAATATTTATTCCTTAATAAATAAAACTCTTTTAAGATAAGAGCCTTTACTGTTCTCTTTTCTGCCTGGAAAATTGAAAGTACAGAATTGGATTTTCTTATACATGAGGCAAGTTAGGAGTTGAATTGGACTTAATTGCAGCTCTGTCTACTTCTCACTTAGCCTCACTTCAGTGCTGCATAAGTTAAATTTATGAGCTTCCCTTTACCAAATCCCAAATTGCAGCACTTTATCAGCTCTCACATTTTCTCCCAAGATGTTCTCATTCTATTCCATAAATATCTATTGATTTCTTATTACATGGTGGGTATTCAGCTAAGTGCTAGAAATGATGATAAATGAGATACAGTACCTGCCTTTGAGGAGCTTATAATTCTAAGATTCAAATATATTTTATACATTGTGAATATTTTTATGTTTAATTCTATTTGCCTTGGATAAAGTTTTTTGCTGCACAAATATCCTGGAATATGGATAAATAAGATGATTTGGACTTTACTGTCTTCTGGTGAATGGTGTATTCCAAGTAACATTCTGGAGACACAATATTTATTTTGGTTTGTTGGTATGTTGTTTGTCTGTCTGTCTTTGTGTGGATATAACTGAACATATATACATTTTGGTCTTCAGGAGGTGTAATGGCAGTGAGGAAAGGTATAAATAATTTGGTTCATTTTGTCAAAGAAAAAGAAATAAAATATAAACGCCATGCTATGGGCAGCCAAAAGGTTTGCTGAGTATATGGAGAATGATGAAAACAGTAATCTTAATATATAATAATATATTATATTATATATAACATATATAATATATTATATATTAATAATCTTAATTTCAATATATTAAAAGTCAGCTTTAACTATTTCCTGTCAGTGTCACCCCTCTCAAGCTATGATAAATTTTAAATCCAAGAATTTGTTTATCGGGTCAAAATAAATGCATAATCGTGCTGTTATCTTCCATCAAATAAGTTTGTTTTGGAAAAATATTCACCAATACATGTACCTAGTATCCTGATAAGTCATTCATGTTTTGAATGATCTCATGCAATGACATGCAATCTTGTTTTCTACAGATTAACATTGACTTCAGTACCAGAGACCTCATCTCAAGGAATATTGCTGAACCAACTCCAAAATGCTTTGATGAGGCTCAGAAATTAATTTATAGTCTTATGGCCAAGGATTCATTTCCTCGATTTCTAAAGTCAGAGATTTATAAGAAACTCGTAAATAGCCAACAGGTTGGAAATCATAAAAGATGGCTGCCTTTCCTGTGATGAAGGTAAATGAAAACAGTAGACTGAAAGGCTACAACATTTAAATTATACAATCAAGATAAAACATTCTAGGGTTTAAGAATGTATATATGCATAAATCTACTAGAATAATACAGAGTGAGTTCAGGAAGATAAATGTACTTTTCAACCATAGGTGGATATTTTTATACATTATAATTACAAAAAATATACATATCTTCACATCACAGAGTTGAAGACTGCATAACATCATATACAACATTTTAAATACCATTTGCATTATTCAAAGACCTCACCTCTGTAAAAAGAAAAATTCTAAATATAAACATAAATTTTTATTGCTGGATTCAACTATTTCTTGTGAACTATGATTGATAATGTGATGATTATCTGAACTACTGTGGCTTTCAAGTTTAAAAAAAAAACTTAATGAATGTGTGCACAGTTATTATGCATAAGCCTGATAGTTCCAGGGACCAAAATCTATTACTTGGCTCAACAATAATCTAACATAGATGTGTATCTGAAGAGGGCCTTGTAAGTGGTGGGTTTTATATTCTCCTGCTAATAGGAACAGAGAAGAAAGAGGAGCAATCACCTGCAAATGATGATTAATGTAGCAGTGATTGCCTCATAAAGTAAAAAATTAATGCAATGTCATCTACTTCATTGTGGGTTATGAATCTATTTGCTCACTCAGTGCAAGAATTTCCCCTGCAAATAATACACAAATAAAATTTAAAATTCTTATTTTCTTAAATGATTTTTGTAAGTGTGACAAAAATAAATTAATTCCTGTATATGCAATGTTGTAATAATTCAACAACTTTGTGTTTCCATTTTCTTTTCACAGAATAATTATGTTCATTGCCATTATCTATTTGAGGCAGAAAGGTTTAAAATGGAGGGAAAACACCGGAGACTTACTTTGTTTCCACGAACTATTCATTTGGTAGACAAAAATCTTGCCTCCTCCTCATCATGAAAAATCAACACTTAAACCCATGCAAATGGACTATCCCCTGTGTACTTGCAAATTCTCCCAAACCCAGTATAATACAAATGAACTGACATGTTTGGAGACTTTTGTCTATCTGCTAGTGTAACATATCTATACTATAACAGCATTTATTCTAGAGGTTCTAATATCAGTCTCATTTTTTTAAATGGGATATTTCATTTATTCTGGGAAATGTAAGGCATCCAGAAATCATAAAATCATACTTATTTCCAAGTAGAAGGGAAAAAGTTCAATTGTATCTTGAGATCACACATCTGTTGAGTGACAGAGCTGTAAGAGAAATGGATGTCATCACATGTCACACTGATGCTTGATCCAAGAAAGCAGGGTGTCCCTCTCCACTTGAGTTACACTGATGTGTGGAATCTAAACTCCAAATCCTCCCCCACTCTGGCAGAGTGCCTTGAACGTTGGAACCACCCCTACAGTAGGTTTGTAACTTACTATCAAAGAGCAAAGCTTTTATTATTGGCTTTAATGAAGTAAAAGAGCCTCCAATCCCATGCTTATCGCCTTGAGGTCATAGGAGCTTTACATATTGCATAGCAATACACTGAGATCAGCATGGTTTGTGTAGAACTGGATGTGAAATTACCTCTTATGGAATACCAATCTAAGATTTCCCACAGCAGAACCATCCTTCTACCTCCTCTACTCACTTTCCTCCATGAGTCACAATTCTACACTTTCCAATCAAAAGATAAATAAATCAATGACAGAATTTTTAAAAATTCAGTAATGAAGATTTTAAGAAAATATTATGTGTACCTCCTACATACATGATTCTGTTCATAGCTCTTTCACACTACACATTATCTTAGTCTATAGTTGTCATGAGTGAGTATATAAATGTAAATGGAAGAAAAAAGAGATTTCTTAAAAATGTAAAAAAGTAACGTAAACACCTTGGTTATGAAATTAAATATTCAATAATGTTGTAATGTCACTTTAAAATATTTATATTGACTTAAAACTGAAGTTATCAAAATCTAAATCTAAGCAATAGGAGGCTAATAAAATTACAAGATAATTGAGAATAAATGATTTTCATATTCTAAGAGGATTCTCTGTCTTGTTTTAGCTTGTATGTTTTCTCTTTTCTCGTTTGAGATAAGGTTTCTGTCCATGAGGCTGGCCTTGAGCTCATAATCTCTATGCTTTAATTTATGAATACTGGGATTATAGTCATGAGCCTATGTGTCCATATGTTTGTCTTATCTATTTTCTAACACTTCTTACAGAGTATGTCTTAGCAGGACAGATTTCCCATCAGTAGGTCAGACAGAAGAAATTTAGATGATTTATTTTCTAAAAAATTCTCAGACTCTAAAAATTTTCTGTTGCAATCATCATAAATTTACTTTGCTCTCTGAATTATTTGCATACCAATATTAATAATTTGACTAACAGGCATTTCTACTTATGTAAATGTAGTTTCTTATGTTGAAGTAGGAAGGATCTGTTCCGAGATATGAATAGCAGACATTTTCTGGATATTATCAAATTATACATATGATCTAATCTCCAGCATTAACTTCTCAAACTTTGTTTTGTTTTCTGCCTCCCATAGAAGCAGCTTCATCATTTCACTTTCTCTGTAGTAGTTCTTCATATGTGTGGTCTAGTAACTTCATGTTCCAATGTGCTCCTGATAAGGGTATATGCCGCCTAACAGAAGCAAAGGAATGTTCACTCTGCTTTGCTTCTAATACCCTTTTAATGAGTATTAGCATCATTCTGGTTTTTTAAACAATATTAATAGTTAGGGCCACAACACTGAGAGTAGTTGAGAATTTTTTTTCTTTTCCATAAAAATTTAGGAGGAATTCATTTCTGTTTTCCTAGACAGATCTGAAATTTATAATAAATTTCTCCTTTACTCTGTATTGGCAAACTCCACGCATCCCAACTGAAGACCATCAGTAGTGAGCCTTTCTTCCTAAACACACATCAGAAGTGTTCAGTCTGCACCTCCCCATTTAAAAACAAAAACCTTACAATATTGTTAAGTATTTATTGGATGATGCTCCCAGTCATGAAAGCTAAACAGTAACATAACTATAACATCAGCAGTCAGTTTGAATCACTACAGAAAAACTAAGCGTTAGTGGAGGCGGGGTGGGGGGGAGGGAAAACCATCTCTTTGAGAACTAAACATCACTAGTCTTCCCACATTTACTTCCCATGCCAAAAATTATCTGTCTTTAGACTTCACCCAAACAAGCCCTATATAACAACGTAAATACAATTATGTCTGATATTGGTCTGCTTCACTTTCCAGCCGCATAGTAAAGCAATTTACTTCATAGTGTTGTCTATTAATTTCAAATGAGCTCATTTTACAACTATGTAAAAAGGTGGGGTGTTGTCAGAACAGTAATCAATTATCATGTGTATAATGAGTCACATAGACCGTGTGCCTCTCTTTGTTAGATTTTCCATTGCATTTTAATGGGGAAATATCAGAATGAATATTAAGTGGTAGTGCCTTACAGATCGCCATTGAAGAAAATAAATGTGTTTATATAATTGCTACTTATAGATTACATTATAATACAGAACATATGCATAATTACTTCTGATTGTAAGTGAGTAGACACTAGTATATTTGCAAGGGTTGTTTGCCCTCATTAGTGTCTATTAACTGAACAAAGACTGTTTCCCCGTGATGTTTTCATAGATAAGTATTCCATATATATACCATCCTTTCCTGTTCCACTACCACTAGAACCTCCTCCTCTCAAAAATCCTCTTCTATTTTCACGAAAAATTCTTAATTTAACAAAAACTCATCATTTTTTTCTTTCAAATAAGATTGGTCATAAACTGTGTGCATTTGCTCATGCTATTGATTCTAACACTGTGTTAGGAAAAGCTCATTTGAGGGCTGCCTGAGTTAGCTTGTGTGTGTGTGAGTCTGTCTGTCTGTCTGTCTGTCTGTCTGTCTGTGTGCTTATAACATATATATTTTTCTGGATATATTGTAACAAAAAATTCTAATAACATTTAATCAGGTTATTATTCTACCATTAAATAGCTATGTGTAATATATCGATATTAAAGGTTTCAAATATTCCTAAGAAACAAAAATAATCACTATGTGCATGGGTACATGCAAATTCATATGTATATGGAGATCAGAAGTGATGTCAGGTATCTTTCTTAATGAGTTTTCCCTCTCAAGTTTAAGAAAGGAATTGTAACTGAAGCCAGCATCCTTCCGGTAGCTGAACTAGCTGCAGCTGCTTCATTACCACCCCTGCACTTGCCCGTGAGCTGGAGTAACTGAGCTCCAGTCCTCATGCTTATGTGGCAGACAAGTGTGTGAACTGTGCTGTTTCCTCATCCATGAAAATTGTTCAGTTCTATGTTACTTACATTACTCTAAGCATTTGTTTATATTTTCAAAAGATTTTTTTTGAAACAATTGGTATGAGTTCTTTAATCCAATAACTTTACTTATTTTTGTATTTAGAAAAAGAGTTTGTAACACTTGAAACATTAATGTTGTACATGGTGATGACTTAGACAAAGATATAATAAATTACTGGCTCATTTAATAAAAACTAATGAGAAAAATATTACAGATTTCATAATTTAGATATATTTAATGCTTTTGTTTACTTCCTGTAGTTTTCAATAATAGTGTTATGTTTACAGTGTCAGTGTAGACCTGTAAATAATAAATATTTTGTGCATAAAACCTTAGAATTGCTGTTTGAATTCTACTTTCCAAACATGTATTCTACAAATAGAATACTAAATTCAAAATCATGTATCTTACATAGAAGTTTAAAAAATCACTATTGTCGGAAAGAAAAAAACACAGCTTCAATATCAGTCATTCAGATAATTAATTTGAAGGTAAATCTTCTATGAAAATATGCCACAATGCTTAGTTTATAAAAGTATAGTATACAAAGAAAGATTTACAATGTTTAATTTATGATTGATCTACTGAAACTTTAACATTAAGATATTGTTTCTTGTAAAATAAATTCATTGATTTATTTTCAGGTTTTTCTTCTAGAAGCAATCTCTTTAAAAATTAAATAAATCCTAACAGTTGAAGGTTACAGATTGAACTCCAACAATGTTTTAGGCAGATAAATTCATTTCTCCAAATATGGATTTTATATTGAGTAGAAAGTTGATGTCATAAAATAATGACTTTGAAAAAATTGAAAACCTGTTGAAAAAGCTAAATACAGATGTGTACATGAACATCATACATATTTACTTAATGAACTTTTTATGCATAAGTCTTCATTTTGGGGAAAGTAGATGACTTCAATCTTTACAAATTGTAGAAATTAAAATAAGAATAACGCCTTAGAATATCATAAAATGAAACAATATTAATCAAGTCAGAGGTCTATTTCCTGATCAATAGCTTTCTTTAAAGAGGATAAATAGAATGCAATGTGTTCATTTTATCATTCTATGAATAATTAAAAAACAATAATGAACTGTGAAACTTGAAAACATTTCTTATCAATTTTAAGGACTGTTACAGTGTACTCAGAGCATTTTATAACTACTGTCTAACTAGTCTTCAGAGTTTCTTACTAAAACACTTTTGAGATAACAAAGGAAATACAAAAGACCTTCTTAAAATTATAAAGGTATACCACAAACCAAAATAAAGCCCTGGGTTATAGTTCATAGTATTTCTCAGAGAAAAATATCAGAAGCCAAGATAATTTCATAATACGTGAGCATATAAATTTTGATATTCATGTTGCCACCTTTTAGAATATAACAGTTAAAAACTGAGCTCATTTAAATAAATTGAGCAGATAAAGGAAGTAATGAATCACTGTGGGGTAAATACAGTGGCTGCTTACCAAAGAGAGCAAAGAACTCCAGACACAAACATGAGAAGATGCAGCGAAGAGTGTATAGAACCTAGAAAACAGAGTACAGAGCGCAGCAAACAGGAAGTGCAGCACAGGAAACAGAACATGGGAAGATGGCAGACTGAAAAGGAAAAATGAAAATGAACAAGCATCCTGTAATAAGCCAAGCAAGTCAAGCAAATGTTCATTCCTAGATTTTGTCTCCGAAAGAATGGAGTAACTATGTCAGATTGCAACAAAATCTCTTGGTAGAGAATCAGGCTGACAGAGCAAAGAGATGCTGTCACCTGCGACGAAAGTGCTGCACTTCTTTTTATGTGGGCTGTGCTGTTCCCTCCACCACAATCTTAACAAGGGTGCAAAGGAGCTGTATGCTGCAGCTAATATACCCAGTTTCCGTTAGTGGTTAGAAGTACACAAATGATTCACTCACAAGTGAAGAAGCTCTGCTCTGTCTTTGCTCAAAAACCTGGTCACTACTCTATACCCAGCCTGGTTTAAATTCTTCATGACAAGAATCATGAAAACTTCGTGTATATTCAGTATTTTCTAGCTTATTGTATAACTTAGCACATGTTAGGCTCTTTTCGGGTTTTGTTGTTGTTATTGTTGTTTTGTTTATAATTTGGGGGGGTTGTTTTTTGTTTTTGTTTGTTTATTTGTTTGTTTGCTTAAGTAGCAAGGGGTTTTATTCAGAATCAACGAGAAAATACAGGCCAGATACAATACAAGACTACAGCAGGCTAACCTACCTAGAAGGCATTCTCTGGGGCTTCCCCTAGTGTGTCTAGGAGGAGGAACTGGTTGCTAGCAGTAGGATGTAGGTGGCCTTTTGGATCTGATTTATAGACTTACATATGTAATCCTTTGCTGCACATGTTTTTACCCATGATGAATCTGATTTTAGTCATGCATAGATATAATACAGTAAACAGCAATTTTCTCCTAAATGTTTATTCAAAATATATCTTTCATTTATTCAAAAGATATATTTTGATTTACTACTCCTGCACCCCAAACTTCTTCAGCCTGTATTGACCCATTACATTTAATTTCAGGATTATTTTTTGGTCACAAAAGATGAGTCACCAAGCAGTTTTTGCTAAGGAATGACATATGCATTGTTTAGAGCTGGGTTTATATGTTCATAGTGAGAGTCTCAGGTTGACATGTGCACTGGCACTTCTCATTGAATCTCTTTTTATTCATTGAAAATTCTATATTTTTTGGGAATAAAACAGTTTTGCAAGGAGAAAAGACGAAGCCCATGATTGTTCAATTGAAGAGGTCTGTATTTTGGGTTACACCTGGGACTGGCTAGTTGGCTGTGCCATTCTAAGTCAGGATTAGAAAGAGCAGCCCCTGCTGGCCTCTGAAAGGTCCCTTTATAGGGAGTCTCAACTGTATCCTACAAGCACACCCAATTGCTATCAAGAGTTGAAAAAAATCAGAGCCAATAGGAGCAGCCATCTTAGACACTTGTATTTAATATTAACATTTGAAATCTTAAAAAAAATTCATGTGAAAATATTGTTAAGATGTGCCTTGTAAGCACACAGTTGAGGACTAATATTTATTTAACCATATGATCTTCAACTCATAGCTATTACTCAAGACCTTTGATTGAGCATAACCAGAAGTAATTTACCATTTTGCGTCCAGTGCAGATAGTGCATGAGGTCTTGAGCATCCCTTCAGTTATCAGATACCTATGGTATGGATTCCTAAGTTTAGCATCAGCAGTCAAATTTTTATGGTTCTTCAACACTATTTGTAATTAATGACAAGTGCTACTGAATCTCTATCTTCCTTCCACTTACAGTACCACCATAATAGTCATGTGTCACATCTTTTCTGCCTTTCTAAAGACTTTCTTATTGGCCCCTTGTATGATATTCTTAGAATGTTTATTTACTTTTGTTCTTTGCCTAAGAGTATGTTCTGAGCTGAAAATGTTATTATGTCTTCTCCTTTCTTGAAATCTTAAATGGACACTTTATCTTTGAGGTACATTCTAAGCTTTTAAGTATGAAATGTACACTAACGCACTCAATAGTACAAGTCCTGCTTATTTCTTCCTCATCTTTTGACCTGGCTTCTATTCTTCAACCCCAACACCATCTAATGTTCCACTAATATTAAAAATGACCTGTATCATTGACTAAATCTTTTCAAGTATGTCAACTGTGTCTTTCCCATCACTCATGTTGAACTTCCCTTGGTTAAATTATTATGATCATTCAGAATGTCAAAACAAATTTTTTTCTGTGACCACAGCCTGTTAGCATGAATAAAGACTTGGCAAGTGATCCAATTCTGCATCCTCATGAGAGACCATAACTACAACTGAATTCCACATTTTTACTAAAAATTTACTAACTGATTGAAAACTCTTTAGTTCTTAAAGAGAACTATGATGATTATAAGTTTTCTTTCTATTTATATAAAAGTATTTGTATCTTGTTAACTGTTGCATGAGAGGTGATTATAAAGAGGAAGGAGTTCACATTAAGGAGATACCAGGTAATTGTCAGGAAAACAAAGGTTAAAAGAAGGTCACAAAATATCTATTCTAATATCTTTATTCTTCTTAATGATACATTTCTTAATAGCCTGTGAGATACCTTATTAAATCTGGTCAGCTCCAGGTTGATTAGGAAGTGATAACAATTAATAAATCATATCTATTACTTAAAACATGATTCTTATAAGGCGAGTCTGTGCTTTAAGGTTCAGGGCCACTGTGTTTATCTCTTGATATCATGTCAGCCATTTAAAAAATGTTCCAATGTATAGCCATAACTTATTTTAAAAGAATGAATACTTAAAGAAATGATCTGAATGTAGAGATTACTACAGGTCTTGTCTTCCAAATGTGACAGCTCAATCTAGTATAGTGTCAGCACTTAAACTACTCACAGCAATCACCTTATTAAACTTCAGAAAGAACAATACTTTAGGCATTCAGGGCAAAAGGCACACAATCTCTCCCCATACCTTCTAAATCATCATATATCCACACAGATCAGAGAGCCAATAAATCATAAAAGAAAAGTGTCTGTAATGGAATTTCAATCTCAGTGGATCCTAGTTATTCCCAGTCTATGAAAAATAGAAGTGTCCTGATATCACAAAACACGAGAGAAAGTAAGATTTCTAGCTGCTACTCATCCATAAAAAGTGAATATTTTCATATTTAACAAAGGAGATTTAAATACAATTCAGATGTTTAAAAATAAGTTCTTCCAAACAAGTTTGTTCCCAGTCCAAATACCAATCATCTACAAAGGCTTCATTCAGATTTAACTGCACAATTGTTAAGCAATTAATTTACCTTTATTGGGTCTTCCTAAAGCACTTAGTTTAGTCTTTATTGAATTAAATTCCTATCTTCCTACTTTTATCTGTCAGTAAATTATTTAATTA
The DNA here is from genome assembly GCA_033318265.1 of Phyllotis vaccarum. Lineage (NCBI taxonomy): Eukaryota > Metazoa > Chordata > Mammalia > Rodentia > Cricetidae > Phyllotis > Phyllotis vaccarum. The sequence goes on from JARWLC010000016.1 coordinate 10,850,039, forward strand.
AAGCATGCAGTAACAATAAAAGTTAAAACTTGAGAAACAGTAAATTGAGCCCAACTTTTGACAAACATATAAGTCTATTTGGCATAAGCCATTGGGCACTGTTTGTAATGGCTCACTACTGCCTACACAAGCAACACTGCCTTCAACAACAACAGCCTCAAAGTGAGCCCATATGTAAACTCTGCCCGTCTAGTATTTGTATCAGTGAAGATGAGGGTTGCTGACCTTGGGAAAGGTTCTGGATGTATGGAAGCAGGGGCTATAGGGAAAGTACAACTTTCTGTTAATTGTGCTATGAAACTAAACTGCTCTAAAAATTGTTGTCTTTAAAAATATTGACATAAATCTAAGAACACAGAAGTCTTCATTTGGATTCTATTAAGGAAATGTCTAGGCTATAAAAAGAGCAATAGAGGAAAATTAACACTTGTTTGTTTAAAGCAATGTTGTATTAGGGTGTCGAAAGGCTGAATCATGAATAGAATGGGGAAAGGTTGCCCATTTATATCGGGCTTAAATTGTTGAGTTAAAAAGTATGATTCGGGTGCAAGAATAAGACAAACTTGCCAACAAAATTGTTTTATTTATTAATGGGATAAAGTTATTTAAAAAGAGAATAAGAAATATGGAAGGATTTATAGCCAATTAAAGAGAAGTATTCTTACAAATATAGATAGAATTGGTATTTGTCTTTGAGAGTAATACAACTTTAAATTTTATGTTTATCTAACAGGTTTGTCTAGTTGGTGAATCAGTTTGTAATTTATCAGTCTGCATATCATATGCCCTGAGTCCGAAATCTGGTCAACAGTGTAAGTGCTAGTTCATTCCTGTCCATCATAGGTTGCTGAATATATATACACTCAGGTGATAAACATTACACCATTTGGAGGTCACATGAAATCTCTATCATTCATCTTTATATATTTTTCTTTTTAAAAATTATATAAAATTATAAACTCATCCTTATTTTGTGAACTAACCAAATTGATCTTTGTTGGATTCCATCTGCTAGTTATAATTAGCCAAATGCAACCCTAGAACACACTATTCTTCTTGAAGAGGCAATTATATAGGGACCTATCTAGGATGGCAAAAGTTTCACAGTCTTCTCTTGTTTTCAAGAATTGAAAAATTTTCTAACTACAGAGAATTGGAGACACAAAGAATTAGGTTCAAGAACCCAAACAGATGTAGAAACAAGTAATGAGCTTAGCTTTAGAGCCTTTAGACCCATAATGATTAAAAGCATAATCCAAAATTAATAAACATAAAATATAAATTCTGTGAATCTCAAGTACTAATTAATAGTCATTTAAATATTGGCAGATTTTTAATATATAATCACACATAAACTGAACAAGATACAAATTTGTCATTAAGTGTGGCTATTTTAGAAAAATACTTGGGAAAAATATAACTTCATAGAGATATGGAACATAAAAATAGAACTGGAGACTTTAATGGTAGAAACTATCTGAAAAGTTTTAATTGCAAAACCCAAGGTTACTTTTTCTCTCAGAATTTAAATATTAAATTTAAAGTGGCAACATTTTTTTAAAAAAGAAACAGTGTATCAATTTTGAAGTGCTATACAGTACAACATACAGATGGCATTTTACCCTTATTGTGACTCTGAATAAATGCACATGCCATATCATGAAGAAGCACTCCTCAGTGGTAATCTAAACTAGCACCGCAACAAGCAGAGGACCGCAACATCCGATATGTGAAGGACATGTCAAAATGAAAGCACTCGTTAATTAACTCCATATCACAGTGTTTAAAACTTTCAGCTCTCACTGTGATCTGTATTAGATGCTGCACAATGCTCAGTCTAACAAGTTACTCTACTCCAGTTTCAGAGACACAAACTACTAACCCTAAGACACAAAGTACTACAATGAGTAACAGGTATTACCAGTCATGAGCAGCCAGAGTGCCAGTGTTTCTGAAGCCCAATTTCCACAGAGTGATGGACAGAGGCCAAGGTGACTGCCCAGTGCCTGGTGTTTTGTATTTTATGAAGAAAGTCTCAGTTTAGGAAATGCAAGTCTGTTACAGTGAGGTAAACATTACTAGCACAGAATTAGAGAAAAAGAAAGGTAGTCAAGGCCTCTGCTTGCAAAATGGGCAGAAATGTGACAGGCTATTGGAAAACCATCCATTAACAATTACTCAAAGAAAAAAAAATCACCATTATTATCTGAAAGACCAGGGGAGGGATTTGGAGCAATTTTGTTTTATGGATTGTGAATTTTGTTTTGCCAAAAGCCATTCTCTGAGGAGGAGTTAACAGTCAACAAAGAAAGATCAGTTGTCTTTTGCTGAAGAATTTCTCTATATTAATATGAGAAGTATATTATTTTGAAAGATGGGATTTGCTCTTTTGCAGGCTCTTCAACAAGCTGTGTACAAGTGGATAGAGAAACGATCTAGATGAGGCATGTGATTTTTGTTTACAGGCAGTCACACTTTAGGCTAAACAGATTGTATTGGAAATGTGTCACAAGAGTGATTTTTCAACTGAAATATTGCTATTCCCACTTCAGCCATTTGCTGTTCTCTCAAGAAACCATCATTTGAAATTCTAAATTCATCCTGCATAAACCTATCAGTGCCAAGCTGTGTTCAGTTCTATAGTGAAGTTCGATGATGCTGCAGTTGGCCAGTGTTGCCCGTTTGAAAGAGACATAAACAGTGAAACATTAAAGACATTCTAAATGAGGTTAAAACAGTTTGTGTGAATAGAGTGATATAAAAAAATTCAGATATTATAAAACTCTTCAGAATAACCATATTTTCCCCTACAGGTAAGACAATTTTCTACCAATTAACTCATTCACAAATACACAAACCCTGCTCATAAGTAAATTAAACACACTAAATAGCAATAGTAAGACATTTTAAGAAAAATTATCACTAGAAGTATGCATAAAATATGGTTGAGTTTTTTTCTTAGCAATTTCTTTCACCGATAGAATTTAAGCTAACTGTACACATAATGATTATCTCTACAAAAACGGAAACTGGCATTAGGAATTTGACATATTGTTGTGTAACATAAATATCTAAGAATGAACACTTGACAGCTGGCAATTCATTTTCCTTCTCTTTTACTTATTATTTTGGTATTATTTCCATCCTGCAGGATTTCAAAACTTACTTACATAATTCTTTAATTTAACAATACAAAATAACAAAGTTGTTAAGATCATGGAATGAGGCAGTCACTGTCCCAAGTCATACACCTATCTGTGCAACCACCATCTATCCAAGCATTTTAAAAAAGAAGGTCAAATATAGGGAGATGCGGAGATGAGTTTAAGAGAGAGAAATGTGTACCTTTATTCCTCTCTCTTCCTCTGGTGTGTGTGTGTGTGTGTGTGTGTGTGTGTGTGTGTGTAATGAAACAGGACATATCACTAGATATGTCACATCACAATATGTTCAAGTAAATGGTTCAGATGTATTCTGTCTACGGAGGCATTCACTGGTCCATTATTACAGCTGACTCTGAAGGCATATGGTATCATTGTAAATTTTACTGCTTCTTTTTCCAAGCAGTACATGAGCAGCCAGGGTTATAGATATCCACACAAAAGACAGCCACCAATTTTTTGGCTTTGCTTTGTTGCCTGCTGATGTGCCACCAGTTACAGATATTAATATTCACACACTCTAGAAACCCTTATTGAACACTTGTTATAAGACATGCAATGAGCGGCTTTCTAAGGGATTCAAGAATGAATAACCTGCATAGGATACCTGGTCTTTGTAAAGTACAGTTTCACAACAGAGAGAAAATTAAACAAGCCCAAGAGATAGATTCTTCTAAAAGAAGAGGGCAGAGTTCAAGGAAGAATACATCAAGCTCCAAGGCTGAGATGGAGAGCTCAAATAAAGCTTTGTAAAATAGCATCAAAGATTCTGTGTGTTGGGCTAAGAAACAAGGGATTTGGATGGTTTAAGCACTAAAGTAATAACCTCAAAATTTTGTACTAGGGAGTTAGATGTCTATAAAGTTGAAATGTATTAGAAATCAACCAAACTTAAGCTTCTAGATGTTTAACTAAAGAGTTTATTAACAATCACAAACACAGGAATAGTCACCAAATTTTATATTTCTTTGATGCATGAGCTATGAAGCCCTTTGCAATGAAATGTTTACACAGAGCTGTAGGATAAGGCTACAGAAACACTAAACAAAGCTAAGTTGAAAGTGCCTTTTGAGATCTAGAATTACAAAGAAGTCATTTACAGCCCTAAAAATGGTTACAGTTATGGTTAGGATGATTAAAAGGGGCCTTGAGTTTGTGATCTGCTAAGGTGTGAGTGCAGTTTGGCTGTCAGTCAAGGGCCTGATGTGAGCGAAGGCTTTGCCTGGAGCTATGTGACTAGGATGTGCTGAAATACTCTAGAGATGGGTTTCCAAAGGGTTTTGGGGTCACCGGGGAACGCCCTATGGGGAGAAAGGAATGCCAGTCTCTCTTTTATGTCCTGTTTGTCAAGATGAGCACACACACACACACACACACACACACACACACACACACACACAGGCACGCCTACATAAGGTGTTACCATCTGCCACTCACATCAGAGACTAAGCCAACAGCACACTCTCTGGCACTAGCACTAATAAGTATTGGATTTTGAAACTTTAAAATTGTTATCTAAATTTTTATGTGCAACCCATGTCAAATATTTTCCTGTACTGATAGAACGCTGTCTAACTCACTTTTTATCACCAGTCACTGCTTTTTTTCAATTGAATATCATGATTAATGCTCTAGAAACACTTTCTTATGTCACCTAGTCTCTCTCTTGGCAGTTCCCTTGTTCCTATTTTCTTGGGAAGTAAGATCAAGAGTGGGGGGGGGAATAAATAGATTAAATAAATAAATAAATAATAAGTGAATAAATGAATACACTCTTCCAGATATCTTTCCAACTAATCTCCAGAGTAGGTTCCCGGTGAGAAGACAATGTGTGTTATAGAATAAATTAACCCATCCAAAGACCCTCCTATCCAATTATTGTGGCTCAAAACTCTTACTATTAGACGAATATTTTACCTCCAAACTTTCATCCAACTCAAAGTCTAAATATGGGAGGAAGAGAAAGAGTGCCCTGGTGAAAATATCAACCTCGTACTGCTAATTAGGTGTCTCCGCTATGCTCCCAGGAAGTCCAACTAGCCAATTAAGCCTAATTGCTGAACAGGAGAGCCTTTGGGGTCCACCCTCTACAGAGCTCACAGCAGGAGCTGCAGGGACATCTTTGCCCAGAGCAGGGCTTTAGCCACACTCTTCTCAAACTAATTTCAGTGACACTTTATACTAATGCATACAAGAGGAGAGAGAGCATATTCTACTAAAGTGAAGCTATAATATTTAGAATTGATTTCTAATTAATTTCCTTCTCTGAATTTCAGTATATTCCCAAGCTACTTGGGTTAGTTTATGAAAATCATGAGGAATGCTGGAATAAAAAAATACAGCTGAGGGAAAAGATGAGTGTAAAATGGTCACTACAAATCCTACAATGTGCAATTTAATGCGAATCAGAGCTCACTATATAATTTTTAGATTGCGCACTAAAAAATTTACTTCCTGTCTCTGATTGAGAAAATATTCTAGAAAATGTCAGTTATAGGAAGCCTTTCCTTGTTTAGTATTTTTAGCTTTATAACTAAGGTTTATCAGAATGTGTTTTTATCTAGCGCTGATTGAAGTCAAACTGTAAAGCTGAGCCTGCCTCTTTTTTTCCAACTTATTTTAATAAATTAGTAAGATGCTGTGCCTCCCCTTCACCATGACAGCTTTCTGCTGTGCCAGGAAACAGGCCCCTCCAACATGACAAGCTTGTCCTACTTAGTTCCCAATATTTGCATTTAAAATGAACGAACGCTGGATTTCATTCTTATTCAAGACCTTCTGCAAAAGGGTTTGCATCCAGGTTGCTGCAGGAGTGTGAAATTTTCCATACTGCATTCATTAGTCATAGAAACAGGCAAAGGGGACTTAGAGGAAATGACTGAGGTTCAGAGGCTGTTAGCTTTCCTCTCTGGCAGCATTTCCCACATTCCTTTAGTCCTCAAAGCACAAATGATAGGGTGAGACACTTGTTAGATGTAATTCAATAATTACTATGGAAAGGAAAGAGTGTGTCTATGTGGCAAATACAGAGACAAGAGAAGGAAGGAGAAAGGAAGTGGGGAGCATCAATGACTAGACAGAAATGGTTACAAACAGGAGGAGACTTCAAAGAAAAAGATATCTAAGAAAGGACTGTACCAGTGACCTGTAAAGAGCAGAATATAGTATATTTTGTCTATCATCTATGATCTAGCTTAATGTCATATTCACATATCCTATAATTTTACAGTCTTCTCTATGTTGGTCAAGTTGATTTCATGGTTTTAGTTCTTTAAAATTACATTTCAAAAGAAATTTAGGTAAAAAAGAGGTGAGATCATGAAGGGCATTTGCATTTTCAGTCACACACTGTCTAGTTATGGATCACTAAAATCACTATCTCAGGGAACAACTACAAAGCCATAATGTAGATTCAGAAAGTACTTTTACAAAAAAGCAGTGTCATTCACATGGGCTTGCAAATTAACAGAAGTAGGAAACTTACCTTTATTTTATCTGCATCTGTCTCCTTTCCGTCTGGGTCAGATCTTGGATAAACTCTGCACAAGGCATTTGAATCATTCTAAGGGTGCTTGTCTAAAACTGATGATACCTGACCTATCGAATCCCACTTCAAGGCTGAAGGCACAAAGATAAGAGTGTCTAGTTTACTGAACTGTCAGCTTTTCAAATGTCCTGCAAAGGGTCCCATAAAAAGCACCTAGAAGTTTCTCCTCATTGTTCTAAACCTCAAGCCTCCTGGACACTAAGGACAGTAGAGCCTGGGGAGATCATTCATTGATAAAGTAATCTGCAGACAGAAGCATTCATCGTGAGGGAAATAGATGGTTCTCTTGGGTAATTAGGACTTCTCTAGGGGCATCTTGCAGAACCACAACTCAGACAATTACCACCTGCAGTTTGACCAAGACTGATAAATAAGCAAATGCTTATCTCCCCCAGTTCTTCATAGCTGAAGCATTTGCCAGTGCTCTGAATGCAGGCTGAAATACGTAATCTCCATCTTCTCTAAATAGTCATGTTGATTAAAAATCTTTCCTTCCTTTTCTCCATTACTTCGGATTAACTTCCCTGAGGCCACTGGCCAAAACTAGTCACTTAAGTGTCCACCACTAAATCTTGACATTTTTAGGAAACCTGGTTGACTGATCAACAGGAAATATAGCACCAGAAATGTTAGATACAAAATAATGCAAGCAAAACCATGCTCCTCTTGGTGTCAGCATCCCTATGTGTACATGTGCAGCACAAAATGGGTTCATTAAGTTAGTTTCTAAAGTCACATGAAGTAGAGAGCGAAAGAAGGTATGATGACAGATCTTAGGAGTAGAAGGAGTAAGGGGTGAATATGGTCAAAATACATTGTACGCATGTGTTAAATTACTAAAGAGCTATTTAAAATGCTATATTTTTAAAAGATCAACAATAAATATCTAATAAACAAACCTAAATAAATGAATCCATAGAATTTACTTGAGAAAGAATTCAAACATCTTCATGATTCCCCAAGAAGGCACAAATAGATGACCAAGTGAAGCCATAAAAGCTACATAAAAATCTAAGACTCACAAGAGATGAAACTATTAAATACATGGGACCAGGTGATTTCACTATAGAGCCTCCAAAATTTCCAAATAGAAATCCTATGTCTTAAAAAATTGATTAAAAAATTTAAAGTATTGCAGATATAATCAGCAATATCCTCCAACAACCAGAAGAAAGAATCTATGAGCTCAAAGACACATATGATCATGGACCAGAGAAATAAAAAGAAAATAATAAAGAAAAATGAAAAGACCTAAAGAACACCATGACCTTAGCTAAAATAAACATTGGAAGATTCCCAAAAATAGAAAAAGAAAGGGCAAAATGGAGTAGAGAACTTATTGGAAAAGGCAATGACCTAAATTTCCTAACTCTGAGAAAGTAAGTAGACAATCAAATGTAAGCTCAAAGCATCCAACTAGAATTAACACAAAAAGTTCCCATACAGACACATTATTTACAAACTCCCGATACTCAAAAGTCAAAAACAATGTAAAAGTATCAAGAAAAATGAAATTTATCTGTTACCCAGGAACATAAGTAAGATCTGGAAGACCTCTTTTTACAGAGGATGAAATAGAATTTGATTCTAAACTGTTACATAAAGCACGATGATACTTAATGATGAAGGTGTCAGATCACTAGAAAACTACACTATGTCAAACTCTAGCAGGAAAACAAACAAATGCAGTGCTTAAAACCTCACAGAATTAAGACGATAAATAAACTTGACATAATAATACAGGAATATTGCAATATCCCTCATAGCCAATAAATAGGCCAGATAGAAGGTTATAACAAGAGGTTTCTGGCCCCATCTGGCCAGAGTCCAGACCCTCAGACCTGCACACCCACAGTTCCATAGTCTGGATCTGCCCGTCCTGCTTAGGTTTCCAAAAATGACTCAGACAGATGGCATTGGGTACAATCTGTAACATGAGATTTCTGGCCAGCCTAGCTCCATGGTTCAGACCTGCTACCTGTGCTTATCTGGACCAACAGTTCCAAAGTCCTAAAGAAACATGCAGACGCTTATATTAATTTCATGCTGTTTGGCCTATGTCTCTGGCACATTGCTATCTAGCTCTTGCATCTTAATTCTAATCTGTCTTGCCATGTGGCCCAGGGCTTACCTATTTCATTATATGTTTCTTCCTGGGTGGCTGGATTGCATCTCCTCTGACTCTGCCCTCCTTCTCCTTCCTGTGCTCTGATTTCCTGCCCACTTCTATGATGCCCGTCATGGGCCAAAACAGTCCTTTATTCACAGCAAACAGAAAGACATTCTGAAGAACTGAATAAAGAATATTATAGAACAACCAGTCATGCAGATATTTTCTAAGCTACCACAGACCACAAGCCAAACATTAATGAATTTATGAAGAGATGAATACTATGAAACATCTTTCCTGTCCTTAGTGAAATAGCTGGAAATCAATAGAAAAGGAACTCATCCAAACTGATAAAAAGTGTATACTAAAAATGCATTAAACAATAAATCCTAGATCTTAAAGCGATCCTGTGACAAATGAAAATGTGGAACTGAAGGCTACAGTAGACTGCAGAAGCAGGATTGTCTACACTACCAAAGACAAGTCTCAGATCAACCACTTTACCTTAAGGTGGTGATATGTATTTAATAAATTTAGTTGGGAATATCAGCGAGAGCCAAGCCATGAAGGTCAGGGAGTGGTAACCACACCCTTAATTGGCTAAGGTGTGGCTAAGATTAAAGACTCTAGGATTAAAATGTAGGTTTAGGCACCTGGTTTCACCTAGCTCCTTGGTCTGTGAGAGCTTAGCTTCATGGCAGAGGTACTAGCAGGAATAATGTTTACCACTCCAACTCTGAGGAATTTTGGAGTCCACACTGCCAGTGAAAAAGAGAACTGTCACAGACTGCTAGTACCTCATTTAAGTCAGCAGCAGGGCCTCTTAAAAGAGCCTCAAGGTTTTTGCTACTAAAGCTGAGTCAGGAAGCCTCTCTTATAGGAGCCATGCATCTCATCTGCCTGAAGCCAGCAGACCCCTCCTGAAAAAAAAAAAAAAAAAAATGTTACTACCAAGAAGCTATGCTTGACTCTGTTCCCTTTTGGTTTGTATGAAAAGAAACCTCATGCTGGTACTGAGGCTTTTGTGAGACTTTGGGAACCTGTCATGTCAAAGCTCAAACCTGCATGCTACTCTGTACCACATCCCACTTGAGAGACACAACTAGGAAGTTCTTCTTGGCTCCATTTCTATGTTCTAGAACACTTTTTACATCTTCTAAGGCTTTTGTGCCCCACATGGGAATGCTTCTTTAAGAGATGTTTCCTGACTCAGATTTAGTGTTAAAAACTGTGTGGCTCTTTTAAGAAGCCCTGCTGCCAAATATTTAAATGGAGTTTATGAGTAGTGGGCAGCGGTGCTCTACTTGGTGGCAGGGTGGACCCTAAAATTCTCCAGAGTTGGGATGGTAAAAGTGGTTCCTTTCAGTAACTCTATTATGTTAAAAAGCTGAGCAGGGTATAGCCAGCAGCCAAAGCAGTTTAAAAACTCTCCTGGCTATAGAAGAATGATTGAAAAATATACAATAAAACAGATTCAAATGGAGAAAATTCTAAACAGGTTACAATGTGTATAAAATGTACATAGACTTGGGAGAGAAAAATAAGTAAAGTCCTTAAAAGAGAGAAATAGAGTAATAAATATGCATGTAATGATGGAAAATACACAGAGTCTGGCTTATATCTATTATTGTGTTTTATTTAATTTTTAACTGTTAATAAATTAATTGCAGGAAGACATTTGATTGTAAAGGCTTCTAAGTTAAACAAACATATTTTAAAGGTATCTTGACTTTAAAATTTAGGTCTAAGGATATGTTGCTTTGGAAAAGAGGTTCTGATTTTGTTTCCACAGAAGATGAGAACCTGTGGATTGCCTCCAGGCTAATACAGTTTGAAGACCTCTAAAAATTTCTGATGGGAAGAGATGGCCACATCAACTTCAAGACTGCAGACTAAAATGATCCAGCCTCAGGATACCCATAAGATTTCCAGTAGTCCCAAAGAGCAGGAAGTGGGTAACGGAAAAACTATGGGCAAGTTCCCAAAATACTGGTTATAAATGTTTGTTTTCATTATAAATGGTTAATAGTCATGGTCATTATTTTTCTAGGGAAAAGGGGAGATATGATATAAAAATTATTTAAAAACATATATTGCTGAATCTACTTTAAAAAATATCTTTTAATCTCAAAATATTTTACATTGGTATGGATTTTGGTTTATTGATACAAATTTTAGGTCAATTTTATTATACTGTATATATATTTCTACTTTTTTTAAGATACTATGTCTATGCAATTTCTTTAAAATTATAATGTATAATTAAGAAATACAGATTAATAGTCACCTATGATAATAAAGCTTATAGTCATGTTAGATTTTTTCCTAGGTATGCAAAGATATGTTTCAATTAGGTAATCTTTAAACAATTCAAAGAGCTACAGAATATGGCATTTAAAATATTTTAAGAACTTAGACTTTTCTGGACAGTGAGATAGGTCTACTCCTGGTAACATGAATCTACTTCAAGAGGATAATGGGCATCAAAGAAACTCTATGTGGAGTTTACCTTTTTTCCAGCAAAAGATAGCCATTTGACAAGAAACTGTTCTTGCCTCAACTGCCTGACAGTATGTTGTGTAAACTGAATATGCAGAATCCGTAGGAAAGTGACCTCTGAACCTTGGCAGAACAAGCCAAGATGATTTTTCAGGTTCCTGCTTCACAGAGAAAACTGCCAGACATTCCGCAGGACACGAAGAGAAGTAACTGTCAAATGCCAGATTGAGCTGAGTAGTTCTTCAAATTTCCTGCTCCACTGAAAAGTCAGCCAGAAACTCTATGCCTATAAGCTGAATACGGATACCTGATGCCACAAAGAAATTTGGGTGACTGTCCAGGCAGCCAGATGTCATCTCTGTCATTTCTAGATTTGGAAGTTGCTTGCACTTCCTGCTTAGTATGGTAATATTATATCCTTCTGTGGTCTTTGATGTAGCCAATGATTAGATAGTTATAATTATACATTTTCTTAGTTTTCCTTAGTTATAATAAAAGGTAAATTAGATGTGAAACTTTGGACTCACAAGTATAAGATAGATGATAGATGATAGAACCTATTCTTCAACTTCACTAAATACAAATAGACTAGATATTATAAATGTAATTCTTGCCTGATAGTTGTTTGTTATATGTAATTTTGCTATGATAAAATTGGAACGTTCCCTTTTGATTACACAGAAAATGGGAAGTGATGTGAGATGTCTTTGTGTATGTGGTGTGTATGTGGTGAATACCATTAGATAATAAAAGAATTGTTTTGGCCTATGGCTTAAAAGTAGGCAGGAAATCCAAGCATAGATACAGAGGAAGGAAGGCAAAGTCAAGGAGATGAGATCCAGCCACCAAAGAAGCAATATTTAATAGAGTACAGCTAAGCTACATGGCAAGACAGATTAATAGAAATGAGCTGAATTAAGATGTGAGAGCTAGCTAGCAATAAACCTGAGCCATAGGCCAGGCTAAATAGCATGTAATTAATATGACCACCTGAGTCATAATTTGGGACTAAGTCTCAGCAGGGTTGCAAGTGGGTTCCAATCTTGGGCTGGACAGTTTAGAAATTTCTTACTACAAAACTAGAAGAAAGGTACAAGTTGCGTATTGGGACATAAATAAATAAATAAAATAGAGAAGAGCAGAGAAAAACAAACCAGAACGCTGTATTAAAATCTCAGTCAAACTGGTAAGTGCTTCATAAGATAAACTATGGAGAAAATAAGATCAGTAATGAAAAAGGGGGCATGCTAATTGATATCACACCGATATAAATGGGACTATGAAACTACCATCAACTGTCCTACGAAAATAAATTCAATGACTTAAAAATCCTACAAGAATAAATTATGAAGAAATTTTAGCATATGCAAAAAAACAGTTGACTCCTGACTCATTTTATACAGACACCAGTATCCTCTTTTTTTCATTTTAATTTATTAATTTAAAAACTTTCCCACACATACCAATGTTCCCACTGCCTCCCTTCCTCCCAATCCTCCTTCAGTTTCCACAACACCATGTCCTCCCCATCCATTCCTCAGGAAGGGCAAGGAATCCCAAGGTGAGTCAGTTCTCTCTGGCATATCCAGTTAAGGTAGGCCTGAGTCCGTCCCCACAGTATCAAGGCTGAGTAAGGTGTTCCTCTGTAAGAAGGAGCTCCACGATGTCAGTTCATACATAAGAAATAAACTCTGCTCTTACTACAAGAGGTTCCACAAACTGTCCATGCTATTTGACTGTCGTCTATATTCATTCAAAGATTTAGTTCCTTTCCATGAAGGTACCTCAACTGTTATTCAAAAGTGAGCTCCCAATAGCGGTGGGTCTTCTCCTCATGATCTTGATAACTTTGCTTATGTACTCTCTCCTTTCTTCAACTGGGCCTGGAGCTAGACCTGGTGATTAGCTATGGATCTCTGATTCTGACTCTATCCATTGAATGATGAAGATCGTATAATGACAGTTAGGGTTTTCATTCATTTGATCATAGGGGAAGTCCTGTTGAGGTACCCTCTCTAAGACTATTGCTTGAAGTCCTAGCCAGGAACATCTTGTAGCTTCTTGGAGGTCTCCTTAGCACCAGATTTCTCTCTAATTCCACAGTGGCTCCCTCTGTCAAGATACAGATTTCTTTGTTCTCCCTCTCTGTTGTTCATCCCACTCATCCATCTCCTTCTCTTGTGATTTCTTCCCACCTCCTTTTGCCTGCTCCCCCATATGATTCCAATTTACTCAGGTAATCTTTTCTATTTCCTGTTCTCAGGGGGATCCAAGGATGTCTCTCTTAACTTCTTCCTCTTACCTAGCTGCTTAGAGATTGTGGATTGTAGCCTGGTTATTCTTTGCTTTATGTCTAAAATCCATTTATGAGTGAGTATATACCACATCTACCTTTCTGGGCTTGTGTTATCCTGTGTTATCTCACTCAGAATGATACTCTTCAGATTCATCCATTTGCCTGCAAATTTTAGAATGTCATATTTTTTTTACTAATGAGAAGTACTCCATGTGTAAATTTACCACAATTCTTTAAATCCATTCTTCAGTTGAGGGGCATCTCGGTTTTTTCCAGGTACTGACTATTAAAATAATGCTACTATAAACATAGTTGAGCTAACTCCCCTAGAGTAAGAATGTGCATCCTTTGGGTATATGCCCAATAATGATATTGCTGGAACACTGGGTAGATTGATTCCCATTTATCTGAGGAACTGCCATACTGCTTTCCAACGTGGCTGTACAAGTTTCCATTGCCACCAGCAATGGAAGAGTGTTCCCCTTGCTCCACATCCCCTCCAGCATAGGCTGTCATCTGTATCTTTGATCTTAGCCATTCTGACAGGTATAAGGTGGTATCTCAAAGTTTTTTTTGATTTGTATTGCTCTGATGGCTAAGGATGTCGAGCAATTCTTTAAGGGTCTTTTAGCCATTTGAAATTCTTCTGTTGAGAATTCTCTATTTCGCTCTGAACTCCGTTTTTTTTTTTTAGCTTAGAATTACTTATTTTTTGATTTCTAATTTTTTGGATATTCTATATATTTTAGAGATCAGTCCTCTGTCAGATGTAGGTTTGATAAAGATCTTTTCCCATTCTCTAGGCTGTCACATTGGCTTATCAACTGTGTCCTTTGCCTTATAGAAGATTCTCAGTTTCAGGAGGTCCATTTAATTAAGTGTTGTTCTAAGTATCTGTGCTACTTGTGTTATATTTAGGAAGTGGTCACCTGTGCCAATGTATTCAAGTGTGTTTCCCACTTTCTTTTCTATCAAGTTCATGTAACTGGGATTGTGTTGAGGTCTTTAGTCTACTTAGACTCGAGCTTTGTGCAGGGTGGTAGATATGGGTCTATTTGCCTTCTTCTGAATACCACCAGCCAGTTATGCCATCACCATTTGTTGAAGATACTATCTCTTTTTCCTTTACATTTTTTGGCCTTTTTGTCAAAAACTAGTTGTACATAGGTGTGTGGGTTAAGTCTGGGATTTGTTTTTTATACCAGTACTAAGCTGTTTTTATTATTGTAGTTCTATAACTTGATGTCAGGGGTGGTGATGCCTCCCAATGTTCTATTGCTGAACAGGGTATTTTCCCCCTTTGGCAATCCTGGTTTTTTTTTGTTTGTTTGTTTGTTTTGTTTTGTTTTGTTTGTTTTTCTATATGAAGTTGAGTATTGTTCTTTTGAGGTCTGTGGAGAATTGTGTTGGTATTTTTATGGGGATTGCATTAAATCTGTAGGTTTCTTTTGGTAAGATTGTCATTTTTACTATGTTGATCCTACCTATCCAAGAGCATAGGAGATCTTTCCATTTCTCATATCTTTTTTAATTTCTTTCTGTATCAATTTAAATTTTTTGCCATACAGGTCTTTCACTTGTTTGGTTAGAGTTACCCCAAGATATCTGATGTCATTTCCAGCTATTGGTAAGAATGATGTTTGACTGATTTTTTTTTTCAGCTCTTTTATCATTTTGTATAGTGAGGCTATTGTTTTTTGTTGTTGTTTTGTTTTTTCTAAGTTAATCTTCTATCCTGCTACCTTGCTGAAGGTTTTTATCAGCTGTAGGAGTTCCCTGGTAGCACTCATGTATACTATCATATCTGCAAATAATGATAGTTTGATTTCTTCCTTTCCAGTTTGTATGCCCTTGAACTCATTTTGTGGTCTTAATTGTTCCACTGAATCTTTGAGAACTATTGAACACATATGGAGAGAGAGAACAGCCTTGTCTTGTTCCTGACTTCAGTAAGATTGCTTTGGGTATCTCTGTTTAGTTTTATGTTGGCTGTGGCCTTGCTGTATATCACCTTTGTTATATTTATGTATTTTCCCTGTATTCCTGATCTCTCCAGAACTTTTATCATGAAAATGTGGGTTTTGTCAAAAGCTTCTTCAGCACCTAATGAGCTGATAATGTGGGGGTTTTTTGTTATTATTATTTCAACTTGTTTATATGATGGATAATACTGACAGTTTTTCATATGTTGAACCATCCCTGAATCTCTGATATGAAGCCTACTTGATCATAGTGGACCTCACTGTTTTGTTTTTGATTTATTTTATTTTTGATATGTTCCTGAATTTAGATTGCCAGTATTTCATTGAATATTTTTGCATCAATATTCATAAGCAAGATGAGTTTGTAATTCTTTTTTCTTTGTTACTTTTTGTGTAGATTGGATGTCAGAGTGACTGTAACATCATAAGAAGAGTTTGGCAATGTTCCTTTGGTTTCTACTGTGTGGAATAATTTGAGGAGTATTGGTATTAGTTCATCTTTGAAATTATAGTAGAATTCTGCACCAAAACCATCTGGTCCTGGACATTTTTGCTTGGGAGACTTTTAATAACTACCTGTATTTCCTTGGGAGTTATAGGTCTAGTTAGGACATTTATCTGATCTTGATTTAGTTTTGGTAAGTGGTATCTATTCAGAAAGCTGTCCATTTCATTTATGTTTTTTTGATTTTGTGCAATGCAGATTTTTGAAGTATGACCTAATGATTCTCTGGATTTCTTCTATGTCTGTTGTTATGTTCCTATTTTCATTTATGATTTTGTAAATTTGGTATTCTCTTTATGCCTTTTAGTTAGTTTGGATAGGTGTCTGTCTTGTTGATTTTCTCAAAGAACCAACTCTTTGTTCCATTGATTCTTTCTATTGTTGTCTCTTTTTCAATTTTACTGATTTCAGCCATCAGTAAAATTATTGATTATTTTCTGCCATCTGGTTTTTGTGGGTCAGTTTGCTTCTGTTTGTTCTAGAACTTTCATTTGTGCTCTTAAATCTCTTGTGTTAATTTTTTCCATGTTTTAATGTGGTCACCTGTTGCTATGAACTATCCTCTTAGCACTGCTTTCATTGAGTCCCATAAGTTAGAGAGTTTGTTGGGGATTCATTTTCATTAAATTTTAGGAAGCTTTTCATATTTTTCTTAGCTTTTTCCTTGGCCCAGATGTGGCTCAACTGAGAGATGTTTAGTTTCCACAAGTTTTTTGGCTTTCTGTGGTTTGTGTTTTCTTGTACTTTAACTTTAGTCCATGGTGATCTGATATGATACTAGGGGTTATTTCCATTTTTGTGTATCTATTCACATTTGTTTAATGACTGAGTATGTGGCCAATTTTAGAGACAGTTCCATGTGGTGCTGAGAAGAAGGTATATTCTTTGGTGTTTGGGTGGAATGTTCTGTATATATCTGTTAAGTTCATTTGAGTCATATCTGTTAGCTCCCTTATTTCTTTGTTCAGTTTCTGTATGGAAGCCCTATCCATGGTGAGAACGGGGTATTGAAATCTCCACTAATAGTGTGTGAGGTTTGATGTAAGGTTTAAGTTTTCTTGATATAGACTGTCCATCAAATTTCAATAAAGATCTGAGAATCAATTAAAAAAGACCTATAACTCCCCACTGGGGGGGGGGGGGGAGCAGTAATTTGATGTAGGATGTCTTTTTGTATGCCGTGGGTACCATTGGTTAGAAAAGAGGTTGTTTTGGCATATGGCAAGCCTGATTAGAGGTAGGTAAGAAATTGAAGCACAGATAAAGTAGAAGGAGGGCAGAGTAACACTGAGACACTGAGAGCTGTCACCTAAAGAACCAAAATGTTAAAACAAACAAACAAACAAACAAACAAAAAAAAAACAGGTAAGCCACAAGCCACGTGGCAATACACAGATTAATGAAAATGGCTTGAGTTAAGTTGTAAGAGCTAACAAGTAATAAGCCTGAAACATAGCAAAACAGACTTACTAGAACCCTTGTGTGATTATTTGGAGCTAAGTGACTACAGGACTGCAGGTCTGGATTGACAGGCCAGAAATTTCTGACTACAGTAATTAAAAGACTCTAACTCAAGAAAAGCTCCAGGCCAGATGGTTTAGTTCAAAATTTTACCATACTTTCAGAAAAGAGTTAATGCCAGTCCTCCTCAAATTATTCTGCAAAATAGAAAGAGAAGGAACATTGCCCAATTTTTCTTATGAGACTACAATTTCCTTGATAGCTAAAGACCTGACATAAAGACCCAACAATGAAAGGAAATTATAGACCAATATCCCTTATGATGGATAACATAGATAACAAAACTCCTTACTAAAATCTTGCAAACCAAATCTAAGAACACATCAAAAAGATCATCCATCATGATCAAGTAGGCTTTATCACAGAGATGCAGGAATAATTCAAAAATGTCAACAAAACAGTAACTAACAATATTATACTATATTCATAGATTGGTGCCTAGCCCAATCATCCAGCAACTGAGCAGATGCAGAGACCCATAGACAAACATTAGCTGGTGCTCAGGCAACCCTGTGAAATAGGAAGAGTAAGAATTCTAAGGGCCAGAGGGGTCAAGCATGCCATAAAAACATGCTCCACAGAATCAACTTTGGGCTCACAGGGGCTCAGAGACTGAAGTGGCTATCACAGACTCTGTATGGGTCTGGGCTAGGTCCTCTACATATATGTTATGGCTGTGTATCTTTCTTTTCTTGTGGGACTCCTAACAATGGGAGTAGGGGTTTTCTCTGTCTCATTTGTGTACTCTTAAGACCCTTTTCTTCCTAATGGGTCGCCTTGTCCAACCTTGATATGATGGTTTGAAACTTGTTATATGCTGTGCTCCATTTATGCCCCTGGGAGACCTGCTCTTTTCTGAAGAGAAATAAAGAAAAAGTAGATGTGTGGGAGAACAAAAGTATGGGAGGAGCTAAGAAGAACAGAGGGAGTGGAAACTGCAGTTGGAATGTAATGTAGGAGAGAAAAATAAATTTTAAAAAATTTAAAAAAAGAAAGAAAAAACTCTATTACCTTGGGCTATAAATAATATAAACCTATTTTATTTTTTAAAAAGTGGAGTACAGATCTAAACAGACAATTCTCAAAAGAAGAAACAAAAATGGCTGAGTATCACTTAAAGAAATGTTCAATGTCCTTAATCATCAGGAAAATGTAAATTAAAACTTTGAGATCCTATCTTATATTCGTCAGAATTTTCAAGATCTATAAAACAAATGACAGCACATGCTGACTAGGATGTGGAGTAGGAGGCACAATTGTGTACTGCTGGTGATACAATGACCTTGTACAGCCATGATGGAAATCAGTGTGGTTGTTCATCAGGAAGCTGGAAATGGATCTACCTCAAGATCCAGATATATCACCATGGAGATATACCAAAGGGACTCTACATTCCACTACAGAAACACTTTCTCACCCATGTTGATTGCTTCTCTATTCATAATATTCAGAAATTAGAAACAGCCTAGATATTCTTCAATGGAAGAGTAGCTAAAGAAAATGTGGTGCATTTACAAAATGGAATATTACTCATCTTTAAAAAAACAACAACTTGAAATTCAGAGATAAATGGATATAGTTAGAAAAAAATCCAAGATACCAAAGACAAAGTTATTTATTCACATATATGTGGATGCTAGCTATTAAGTCTTCAATATGCAGGATACAATCCATATAACTGCAGGAATTAGGTATAGAGTAATGAACTGGATAGGTAACGATGGAGCTGCCAAGAAAAGGGGAAAACAGTAGTTTAGATGGATTAGGCAGGGGTCAACTGGAAAAGGGGGATCAAACACGGAAGGAGAGGAAAAGGGGTGGTAAGAAAGAGACACCTAAAACTAATGGCCATTTGAAAAGTCATATAGAAACCAAATACAGTAGAAACTTATTAAAATATACAAATATATGAAGAAGATCCAAATGGATTTTCCAAAGAATGGAGAAGGCAGATCCCCACCTGGATATCTCTCATCACTGAATGAAGCCTCTAGTTGAAGGAATGGGTTATATCTAACTGTGAGAACCCTAAAACAATTCCGACTTATTGTCAAGGCTATTTGCTGATATCTGCAAACTATGTTAAGGCCCTACTGCTCAAGGCAACACTTACACAGCTCGTTGAACACAGAGAAGTGAGACAGCTGCCTATCTAGAGCCTTCACCTGTACTGACTACTGTTCATGATATTGGAAAGGACTGCATATGGTACCAAGGGAGAAACATAAACTCCATCCCAGCTACAAACTATTCTATCTAGAATGCTGACTGGCCTGCATGATGGGCTAATGCAATAGTGACACAAAGCTTGTGGAAGTAACCAATCTGACTATAGTTAGGAACAATCTACTAGATGAAACCCATCTCTGACACTGCTGTAATGCCCAAGAAACTAGATAGTCCAGGGATGCAGGGTAAAACCAAATACTACTACTGTTCTGCTGAAGGAAAATATCCATAAAATGATTGCAAACAATCTTCTACTATACTCATAAATCAGTGCCTTACTCAGCCATCATCGGACAATCTTCTCTTGCTATATACAAGAACAGCTACAGAGACACACAGCTAGACATGATGCACTGAGTGAGAAAAACTGGAGCGCTCAGCCCTCAATACAATGTTTCTATCTTCCCCTCAAGATTTAGGAAACCTCGTGGAAGTAAAATGAGGAAAGAGTGTAAGGGCCAGAGAGGATGAAGACTACAAATGAAACAAGATCTAATAAACACAGCATGATCAATACACGTATGAACACACACAGAGAACACAGCAGCAAGTAGATGGCCTGCGTTAGTATGGGACAGATGTGGTCCCAGCATCTAGATACACAAGCCTAACCCAGAAACTATCTCCATTTGATAACCTCTTGCAATGGAAAAATTAGTTTTCTACAACAGAGTCTCACTATAGGTGTATACATTTCTCTTAAGATCATGCCCCATGCTCACCATTAGATGGCTAATAGAAAATGAAGTCAATGGCATTTTTTAACTTACAGATCATTTGAATATATATTATGGTTTCCTGTTCTGTGTTTTTATGAGATTTGTCTGTGTACAAGTGTGTGTCTCTGTATCTATGTGTTTCTTCTGCCTGTTTCTTTTTTGTACTTTTTTGTTTGTTTGACTTTGCTACTCTTTTTTGTTTCTATTTTATCTTATTTTTTATTATTTTTAGGTACTTGTGTTTTTTAAAAAAGAAATAGAAAGTGTGTGTGTACTTGGAAGGGAGTGGATATGGGGAGAATACGGGAGTAGCTGGGGAAGAAAAACTGTAATCAGAATATAATATATGAAAAAACATATTTTCAACAAAAGAAAAAAGCATAATACAAAAGACAGGATGTGAAATAAGTAACAGTTAATCGATAAGGTTGCATACATATAATAAAAGACCAAACAACATTACTTCACTCTTCTAGACAAAGTGCTTTGTAACCATAAATGCCTATTAAAGATTTAAAAATTCCCAGCAGTCAAATGCAGAAGGAAATTAACTATCAAAAATCTACATCTAATATCATTCTCAAAAGTGAGAAACTGAAATCTTTTCCTAAAGTATGCCATTTGCCAGAAAATAGTGTTGATGATCAGCCTCACAAACGAAAAAAGCCTAACTCACAAAAACCAGCTTTGTTTACTTCATACATGGAACTCCAAAATATATGGTAGGAAAGCATAAGAAGAAACAGAGAGAGGTAGAATAGGGAAGAGGAGAGAGCATAACGGAGTGAATATGACCAAAGTCCACGACATGCTTGAATAAAACTATTATGAAATGATTGGACCAGCCGGTAGGTCTTCAGTGGCAGAGTCCTAAGCAGAGAGAGAAGGGGATGAGGTAAAAAAAAAAAAGATAGGAGGTCTGGGTTCAGGAAGTCTTGCACAAGCTATTTTCATGCCAAGCAAACTTAGTAAGAAGTACAGCACCTTGTATACAGTTTTCAAAAGAAAAAAAAAAAATGGGAAAAAGTCAGTAGAGAACTATCATACAGTGGAACAAAGGCAGTAGGAAGCTAATAAAGCAATGTTGCACAAGACAAACAAAGGACATCTCAAGTGCACCACAATCTGAGGACTTGGAGGGCCTGAGACTAATAAACATACCTCTTTATGTCAAGAGTTGAGTTCTCAAGATGAAGTCCCAGCTCCCTGCAAGGTCCTTGGCTCCAGGCTATTACTGGACTTGCTGAGCACATCTCTGATTTTAGACAAGAAACTAAATGTCATTTAAATGTCAAGGCTTCAGGATAAATAAGCCTAGCTCACAACAATGAAGCCCATCACTTTGTACAATTCATATTCTCTCATTAAAAACAAACGTTTGTAAAACATAACAAGGCAGGAACATATAATTACCACTTCCATTCAACATAATAGAGTCTCCTTCGGATCAATTAGACAAAAAAAAAAAAAACAAAAAAAAAAAAAACAAAAAAAGACATCTAAACTAGACAAGAAGCTTCTGTGTTCACAAAGGCATGTTCTCAAGACACATATAGAAAATCTTATCAGTACACACACACACACACACACACACACACACACACACACACACACACATGAGAAAAAAACCAACAAGACTACAGGACTAGCCAAAGATTTCAGTAACATTTCCGAATGCAAAGGAATCTCTATTCCTTCCCTCTAATGAGGAAATTGAGAAAGGAAATTAAGTAAGAAGTTTATTTTATCTACTATCAAAATGAATAATCTATTAAACCACGAATTTAACCTAAGTGAAAAACTTCATACACCATAAAATATAAACTGTCACTAAAAAAAAAAAATGTACAAATCAACAAAATTAACAAGTATGTTTGTGAATTCAAAGTCCTGAAATTGTTTAAATGTCTGTGTTCTAAAGGGCCTCTAAATCCAATGTAATTACTAGCAAAGGCATATTTAATTTACTTACTAGTTAAAGGCATATTTTTCATCAGTAGGAGAAATGCCTGAAATTCATGTATATGATCTCAAAAGTAAAAAAAAAAAAAAATCCTGAGAAATAAAAGTAAAAGTGGAAGTTATATACTTTATGACAGCAAATAAGGGAAAAACTTAAAAATAAAGATAGTCTAATACTGACATAAAGACATCGTGACCAATTGACTTGAGTACTCAGGAATACATTTTGACATATATAGTCAAATGATAGATGGTTATGATGCTAAAGCTACAAAAATAGTAAACAGTAGTAGGAGAAGATGTTTAACAGCATTCACATTGCAAAAATGCAAGGCCTGATTCAGTGAAATATTAACACTCTCCTCTTGAGATGAGGTGATGGGAAACGACAAAAATAAACGAGCCTGACATGAAAGGGTATGGCTGGGTAAAGGAAATAATATGAACAAAATACATTGTACACAATTCTCAAAGAATAAATAAAAACATTATTAAAAATAAAAATAACAAAATAATATAGGCTGGCAGATATATGGAGACATTAGAAGCCATGTACAAGGTTGGTGGAAGTGTATGATAAAAATACATGCTATGGCCAAAAGTGTAGAGGTTTCTTGACTAATAAAAAGCAGAACAATCATATAATCCGATAGTCTCATAGGTGGATACATAACCAATCTGAGCTAAAAGTATTATCTCAAATAGTTTTGTAACCACCCATGTTCTCATCAATATTATTCAAAATAGCTAAGTAGTGCAAGTGATGTAAATGTTTATCAACAGATAGAAGAGTACAGAAAACATGATGTGAGGATGCAGTAAAAAAAAAAAAAAAAAAAAAAAAAAAAAAAAAAAAAAAAAACAGACTATTTAATGTCAAAAAGGAAGGCAATCTTGTCATAAGCTGCAACATGGATCACAGGCATCATTGAAAGGCATCATTTAAGTGACAATGGCTATAGTATAGTGTTTGTAAGTTATCTGAAACAGTCAAATTATTAAAAAGAAAAGGTAGTATGCTGGTTTATAAAAGCTGAAGGTGAGAAAAGAGAGTAGGTCAATGATGTATGGTTTCAGTCTTTCTATATGAAAAGAGTTCTATGGTTGAGCTACCTAAAATAATGAACATATAGTTAACACTCCTTTAATTCATTTTTAATTATGTCTTGGGTAGCAAATTTTGTCATTGTCCTCATTTAGTTTTCTTTATCGTGATAAACATTCTGACCAAAAGAAGCTTGAGAAAGAAAGAATTAATTCCTACAGTCTATCACTGGAGGAGACAGGGCAAGAACTCAAGCAGACAACCAAGGCAAGGACCATCAAGGAAAGCCACTTACAGGCTAGCTCCCTCTGGCAAGTGTTAAGCCACCTTTCATTTAAAGCCCGGGTCTCTGTTTACATCAACAAGTAATAAAGAAAGTGAGCTACAGACATGCGCATTAACCAATCTGATGGAGACAATTCATCAAATAGAGTCCTTTAGATCACTGTGGAGCAGAGCCTGTGTCAACATGACAGCTGCTGTGAAGCAAATAAAAATAAATAGATAAAAAATTACAAAAATAAAATGAATGTGGTCCTGAAGTTGCCAAATAGCATTGAGTAGCCACATAACCATTCAACTAATTCAGAATGTGCTTAAATTCTTTAGGTATTTGTATAATTATTTTAATTGCACATGTATATGTGCATATATATTAAGAAAGAAATATGAAAGAGGGTAGACGACAAGCTGGAAGCTGGAGTTGCAGGCTCTTGTGATCCCACCACTTATTAGTGCTAGGAACCAACCTTACGGGTGTAGAGAAAGCCTTGTTAGGTAAGCTGCTGACTGTGAATTCATGGATACCTGTATTCAATTACCAGCAGACATGTAGGATATTAGAAATGGTGAAGCATGTCAGCCCTGGAAAGGCCATGACAGGTTGATTCCAGGGTGTTGCTGGACTGTCAGTATAGTCAAATTGGTGGGTAATAGGTTCACCAAGGTATCAAAAATAAGAAGAGATACATAAAGACATCCAGATGTTGACTTTCAGCTTCCACAAACACCTGAACCTGCACACAAACTAACACACACAAAAAAAGTTCACACTTCAAAAGTCCTGTAACCACCCAAAAGTTTTCCTAAGACCAATTCTTGAATATAGAAAGTAAGCACACTACGATCTCGAAACAAATGTGATTAATCCATAACTGATATACCAAGAATAAACATTCAGAACAATTGAAGAGCCAAACATCTAAGCATGAACATTTGAGAGGTTACAGGCTTCTGTAAATAGCACTGACTTTGTTTTCAACATTAGTATTACTATATTTCTATATTCTTATCTTAAATAGTAAGAATTTCACATAAAGTAAAAACCTCACTTTAAAAAGAAGCTACAATGAATAAAGCCACTTCTAATTATAAGAAATCAGGCTACAGCCAGATGAAATCCCCACAATGACTGAAATTTTATAGACACTAAACCATTTGTAAGAGATTCTGTTTCTCATTGCCATGTCTTGACACTGAAATTCAAAAAATGCAAAATGATTATATATTTCATGATTTTCAGAAATTTAAATTTAATATATAAAATAATATACTATTATTGTCAAAAATGTTTTCCTCCATAGTTTCCATAACTTAAGGATACTACTATTTTACCATCAAACCAGTATACAAAATAAATTACTCATTTTCTTTATGTGTGTTTTATCAAGCCCATTGCTTGATGAAATTGCTCTAATTGCCCTTGAGGAAGAGGTGTTAATATAAAGCAATATGTGTTGATAAAGAGAGCTGTCCAATTGAACAACACAAAAGCTATTCAAGCCAAGTCAAATATTCAGTTAATATAGGACATGCTATATTGTATCTTATAATTAAATTATAATGCCATACAAAATTAAAAAATCATAATAAACATGAAGAGATTTAGCAGCTATCTAAAAAGTAAATGTCTTCATAAAGCAGAAGATGTGTGAAGACAATAACGTCCCCCAACTAATGTTCAAATGCTAGAATTATAGCTTACTTATGCTTGAGATAGATTAGATAGTTATTATAAATCACTGTAAATATGTGCTATTAAGCATTTATGTATTTAACCCAAGCAATTAGATTTTCCTAAAACAACGAACCAGGTGTTCTACAGTGTAGTAGAACCAATTGTTCTGCACTGACTATAGTCAAAGACCATCTCTCATATTATTTAAAACCCCAAAAAGGATGATGCCAAGTATCTCTCACCAGAAAAGTCATCATTAATCATGATAGTACATCTGCTAAATATATTTATTAATTCCTCTATGAAATTAAGATTATCTTCTTGTAGATAATATATATAATTTTGTTTCTTCATGAAAAATATCAAAAATGGGACTAGGGATATAGAATCAATGGTAAAGTGCTTCCTTGTTAGGCATAGAACTCTGGATTTGATCCTCAACACTTTACTAAATAAATAATGTAAATCTATAAAAAAAAAATAAGTTTAAAAGACAGTAATGTAGCTTTTACCTCTTCCCCTATATAAAATACAGAAAATAATCATAGCCCAAGCCTGATAAGTTAAGTTTGCAATAATAAATAAATATTCAAATGCATATATTATAATAGACTATTATTATTTAAGAAGGTTGAAGTATTGAAAATATTAAAGTCAAGTTAATAATAACAAAGTTAAAATCAACAGAGTACTTAAATGTGGGCTTCACAAAGAAACAGTACCTTTGTTAATAAACAATCCTAACCTATTGATCCAAGACACAGTTCATACGCAGAAATATCTACTGATGACTTTTATTCCTACTATGCAATTACTTAAACATCAAATAACAGGATTGTTTTTCTTTTAATTCTAGTATCATGTCAGTGCCCAAAGGACAGCACAAGGCTTTAGGAATCTGTTTTCCCAATGCCTCTTAATGCAAGTGGATGGTGAAGACACTACAGGGTCAGCTACAGACTTAACACACCAATAGTTTAGAGATAAAAGTGAAAAAGGAAACCACCATGAAGTTGGCTTTCAAGCTAGCCAAAATCGTCATGTGCTAAGCTAGAAAAAATGGGGGAAATGCAAGTAAATTATTAGCAAGATGGTTCAGGTGAACTTCTCATTATAAAGTGTCCCTGGGTTATAGCTTGCTCCTAAGGGAAATCAGTTTTATGGTCAGTGACCCAGAAAGCCTTGACACTAACTTCAGCTTTACTTGACCTTAGACCCTAGATCTCTGGCCCACCTTTACTTAGAGCGTTTATTTGAGAACATTAGTTGTAAAGATTTTCTTTAACTTTTTGATACTTTTTTTTTGAGCTTCTAATAGGGTTTATGACCTAGAAAAGTCATTCTCAAGGACCCAGGAGTCATCTTTCTGAAATGTGTTCATGAAGGAAGAGCTCATCTTAACTGTTATTCTACAAGGGGACATAGGAACATAACCTCAGTGGGCAAGTGTTTTGGTCCAAGTTGTAAAACTATTTCCTGTCATAGAGAGGAGAGAAAGTTGTGTTTCTCTACGGTCAGCAAATACAGACAACCTGTGTTTTTCCCACCTCAGCTCTTAGCTCCCTCCTATAACCCAACACTTGCTTTTACAGTGGTTCTAAATATCCATACTATGTCTGTTCCCATTCCATGTTGCTGCAGATAACATCTGAGGAAAATCAACTTAAATGTTGGGCCAATTTTCATCTATTAGCTGGTGAGTTTTGAGGACTGTCATCACTTGGACCGCATGAATGACTCTGAACTGTAGTGAAGAATGTGAGCAAGTAAGACGACTGTCAGAAAATGGTTCCGGGAGAGAAAGGAGTAACTCCACACACTGATTTCCTGAGGTTTTACTGTCAAAGTACCATAAGAGCTGCAGCACCAGTTCCAAATAAAGGAAAGTTGCATGACTACATAACAGGGTGGGTGAACTGTCCCAGTTGACTCAAGCATCATAAGACAATATACGGTGGAACCTGGCATGTCATGATATCATGTCTCCACACTCCACAGTGGAAGTACTACATCCAAAGTAAACTTCTCAAGAAGGACTTTACTTTTAAATGTAATAATACTAACCAAAACATTTGACTAACCACAGCTTCAGAGTCTCTCAGTTGTCAAGGTCGATCAATGGCATGACTTTTTCTTGCCTTTATTCTTCTTATGCAAGTCACTAGAGCTTTTCAGATTAAACAGATAATACTACTTACTTAATGCTAAGGGGCACAATAAAAGCAAGATTGCAAGTCTAGTGCATTAGGGCACAAAAGAATTACAAAGTAACTTTCAAATTGCAAGAGTTTCCCTAAAAACCAAACCAAGTTTATTAAAGTAAACTCCTACTTGTGAAGAGACTGTCTGAGGGGAAAAAAAATAAATTGCTCTACTTTCCTTCTGAATAGGAAAAACTCATTTTATGTAGGGAACATTGCACGGAGCTTTATTTAACCACATGCATTTGACTGAGTGTGTCTGAAGTACTTCAGCACCTCTTGGTATTCCATCCTTCTGAGCTCATTTAGAATTCAGTGAAACATCGCAGAGCATAATATATTCATTTAGTATCCATTTGGATGTCACACTTACTTCTATAGGTATTCAATTGTAATTCAACATTACTGGGCACTCAGGAGAAGCGTTAGCCTTAATTTCTTCAGTTGCCCCACTGTTAGAATCCATTCTCTGCATGCAAATCAGCACATTTACATGTACAATTTATTCTTGATCTGAGCTTTCTATTTTAAAAAACTCCTTTTTTCCCCTGATTATCACGTTTAAATGCAAATTGTTTCATACAGTGCTAGTCTGTTACAGTTGTGTGGAAATCTTATGAAGCAAAAGATTCCATAGGTTAGGTATCTCTGAAGGAGAGCATGTTATTTACATACACATATTTCTATTATGCCAAAATAATAAAAGCATACCTTTGCCACTTTTTCTCAGTTAAACTAAACCAGCTGTGTTAAAACAAATATCTGCGAAAATTAGTACTAAATTTTGTGGATTTTTGAGGAATGGGATCTCTCACTTAGAATGTGACCCCTCTGCATTTTAGTGACTGGAGCTGAGCAATGACAGAAAAGGTCATAAAGTAGTTCTAAGAGTCTGGAGAATGTCTCTGTTCTCTGAACTTCAGGAGTTTTACTGCCAGCAGAGTATCTGAAAACTGGAAGTGAGGATAATTTTCCTGAAAATGTTCCAGCCAGCTCTAAACACAGATACAGAAAAGGTAATGTTAATCATGTTTTCAGTCATTGCAAATGGCTGAGGTAAGTCTCGAACAGAATAGTAATATATGTTCATATAAACATTTGTGTTTGTGCTTTTAAAAAATCTGCTATCCCAAATCAAAGGCTGCAAATACTTAGACTTAAATGATTTGCATGTAAGAATGAGTATTTTATATATGGCTAAACATTTAAATCATTTGTTACTATTAATGAGTACATAATATATGACTAAATATTTATGTCACTCGTTACTGTTAATATACAGCAACAATTATAACTAGCCATAATTAAGATATAAAATACATTCAAATGCTAAATCTTTGCCTCAGTTACTTTTGCTTTCCTATTGCAGTGATAAGACTCAACTACCAAGGCAACACAGAGAAGGAAGAGTTTCCTGGGGGCTTACAGTTTCAGAGGGTTAGGTTTCATGACCATCATGGTGGGGAGCAGGAAGAAAGACACAGAGGTAGAGCTCACACTCACGTTCTGATCTATAAGCACAAGGCAGAGGAAGCATGGAAATGAAAAGACTCTTTTGAAACCTGAGTATCTGATCCTGGTCACACAGCTCCTCCAACAAGGCCATAGATCCTAATCCTTCCTAAACAGTTCCACAAGCTAGGTACCAAGCATCAGATATATGAGCTCGAGAGAGTCACTGTCATTCAAACCAACATAGTCATACAATGACTCATTGAATATGAAAGATAAGGCTTATGCCTTATTTTATGGAAGACAAAATACATTAGAGATTTGCTTTTAAATTAACGATTAGTACATTATGAGTTAAAAAGGAATAAATTATTGTGGGAGATTGTATTGTTTCATTGTAAATAATTGTCCCACCATTGGTTTAATAAAGAGCACTGATTAGCCAAAGGCAGGCAGGAAGTGTGGGCGGGGCTACCAGACTAAAAACTCTGAGAACAGGAAGCACAGAGCAGAACACCAGAGAAAAGCCAGAAGAAGCAGAGGATAACCATGCTGCTATGGGAAAAGGTACTGAGCCGCATGGCTGAACAGGATGAGTCATGGGTTAGATGAAAGGTAGAGAGCTAGCAAGTGATATGCCTGGGCCTTAAGTCGATCAGCCTAAAACTATTGAAAGCATCTGTGTGTCTCTGTGGGACTGTGGGACTCCAGGTCTGCCAGTCTGTGGGTCTAAACCTTGAGGCTAGGCCCAAAATTCCAGGCCAGAAACCTCATATAACAAATTATAGTATGTTTTCTATATATTTTAAATATGTTGTTATCTTTATCCCCCCAATACAATAGTTGCTGTCTTAGTTAAGGTTTCTATTGTTGTGAAGAGACCATGACCACAGCAACTTTTACGAAGGAAAACATTTAATGGTTGGCTTACATTTTCAGAGGTTTAGTCCATTATCATGTTGGGACATGGCAGCTATAGGTGGATACGATGCTGGAGACGTAGCTGAGAGTCTGACTTCTTGTAAGCAACAGAAAATGAACTATCTCTCTAGACATGGTTTGAGAAAAAATGAGACCAGAACACCCACCTCCACAGTGATACCCTTCCTCTATAAAGACCACATCTACTCTAGCAAAGCCATACATGCTAATAATGCCATTCCCTTTGGCAGTCATTTTCTTTTAAACTACCACAGATGCATGTGGGAAAACAAAGTTTCAAACAATGCATCATAGGTTAATATAATTTGATGCATGAAAGGGACATTTGTTTTAAAACAGCATCTTTATGTTTCGAATTTATCAATTACAAGCATTCAATACTTTACATTTATAGTATTTCTTGATAAGCACTATCAAGAAATATATACAAATATCAGAAGAAGGATATTTCAATGAACACTTTTGGTTTTGATTTTGTGAGATAGGGTTTCTCTGTGTGGCCCTGGCTGTCCTAAAAACTATTTCTGTAGACCAGGCTGGCCTTTAACGTACAGAGATCTACCTGCTTCTGCCTCCAACTTGCTGGAATTAAAGGCATTCTCCATCACTGCTCAGCTAATGAACTTTTGTGTCATTAAAAAAAAACATATATTTGGGTTATAACACTCAAAACATTCTTAAGAAATGGAGGAAAAGGTTCATCAGTTAAGAATGCTTCTTGGTCTTTCAAGACTCAAGTTTAGTTCTAAGGAACCCATGTTGGACACTTCACAACTTCATGTCATTTCAGCTATAGAGGATCTGTTACCCTCTTATGGCAACCATGAGCACCTTCACACTTGTACAGGCACACACACACACACACACACACAAATAAATCATGAAAAAATAATAAGTCAATTTGGGCATGAAGGATTTCTAACGTACCTTATATAATGCTCTTGGTGTTATGTGCTATTTAAAATAACTCAAAGTTGCCCCCCAAGTGACAAGGACACAGTATTTCTCAAAGCAGATAGTAACCTCTTTTCTAATGAGATTAATTTGCTTCCCTGTAGATTAGAGATATCTGTCTAGTAATATTTCCATTCAAAGTGGGTTTTCTGCTATTTCAGTGGTAGCAGATAAGTAATTCATCAACTATTTTCTCTTTTCTTTCTCCTGCCAAGTTTCCTAAAAGGGAACCTTTATTGTTGAACAACAGATTGTCTGAAACCCTTTGTCTCTTTGCATTTTTTAGGTAGCAAAGGGGCTTGGCCATGAAGAAGAAGCTTTGGGTGAACCATCTTTCCCACTGTACTGCATCTCCATCAATAGAGACTCTGGCAGCTGTATAATGGCACAGCTGCCGAACATCAGATGCTTTTGTACTAACAATCACAAAATTAGAGTAAAACAAAATTTAAGAAGATCTAAAAACATTCAGCATAATTGTTAGACTAGTCAGCATATCAAAAAGTTTTGCTTAGTTCCAAGGTAATAATCTCTGTGCTCTCCTGTGGGTGACACCAGAGAGGATGGCAGGATTCGGTTTACCCAGTCTATTCTTATTTATTTGTCTATTTATATATATTTATATATTGATGTTGGTGAGGCATTTTGACTAATTAAAAATGCATAGCACACTTCTTCTAAATGTTCTTCATAACATTTTCCTAAAATCAATTGTGTTCCTCTGTAGTTTAGGATTGCTTTTAAGCTGTAATTTTACTTCACTTTCTGGGAATTGTAGCATTACTTTTGCTTTCCATAACTAAAGAATAATCATATTTCTGTTACTTCTACAATTTTTAAACAAGTTTTTCCTTCAGTTTTCTCTTTTTTCTCTTTCTAGCCTTGCCTCTCCTCATCCACCCATTCCCTCCCCACAAAGGTGGGTCAGCCCTGTACACACTCACTCCAGGCAAGACCAAGTTCCTCATCTCAAAGTCAAGACTGGGTTAGGTGTTCCTCTGCAGGGAATGGGCTCCAAGGTGCCAGCCCATACATTTAAACAATTTCAGCACTGTTTTGCCATCAAGTCAATTTCCATCTTTCCATTTTCCACAGAGTTGCCATCTGTGCTGACTAGATTTCTGCAACATTAACGCAAGCTAGAGTTGTTTCAGAAGAGAGAACATCAGTTGACATAAACATCATCATCAGATTGGCCTATGGGCAAGTCTAAGTTGATGGGACACTTTCTCAATTTGTGATAGATGTGGGATAGCCCAGTCCCATGTATCTGATGATACTGATGATTACTTGGTCCTGGGGGTATATAAGAAAACAAACTGATCAAGCATGAGGAACAAGCTGTAAGAATCACTTTTGCCTGGCCTCTGCATCAGTTTCTGCCTCCAGGTTCCACCCTGTTTTGAGTTTCTGTCCCAATTTCCCTGTGATGAAATGGTACTTTGAAGTATAATATAAAATAAACCTCTGCATGCTCACATGGTTTTAGGTTGTGGGCTTTATCACAGCAGTAGAAACCTTAACTAAAACACTATTCCACTAGAATGTTTAAACCAACCAACAAAACTAAATACAATTGTGCTATGCTTCAGAATTCAATGCTGTGCTTACTATGAATGAGCCAACATTTTCTTAAAAAAAAAAAAAATATTGGCTTGGTCTCTTTTTAGGAAGTTAAAAAAAAAGAACATGATGTACTCACTATACCAATGTAAGTGGAATGGAAACATGACTTCTTTCTAAGGCTACTTACTGAATAACCTTCTGTTATTAGACTGTGACAGGAATGATCACAGTCTTACCTTCACGGAGCTTTTCACCCAGTATACTGTTTAGTTGTGTTTGCTACACAGCCCAAGTGCTGAAGACACCACAGCAAATTAAACTGGTAAGCATCACCTTGCTCTAGAGATGCAAACAAGGGACAGGGACACATTTACATGACAGCCACGGATGACCAGTCCCAAGAATGTCAGCAGTGAAAAGAGTTAAAAACTAAAATATGACAATTCAGGCAGGAATGAGAGAGGTGACTGGTAGACTCGTTTTAAAAGATAATTTTCCTGTTAATTATAAAAACTGAACCAATTTTCTGATATTGGGCTGATGAAATCTTTTAACTCCCAACTCTTTCATTACTTACACTTAATCTGGAAAGATGGTTAAAATAAATAAATAAATAAATAAATAAATAAATAAATAAAACTGATGGGTTGTTCTTTTTAACCCCAGGGGAAAACTTAAACTATGGATGTCTCTGCTGTAGTACGGAATCCTAACCGTGCCTAACTACAATAAAAATCAAAGCTGTGTGCTTGTCCTTTCTTGAAAACCAGCCCATGTCCCTCTCTCCAGAACTGCTTCAGGTAGGTAACACATACCTCTCACCCCATCATGGTTTTCAAAGGTGGTGTGTACTCACATCCAGACCAAATTTTAAGTGGAAAGTTGATTGCTTATTCCACTAAGGGGAAAAAATAAAAGGTTACTTGGAATTTGTAGCTAACTATAAAAACTTATAACATTTATATAAATGATTTGCTCAGTATGCACAGAATAAGTCGGTTTAATTGTATCTTATAAAACTTTTAGTAGGAACTGATATATAAATATTAAGCTAGGAAAATAGACATGGAAAGTTGAAATTTTCAACCTAGATATTAGTGTCTCTTTAAGTCTATTTATGATGTGCTCAAATCTGTTATATTAATATTATGTGACCCACTTTGAAGTTTAATGTGACAATCGGCAAATAAAGTATTATGCTACCTAATTTATATGAAGCACTGATGCAGGATGTTCA
The DNA here is from genome assembly GCA_033318265.1 of Phyllotis vaccarum. Taxonomy (NCBI): domain Eukaryota; kingdom Metazoa; phylum Chordata; class Mammalia; order Rodentia; family Cricetidae; genus Phyllotis; species Phyllotis vaccarum. The sequence continues at coordinate 10,883,924 of JARWLC010000016.1, forward strand.
TGATAGTGACAGAAGAATAAACCAAGTTGTCAACATTTATTCCAGATGTGAAATATTTCTAACAACTGCCACTGAACATATCTTTTACATTTATAGATACTTTTCTTTTGAATCTGTGTTTTTTTTCTGATTATATCAGGAAAAATGTCTAAATCACTTTTGGCTTTGTGATAAGAAGTATGTGAATCTCCATTTTAATAAGGAAGACACATTGTCAATCTTTTTCATAGTCAAGAGGGACTGGCGAGGGTTGCAGGACTCAGATATCCAAAGGATGGACTAAAGAGGGTGGGAGAGATGGGCAGAGACATTCTTAGCTCCTGAAACAGGTAGATTTAGCTTCAATGCTCACTCTTAGGCGATGGTTTGAAGCCTCAAGTTCTGAAATGCTAAGATGATTTCCTGAATATCACATATATAACAAACTGGCCTGTCTGGAGCAGCTGTAAATTGCAGGTATTTCCATAGAAGATACAAGGGATGAAGCAATTTGCCCTGAATGAGGCATCTCTTATATTTTAAAAGACAAAATCACAGTCCAAAAAAATAAGAAAACTAATAGAAGAGAAATGTAGCAAAGCCACTGGGAATGTCCCATGATTCCTCGTGTCATCGAACAGCATAAATACAAACCCAACTGCACAAGAGCTATCTAGACATAATGATCTGGTAACCTTTCAAAACAGTTATTATTCCCTATTTTCTCTTTTTGTGGCTTTATTCTGATTTGACACTTGCATAGTACTTTTTAGGAAATTAACTATATCCTGAGCTTTCTTGACTTCAAAGCAAGCTCAAAGCATTATAGGGCTCTAAAGAGGTTTAAGTATTGAAATGAATTATTTCCCAAACCATAATTATTTAATGTGTGATAAATGTAAAAATGGAAAGTTAGTATTAAAACCATGCTCTCCTGCCTGCTTTTGGAAGATAAGGGTGAATTTATTAGCTTTCTCTCAATACTCATTTATAAAAAGTAACTCCCATTTTATTTCAGTTCCAAAATGCTCTTTAAAAGGCAGAATAAAATTTGGATACTCTCTCATTTTATCTTGTCACCTTCAGGAAGCAAAAAATGATCAGATCTTTAACTGGCCATTTCCTATCTGAGCCAAGGTATTGTATTGATGTACCACTTTGAACTCCAGTTCATTAACAATTGACAAATTCAAAGAAAATATTTCATTATGTATCCTATTTTGGTAAGTCCAAACGATTAAACCTAATTTTCTATCTAACTTGTATTACTAACTAAAAACTGTGTTTTGATGTCTCTCAAACTTATACACTTTAATTTCTAAGTGAATTTCTTTTATGAAACGGCCACTAGGAAACTATAACTATAACTATCTCATCTTCAACTCCCTCAGAGACCCAAGAAGGAAATACTATTAATTGGATAAACAACATGGGCAAGCAAGAAACTACCCCCCAAAAATTTAAGAAATAAAACATTTGGCCGCCTGGACAGTCACCCAAGGTCTTTCTGTATCACTGAAGTATCCACCTTTGGCCTACAGACCTAGCATGCCTGACAGACTTCTCTGTGAAGCAGGATATTCTCAAAGACCTTCGTACCTTGTCTTGGCAAGGTTCAGCAATTTGTGTGTGTGTGTGTGTATCCCCTGCTTGTCCATTTTTGAATACCATACTGTCAGCAGTCAAGGCAAGAGCACTTTTTTGCTCAGTGGCTAACTTTTCTCACAAAATAGTCAACTCCATATGGAGTATCTTTGGTGTTCATAATCTTCTCTGAAGTAGATTGGTGTTGACAGGCGTATATGTCCCATTGTCATAAAATAATAAGAACCTATGTTATTAAAAGATCTTAAATGCCATATTTTATGCATCTCTGAAATATTTGAAGAAGACATGTTCATCTAAAATATATCTGTTTGATCTTGAAAACATACCTAATATGACTATAATTTTGATTATAATGTCTAACTACTAACTTGCATTTCTTTATATCCTAATTAGTTGGTAATAATAACTTTCAAGGATTAGCAATTTTTCCCTTACCTGGTTATATAAATTATATAGGTATAATACCTTGAATAAGCATAGAGATATATGTACAGTAACAAAATTAATCTCAACTTTATACCAAAATATACAATTTGTATATCATATACAAAAAATCCAATCCAATGTAAAGTATTTAAAGCCAGTAATTGTTTTTTAAAAGTAGATTGAGTAATCTACACTAATATCCTATCATATCTGTATTCCCTTCTTTCTTTCCTTCTTTTTTAAGATAAGAACCCTGAATCTAATCTCTCTTATTTAGCTTTTTTCTGACCATAACCAATAACAATTTTAAACTGATTATCACCATAACGTATTGAAAGACCAAAAACCATTCACCCCACCTCTTGAGACTGTGGGCACTGTTTTCTTAAATTTACTTCCTGCTGTCTGGGAGTGAAGGTATCTTAGAGGACTCTAAAAAGTAAAGTTTTGTTAATTGTCAAGGTTTGAAATAAGTAGCTGTATCATTTGTTGTCCAGTTTCTGGATAACAGGAAAGTGCACGGCTTGTCTCAAGTCCTGCGGGTTCATCTCAGCTAGCCACCTCAAAATTGTCCTGAGCAGTTTGTAGTCCAAATCTGATCTTTGGTTGGTGTTCGTCAGTCTAGTGGCTTTGTCAGAGTCCATGTGAAATCATCATTGTGGATGGGGCCTTTAAGTTTTCCTCTTGAAATTTTTGTTTTTTTCTTAATTTGGAAAATTCTGATATAGGCTGATCATTTTCATGTGTTTTTAATGGGATGTTATTGTGGCTTTTAAATAGGTAATTAAAATTTTATTATGAGCCTTTAATATATCACTCTGTTTGACCTCAAGGAATAACTTAAATTATTTTGCATTTTTGTATGTATTATCCTGAGTTCTGTGTGATTCCTTAGCCATGTAGTGTTTTAAAAAGCAAAAAAAGTATTCTGTTTTAGTATTTGAAAAATAAATATTTGAAAAAAGAACATTTAATAAGTATTTTTTATAGTTAAGAGTATAAACCCCTCAAGCAATCTTTATACACGCTAAATTCTGATGACTTCATAACAGACTACACAACTGGGGCAGTTTAAAAGGAAAATTAGCATATAACACTGACACATAACAGGAGTGACTTCATGAAAAACTTTTCAGTTAATCAATGATGTGTAGAATTCAGGTCAGCAAGATTTTATGTCATTAAACTGCACCAAGGATCAGATCTCAGTAGTATCCTGGACCTCCTTAGATTCTTCTTACCTCACTTTTCCTTACAGGTGAGATGATTAAATGAATGTGTATTAAATAGTGAAATACTTGGGCATTGTTGTCCTTCTCAACATGACTTCCATCACTATGCAAGCATTCCAGAACACAATATAGACACGTTAAGAGGTCAGGAGGATTTTCTCTTAAGGAAAAAAAAAAAATTAAGTAGAAATTTAGAATGGTGCATCTAAATTTTTTCTTTTGTATTTTTAATTAAAGTGTGGTGATATCACTTCCTCTTTCCCCCACCCCTCCTGTGTTCCCACTTCACTCTCAAATGGATAGCTCATTTTACCTGATTACTATTACATACACGTAGATAAAGTGCAGATAAAATATGCACAAATATATAAATACAACCTGATGAGTTCTTTCTTTTCTTGTTTGTGTGTTTATGGTTTTATAGTGGACTACTTTATATGAATAACTAACCAGAGGCCTCATCAGTAGTTTGAGGACAGACTGGGAAACACAATGAAATTGTGTCTCAGAAAAAGAAAGAAAAAACATCGTTACACTGTAGCATGTGACAAAAGCATACAAGTACTCATTCACACCCAGAGATTCTATAAAATTTATGTATAATCCTTTGAACTTTTTGGATAATAAATCGTAAAATGTTTAATAATTCTTTGGTATATACTTGACTCATCATTAACTAAATATTTTAAAATTGTGTATTAATAAGATGGATTTGCTTTTTACAAACAGAATAAAATATTAACTATACAATCAATACTTCACAACTGGTTATCACTGTGGCTTTAACTGTCAGTTTGACACAATCTAGGATTAACTGCAAAGAAAATCTCAGTGAGAACTTGTCTGATCAGGCTGGCTTGTGGACATATCTATAAGGAGTTTCCTTTATTTTTATTTATTGATGTAAGAAACTCATTCTACTCTGGGAAGCACCCTGGGGTCTTGAACAGTCTAATAGGTGAACAGCTAGCTGAGAAAATTCAACAAGCAAGCTAGGGCAGTGGGTTTATTCTCTTCTGTATGGGCTATGAATTGAGTATTTAATATCCTCTTACCTACTAAATGTCCTGTACTGCAATTTGCAATCTGAAGAAGAAATCAACCCTCCTCTCTACATTGTTTCTTACCATAGTGACAGAAATGTAATTAGGAGAAGGACACTGAGTATCTTCAATGTTTTTCAGAGTTGATTACTGTGAAAACTAAAGTCCCTCCACCTTGAGGCCTGGAACTATTCTGGGATCTGAGAAGTTTCTAGTCCCCCATCCTGAGAAGTTTCTAAACCCCAAAGGCCAAGCACCCAAGGTCCTGGGTAATCAGGATGTTCAGGCCCAGCTCCAAAGTGTCTTTTCCCATCCTAAGCCAGCCAATCAGCCAACAGCTGTCCACCTGAGGGATGAGATAGTGATATCAGAGAAACTTCCTCTGCGTCCTGGCCCAGGAGAAAGTAGCCCCACATTTCCCGGGCTGATGGTCTTTGTTTTCAAAAGCCCTGCTCAGAGTAGGAAGAGGGCTTTTCTCCACTGGCACTGTTGTGTGACAGTCAGGAGCTGAGCTCAGCTGCCACTGTAATAAACCTTGCTTTACGATTGCATTCGGAGAGTTGGTGTGATTCTTGGGATCTTTCTGGGTGGTTGATGAGAGTGGGCAGAACAATTGCTATTTTGATTTTATCATCATCATAAGTCTTAAGAATACTTGCAGCGTTTGCACAAATACATAGTACAAACAGCAGAAAAAATTGTTGGAAATTTTGTCCAAAGCCAAATTTCATATAAAGGTTTTTATTGAAACTAAAGTCACAAATTCAACTAGCAATTTTGTAAATCATACACACAAAAAAACACAATACAATTGTGCTTTACTAATTTGATATTTACATGCCTAAAAATGACAGTAGATAAGAATTTTGAAGTCTTTGCTTTCTTTAAGTAGCGATGATTCCATGAAAGGAAAACACTTGATGTGCACAGTGAAACCGTCCATACTATATAATACTCTCTAATCTGAAGTGAGGAGTGTCAGACAATAATTGTTGATGTTCCATGGCATGCAATGGCATGTGCAGTCAAAGGAGGCATATGTGTACAAACCGAGCTTACATTGGATCCACATGCTACACCCGTGAGCACTGTCAGAAATCCCTCATACTTATGATGCTTGACATTTTTACTCTTCTATTAAGCCATATGTTTTACACATATTAACTTTTATTGTTCTATAATTTTGTACTTTATTTTATCAGAATTTCCTTATTTTTATTGCCAGAGTTTTAGAATAAGCAGTTTTTCTTTTAACTTTCCTTTTATTTATTATGTGTCTTTTGCATCATGCAGATCCATCCCATTCACTTCCCCATCCTGTCATAACTGCTCTCTGCCCTTGCAAACCCTCCAAAAAAATCCAAAATAAAATTTAAGAGAAGATAAAAGGAAGAACGAGAGGAAGGAAAAAATTCTCATTATGAAAGCTATGGTGTGAGGTGGTGAGTCATTCAGTAGCCCGTTTACCCATGTATCTACTTGCAAGTGTTAATTGCAGAGTGTTGTTAATTGGTCTGGTTCCAGGTCTCAGGTTTCTGCTGAAGTGTCAATGCTGGGCCCTCACTGGAACTTCTATTGGTTATCATACTGTTGCTTTGTCTTGTGAGAGTGAGTTATCTAAGTTGAGATTCTGAGCCATAAATTAACAACCATATTTTAATGCCATTACATGCATTCTGTCCCTTTCGACTTCAAGGACAGCTAGAGAAGAGAAAATGTTGCTGACCTATATCTCCTATATGTCATTAGGAGGCAATCAGGTCCCATCTTCCAAGGGATGGTGATTTATTTTTTGCTATTTATATAAAGCCTATTCTATCATTGAACATTACTCAAAGAGGTCTCATTTCAGTTTAGAATGTCACAAGATATGCTCTCAATAACATAGTTATGAAAACAAAAAACATTGTAATTTTTGTTGTGTCAAGAAAATCAGAAGCTAAATCAACAAAAAAAATGAAGCAATTTTAGAAGAAGTTAGATTAACAAAGGAAACTGGAAAATCTTTCACATCATGTCTTAATTTTATATAAGAGAAACCACAGGTCTGCAGGAGAAAATGGAGGTTTGTTTCTTAGATCACTATTTTATCAAACATATTTTCTTCCTTAAAATTATGCACTTCACTGACCTCTCACCATATGTGATGATCTGAATAGGGATGTTCCCCATAGGCTCATATAGGGGAAAGTGTCTCTAGAGATTGACTTTGAGGTTTCAAAAACGATGCTATGCCTCACAGAGTTTCTCTCTCCTCCCTCCCTCCCTCTCTCCCTCTCCCCCCCCCCTGCCTGCAGATCAGGATGTAGTGCTCAACACTATCTCCAGCACCATGCCTGCTATGCTTGTTGCCATGTTCCCAATCATAATGACAACAAACTGACCCTCTGAAACTTTAAGCAAGCACCTAATTAAATGCTTTCTTTTTATAAGAATTGTCTAGGTCATTGTGTCTCTTCACAACAGTAGAACAATGACTAACACACCATGGATTTTGAAGTCTCTATCATTTTGAAATATTAAGCCAAATATATTTTATCACTTACTGAAAATTGTGGCAACCATTATTTTTATTATTTTTATTGTAAACTATTTTCATACACTACGTTTTGCTCATGTTTCCTCCTCCTTCAATTCCTCACAGATCCTCTAACCTCCTAATTCACACAATTATATGTTCCCTCCCTCCCTCCTCCCTCCCCCTCCCTCCCTCCCCCTCCCTCTCTCCCTCCCTCCTCCCTCCCTCTCTCCCTCCTCCCTCCCTCTCTCCCTCCTCCCTCCCTCTCTCCCTCTCTCTCTCTCAAAAACATACCAAGCAAAATTATCTTCAAAAAAAAAACAGAAATAAAAATACACAAATAAAACGCCAATAAGATAAAATATAAACCACAGAAGTCAAAATAAGACAAAGAGTCTACAAAAAATACTATTACATTAGTTTTACGTTGCCCAACTACTCCCCCACATGAAGTGCACCTTATACACCCAATAAAAGTCTATTAAAAATAAATATTTTTTTCTTTGCCAGAAGAAATCAATTGGAGATAGCTTCTTGATTAGAGATGACAGCTTGTGTCCACTTGCCCCTCAGTGCTAGGAATCCATCTGGCTTGAAACTTTGCAGGTCTTGTGCATGCTGCCATAGTCTGTGGAAGTCGTATTTCCATCAGTACTGGTTTTTCTGGAAGACACTGTTTCTTTGGAGACATCCATCAACTCTGGCTCTTACAATTTTCCTGACTTCTCTTCCACATTGATTCCTGAACCTCAAGGGAAGGGATTTGATGAATCTAGGATTAAGTGATTCAAAGCCTCTTACTCTCTGTATATTATCCTATTGTGGGTCTCTGTTTCCAGCTACTGCAAGAAGAAGCTTGCTTTTTTGATGAAGGCTGAGTGAGGCACTGATCTATTGCTGTATAAACTGTCATCAGAAGTCATTTTATTGCTACACTCCTTTGGCATAGTAACATTAGATTATCCTCTCAGACCTGTGCTCATCTAGCCTCAGGCTCTCGGCCTCTTTAGCAGTGTCTGGCATGGGTTCCATCAACATCCTTTGTGTTTTCTTTAGAAATATTCTACTTGGCCTTCAGATTCATTTTTAGTATTCAAAATCTGCAACCAGAAATACCACATACTATACTTTGTTTTGAATAAATTTGTTGTTGAAAAGTGATGATCTCAGCCATATGTTACCCTCAAGTATCCTTGTCACAGAACTCTACAAGCATGCTGTTCCTAGAAGAAGACAAAATCGCAGAATAGCAATTGATCTCTAATTAGCTTGGTGCCTCTTATTCATCACTCAAGCATAAACACATTTGCAAACCTCAGTGGACTTCTTTTCAAAATGAAGACACTGACTGGGAGCTCCTTGACCCTGAAATGACAGCTGGGGAATCTGCATGGGAGTGATCTAGGTCCTCTGCCATTCCCTACAGAGAAACATGTTGCTCAGCCTTGATACTGGGAGAAGAGGAACTTAATCCACCTTAACTGGATAAGCTAGACTGCATTGACTAACCCTAGGAGTCGTTACCCTCTCTGAGGAATGGATGGGGAGATGGGATGAGGGGAAGCTTGAGTATGACTGGGAAGAGGGGAGGAAGAAGGATTAGTGGTAGGTGTGTTTAAAAAGAACTTTTAAATAATAGATATGTTGTTTAAAATGTGTGTGTGTGTTTAGTAAGAGGTTTCTGGCCCAGACTTTCAGGCCTAGCCTCAAGGTTTAGACTCGCAGGGGCACAGACCTACAGAGACACATATACACATTAATTTTAGGCTGACCAGCCTAAGGCCCAGGCATTTAACTTGCTAACTCTTTACCCTTAAACTAACCCATGATTCTTATCCTGTTCAGCCATGGGAGTTGGTACCTTTTCTCAGAGCAGCATAGTTGTCCTCTGCATCTTCTGGTTTGTCTGGCAACTCTAGAGTCTCTGTGGCATTTCTGCTCTGTTCTTCCTGTTCCTGTAGTTTTCTTAGTCTGGTAGCCCCACCCACACTTCCTGTCTGCCTTTGGCCAATCAGCACTTTTTATTAAATCAGTGGGTAGGGCAATTATTTACAATGGAACAAAATAATCCCCCTACGTGTGTGTGTGTGTGTGTGTGTGTGTGTGTGTGTGTGTGTGTGTGTGTGTGTTGGCTTTTGTTTGATACTTAAAAAAATCCCCCACCAAAAAATAAATCATCTTTTACATTTGCAAGTACCAGACCTCATAAGAAAACAAGTGTCACCAAATAGCTTTCCAATATTTCATATAAACTGTGAGGAGAGTCAAGCCTCTTAAAAATACATACATTCCTGTAATATGTACTTTCACTGATACTGTAAAGCAAAATCAATAGATAAATGAGCAATGAATAAAATAGTACAACTGTGTTTGCTCTGAACTGACATATGTTACAAAAAAACCCCACTATTCCACACTAAATTCAGATGCTAAAGATTAGTTAAAAAAAAAAATTATATCATAGAGAACTAATTCTAAAATGCAAAATTTATTTTAAGTCAGTATCTGTAATAGTCCGTTGATTGATCACTCCCATGATTACAGTAATACAAAGTGACTTAGTAATTGCTTATTTATTTTCTCACCCATTGAAGACTAAAACTCCTGTTTCTAATAGCAGTTAACAACATAGCTGTAACAATGTTCAGATTCCAGAATCAAAAAACTGGAATTGATTACCTCAAACTACAGAGGGTCACCGAAGATTTTAGTACAGAACCACAGCAATAATTAATGACCTTTTAAAGAATGTCTTTACTTCAGAAAATGCTTCTTCATGCGCTTACTGAAGATATGCCTAGCCAGAACATAGGCCAAATATCACAGCTTCATTCCATCATTTGCAACTATATGAATAGGTATAATCAAAAATATCTTACAAATAAAGAGACTGAAGATAAGTGAGATTAAGTAACATTGTCAAAATGACATAAGAACAGAGCTATTTCTGGGCAGGGTGGATCGTGCCTGTAATCACAGAACTCATACATTAATGCCAAAGGGACCAGACAGCCAAGGCCGACCTCTGTCCCCCAGAGAGTTCGGAGGTCATCATGGAACGTTTGAAACTATCTCAGGAGGGAAACTGAGTGACAGAAGGAAACCTGTACACCTTTCCAGGATGGCCTGCCCCAGGTACCTCGGGTAAGATATGTCCTGCCCAGCAGTCAGGCACCATTATGGTGAGCAAATGTGATTCATGTCCTGTGGAGAGAGGTAGATCTTAAGAGGTGAAGGCGATGAGGAGCAGGCTAAGATGGGTGGCTTGCTTACCATCCAGTGATGTGATATTCAGGCCTAGGCTGCTGCCAAGGCCCATGTCTAGGTCTGTGTCCCTTCTGCAGCCACAGTGTGTGCTGATATCTGTGGCTCCTGTTACCACTGAAGGCCAAGAGGAGGATAGGGTTGCAAGAGTTGTCCTTGCCCTTCACTGCCTACAAAACTAGGGAGAACTGGTCATGACCCTGACCAGCTGCAGCACTTGGGGAAAACAAGTCCTGTGTCTCATCCAGGCAGCACAGTAGACCTGACCCTGTTAACGAGAGCATGGCCCAAGGTCTTGAGTGGGAAGATCTGGTCCCACCCTTCATCTGCCATATGGTGGAGGGGGTGAGGGACAGATAATCCCACCCACTCACCACCCACTCCTTGCCGCCTGTGGCAGGTGGGAGAACTAGCCCTGAAGTCATGAGACTGGAAAAACTGTCCTTGACCCTCACCAGCGGCTACATTCAAGGGTGCAGGCCTTGCAGCTCACCTGGGCAACACAGTGGTCCCAGTGGTGTAGGTATGGGTGAGCCAACTCTGAAGCTGTAAAAGGAAAACTGGCCCTGCCCTTTGCTTCTTGCTGCCTAGGGTCAACTAGCCATAGCAGTTCTAGAGATGTCACCCTGGTAGTAAAGATGAGGGAAAGCTGTTATTGACCAACCCTATAACCATCCAGGTCTAGAAGCAGGGCTGAGTTGGTTCACCCCAACATCCACCTCATCTATGATCTGCTAGAGTCCTACAAACCCAAAGCTTCAGGATCTCCACAACACAGAGGAACAACATAACATCCAAGAGGAGTCCCAGTATTGATAGAGTAGCAAAAACCAGAGGCCTTGACCCAGACTAATGACTCTTTCCAATGTACACTTGAAAATAAAGATATCTGAACTAAAGGGTATACTGTGTGACTAATTGAGTTCTACAACAGTTTCTATAAGGAGAATTTTTTTCTTTTTTTTCTTCTTTCTTAAATCTTATTTTGTTTTATTGGGGGGGGGGGTTTCAGGGGCAGAAGGTTGACTCAAAGGAAGAGGAAAATGAATGGGATCTGAATCAAGATGCATGGTGTGAGGTCCACAAACAATAAATTTTAAAAATTAAATTAAAAAACTGTACAAAGTAACAGGTAACTATGTGGTATTTTGATACATCAAGATATTGTCTTTAAGGTAAGTATATGCATCTCCACAAACTTGTGTTTTTTTTATGGAAAAACATTCTAAGTCATTTCTTCTAGCTTTTCAAAATTATATATTATATTGTTGCTATGGTAGAACAGCATACCAAAATATATTTTGTTTCTTAGTGCCTTGAGGCTCATCATTCATATAGACTATCTGTCAAGCCAGCGTCAAGATCAGCTTGCCTCTTCAGTACTAGAATCAGAAGTCTCTGCCACTAGGTCAAGATTTTTGTATGGGTTAGGGGATTAAGCATATAGGTTGCAAGTTTTTCAGAATGAGCAATCTCACCAGAATTTTTTGTTAGTACCTTTGAGATAATGCCTTGCTAGGTAGTCGAAAGTGGATGTAAATATGTTATTATTTTGCCTCAGTTTTTGATAAATATTAGGATTGTAGGTATATGTACCATGTGGGGGAGTAAATGAGAATGGTTCAAATAGCTCATACATTTAAATGCTTAGAATGCTTAGTCACCAGTTATAACTATCTGGGAGACATGTTGGAAGACGTGTCACTAGGAATGAGCTTTGAGATTCTTTTTATTCATTTTGTATTTGTTTTACATGCCAATCACCAATTATGGATTTCCCCTCACCCCACCTCCAGCTCCACCCCCAGTCTCCCCCAACCAAGCCTCTCACCTTCTCTGAAAAGGTAAAGCCCCCTATGGGATGTCAAAGGCCAATACCAGCAGCACATGATTTCTGCCTGTCTGTCTGCTCCCTGTGGATCAGAATGTAAAGCTCTCAGATACCAATACAGATTCTTGCCTATTAACTTCCCATCATAATTGTGAACTAACCTAAAACTTTAAGCCCCAGCTAAATTCTTTTTTATTTTTTAAGAGTTGCCTTCATCATGGTGTGTTTGGCCACATTTGTCTTTGGCATAATGTTTGGCCACATTTGTAAATTTCTTTAAAAGAACCTAACATAATTACAAGGAAGACCCAATTGTTAAAGACACCACACACTTTGGCTGTGGAACACAGAGAAATTTATCTCCATTCAACTTTCTCCCTGTTAGATAGCTTTGAAGAACTATTTGGTACTATGAAGGCTGCTAGGTGTAGGGGGTAGAAACACCAATGGTTTTACCAAGAGCTAGATACCACATACTATATTGCCTACCTGCCAGGCATTCCCAATATATCACAGGCTCACTCAAGAGGGATGGCAAAACTTTCCTTGGGGGTCTGATGTGAGCAAGTAACCAGTGCATACAAAACTAACAACCTCAGCTTTATCCTCACAGACCTTTAAAGTTTCAAATGGCCTAGCTACAAATACCTCCAACCAAGACTACAGATTTGCTATCACACATCAAAAAAATCTGAAGATCTGGGCTTCCAGCTGTAATAGACACATGCAAATCCAGCAGGCACACAATACGCATGGGGGTATAGCACCCATAGACGTGGGCTGTTCTCTTCCATTGTCATAGATATGTATCTTTTGAGTGGACAGCAGTTAATGGAGATACATAATTGGTTCAAGTGCTGAAAATAAAAAATCGGTGACTCCACTGAATCAAAGGCTCAAAGAACATTATGGACGACTAAGAAACAATTTAAGAGAGACTAGATGCTGAAGAAGACTCTATAATGACATTATCTGGTCATAGCATGGCTAACAGAATCATGAACACACAAAAACTGTTGTTACCTGAATAAGACCTACATAAATTCAAGTCTACCAAAATCCCATCATAGACAAGATAGATGTTCTCCAGGTGCCAGCCCTTAACAATGAGTAGTTGACAGTTGACAGGGGAAGGAGAAATCATTCCCTCTTGAGAGTGTTTCCACTGGTGGATTTCCTATGCTCCCCAAGGGATGGCTCCATACCCTTGCACATAAGGGGAACTGTATTTCCCATGCTCCCCAAGGGATGGCTCCATACCCTTGCACATAAGGGGAGCTGTATTTCCCATGTTCCCCAAGGGATGGCTCCATACCCTTGCACATAAGGGGAGCTGTATTTCCCATGCTCCCCAAGGGATGGCTCCATACCCTTGCACATAAGGGAGGCACTAAAGAGGCTTAGTGAGTTAAAAAATAAAACAGACATCAAGTGGGAGGTGGGTGTGTTGGGCAAGATGTGAGGGAACTTAGAAAGGGTAGAGTGGAGGGGCATATATATGAGCATATTTCTAGTATAAATGTTTAAGTTCTGAAAAATATTTTTTAAATTAATTGATTATAAAATGTTTTCTTAGAGAAGTTGTCAGAGTGCAGATACTAAAAAATGTCACAATTGCAAAAGAAGTGCTAAATAGTACAAAATAATGGACTACTTTATAAGTAATGTATATCTTATTCGGTATTAAAAACACAATAAATATGTTACTGTTTGGAGCATACAGCTCTAAATGGGTTGTCTCCACCAAATCCATCTCTTCAGTGTTGGAATACATTGCTGATTGGTTAGAGGTCCAAGTCTGTCATAACATGGTGGCTTTTATTAAACTAGATTCTTTTTTATACCATATATTCTGAATACAGTTTCTCCTTCCTCTAAACCTGTCAGTTTCTCTGGTTCTGTCTCACACCTGGATCCACTTCCCTCTCTAGCAAAGCTTCATACTTCCTACCTGCCCTTATTTGGAGAGTGCCCTAGGCCTGGAGAATTGATCTTATCTAAAAGCTGTCTCTAAACCAGAGTCCTGATTCATCTTTTGCTTGACCTTTGGCACAGATCCCTGCGAAGAAGACTTGTGTTAGAGGTTCTGCTATAGGACCCGACTGCCACATACAAAGCCTTGTGATGCTAGGAGTGTGGCACTTAATGCAAATTAGGGTTTGTCCCGAGGCTCTCCAATCCTATATATTCCTTATACTCTAGAATATAAAGTTAAACTGATTCACCAAAGTCTGTCTCCCGGAGGCCTCGCTACTTTTGTGCTCATGGGCCACATACAAAGAGTCTGTCTCCCCTTCAGGCCTAAAGGAGAAGAAGACCCCCCACACTTCAGAGTTCACCGAACCCTGTGGAAGAGGAAGCAGAAGGAGTAGTAGAGATATCAGGGGTAGAAGACATCAGGAGAACAAGATCCCTCAAAACAACTGAGCAAAGCTCATCTGAACTCAGAACCACGACGCTGTGCCCACAAGGCTCACCCGGGGCTGCACCAGGTCCCTTTCACATAGGCCGTAGCTTTCAGTTTAGTACAACTTGACTCCTGAGTGTGTGAACAAGAGAGTCTCTGAATCTTGTGCCTGCTCTTGGGGCTTTTCCCCTCCTATTAGGTTGCCTTGTTCAAATTTGATGACACAGTTTATATTTTATCTTATTCTTTTTTATTTTGGTATATTTTGCTGTTATCTCTTAGAAACCTTTCCTTTTCTAATGAAAGACAGTATGGAAGTGGATCCTTGTGTGAGACAGAGCCGGAGACAGGTTTAGAGGAAGGAGAAACTGTATTCAGAATATATGGTATAAAAAAGAATCTAGTTTAATAAAAGGGGAAAAATAAACATCTCAGAAATACATATTGATCTAGAAATCACTAGCAATTCAATAGGAGTCAGCTATTCACTTTCGATTATTTGGATTTCTCCAATTTTAAATAAAAAATAAATAAATGTTATAAAAAGACAGTAAAACAGAGAATAATCTGGTTTCCAAAATGAATCTACCATTATGTAAAACAATGTATACAGCAAATTTTAAATACTTCCCTATTAAAATTAAATACTTTTCGATTGGAAAGTACTATTTTTCACATTTATGACTTGTATATTTTCTTGCCAACAGTTTAAAAGACATTAAAATATTGAAGTGAACAGAAAAAGAAAACATAAAACATAAGGACAGTGATTAATTTTAATTTTAAAGTTTTAGTTTATCATTTTAAAGTTATATGTCAGTAACAGCATGATTTTATGTAAAGTAAAAACTAATAGGGCTGAAAATGGAAGGTGATATATTTATTATGTAACCAACATTAACTAATTTGATAATTACCCCCTTGGAAATTTGTAATTATTATCTAGAAATTGTATGTATTAATTAAATAAATCCTATAGACATATAATAAACAAATTACATAATTTAACATCTTTGATTATATGGGGATGTATAGAAAGTAGGAACAATGAGCACCAATGCAGTCTTCTAAAGGTCGTGTAGATCATTTTTTAAAATTAACTGGATTCTAAACCAGAAAACAAGCATTAAGGGAATTGGCATTCTGGGATCATAAAAAGTTTGGAAGTTCTGCTGAGAAATTCCTTACAGAATAAAAGCAAATAAAAATAATAACAAAATTTCTATAGTTATATTTTTTCAATTTAAAAGTGAGAATAGCTATGACATTTCCCCTTATTTCTAGATTAACATATCAAAACTGAAGTTTTTTTAATATTAAGCTATTTCATTATTTTATTTTATTTTTTTTACATACCAACAATCCCAGAGCCTTCAATATAACCTAAAGGAGAGTTCTTGTGGTAGTATTTTTAAGGCAAAAATAATTTGGAAAACAGAAATAATATGGCTTTTGTTCACCTTTATTCATTTAAAGAAACATTAAAATGATGTTATTTATGCAAAAATGTTCTGTGTCAATTATGGTATTACATAGTTGTAAGTAGACTTTTGAGGCACAATAACACTTATCAATGTTTTTCAGAATTTTATATAATAAAGCTAAACAACTTTATCTCTGCTGTATTTTGTGTCTATTATATAGCACAAGCACTTCTAAACACTTAGAGTTGCTGTTTCTCTAGACAGTACTACTCTATTTTTAAATAAAATGTTCAAAAAAGTCAATCTTTAAAAACAAAACAATAAACCAAGCATATGTGCTACTAAAATGATGTTCTGTGGAATATGACATACATTGTACTTTATAATTTAGGGTGATCTTTAACATATTATAATTGGTCAAAATACATTACACATTATAGTATGAGATCTCTAATTAATGATCATGTTCACTGAGACTCGCCTATAAAGTACATATGGCAAACACTAATTCAGAAACCCTTCTACTCCACACTGCCCTTGGATCCATAACCTGAAGGCAGCATCCTCAGCTCACAGTACAGAAAACTTGCTTCACAAGCATAATACGGCTACAGAGGCAAAAGAAGGCAAGGAAGAGAAGGGGAGAAGGAGAGAGAGCAAGAAGAAGAAAGGGACCAGGCAGGAGAACTGGAAATAAGATGGCTTCTGCTTAAAAGCATTAATTCCAAGGGATGAGTTTTGCTTTCTCTCCGTAGACATTTCTGGGTAGAAAAGCCTTCTGCACATGCTCATCAAGTAAGTCTCATACTCTGACTTGTTTGATAACTTGCTAACTATTCAAACGTCAATCAAAAGGGAATGAACAATTTTTAATTTATCATATCTGCCATTTTCTAGTAAACAACTGAAATATAAATTTATACATAATTGTTGGACTGTCAAGAATTTTTCTAAAAATAAAATTCAACTTAGTGAAGTTATCAGTTTGGACCAATGGTTTTTAGTCTAGGAGGCTGAGCTCCAGCGTTCACCCAACGCAGATTCCAAACTAATATTAATATAATAATAGTTTCCAAGAAAGAAGATACAAAATATCAGTTCTTATGTACCTCTGGCTTCCAAAAATAATTCCAGGTAGTTTACGTATATTCAATATTTAATCTTCATAATAAGATATGAGTTTACAGTTGTCTACTGCCCAGATAAAATAAATATACAGAGACATGAGGAACTTTTCCAAGGTCATCAAGACAATAAATGGCTGGCCTGAGATACAAACCCAAGTGACTTAATAGTTTCATCAGTATGCATACTATCTCTCAGGATAGCCATAGGAAGCAATGCACAGTCATAAACATAGTCCACATTTAACAATCCAGAATGAAATAAAATGATTTTTAACTTGATCAAATTTGTGTAAGCTCAGAGTGCCAGAGCTAATTGATAACTAATTATTACTAGCACTTCATAGGTAACCTGAACACAAGGACCAGAATTTATCTTTTCCAAATCCAAGCAAGAAAATCCTCTTTCGTGGATTCTTTCCAACATATTCCTGAATCTCTGTCTCATTTCCTTAATATAATCGCACATCAGAAATTCCTTCACAAGATGTTTGAAAGTGCTCACTGAACTCTCTAACCTTAGCACATTTGAAATATCTAGAGCAAATGCTTTAAAGACTTGCAAACTTTTAAAGTGGCTTATGTGCTCACAAAATATGAAACAAGGTAAAACCCACTTTTTATCTAGTCAGCACATCCTTTAGTAACATTTTCTGCTTCTTCCATCTAATTTAAGGTGCCCATCTGCAATGGAGTATAACAGCCTGATCAGGTTTCATTGCAAAATTCATACACAGGGTAGGTCAATTTGGAAAACATAATGTTCATAAATCCAATCCAGATCGAATTTTTTTTTTTATTACAGACATGAAAGCAAGCTAAAGAAAGGAAGGAAATGAAAGAGCTACAGGAATGTAGTTCACCCATAATGTTTCATTTTTGCTCTCAAAAGGCTTGAGATGTTGAAGCTAGGAAATAGCATATGATGAAACTTCACCGCTTCTATGTGACTGAGACGATAAAAGCCATGAAAACCGACATTCAAATTATAAAGTGCATTCATGGAATCCAATCAAACTTAATTGTTATATTTAGGTACTTTAAATAGAAATTCTTAACACTGAATAATGGATCAATAAGTTCTTAATGGAGGAATGAATACGTGTTTCTGCCAAATGATGTTTTATCTTTTGTGACACTTTCTCTCCCATCTCAAATTCCACATGAATCCAAGATTTACAGTATATAGTCTGCATGATTTATAGAAAAAAAGAAATTTGCTGCACTGCTTATATAAGGGATTCCTACATATTTCGAATATTTATATTTTAAAATAGAAACAGTGTGTGACATGAGCTTGTGTGTTTACAAGGAATTGTCACAACACCCCACCAATCTAGTGCTCACAATTTATAAAACAGTAACACTGGCTTAACATGTAAGAAGTTTACTTGGGCATGTTCTATTAGCACATTTTCCTTGTGTTGAGTGACAGGCTTCTTCACATGCCATCTGTACACATGCATATTGTGTACATTGATCATACTTACCCTCCTTATCATTGCCTCTTATTTCTTCTACCCATCTTCTTCCTCCAAAATAGTCCATTTTCTCCTGTCATATCTCAGCTTTTATTCTAGATGTAGATTTCATATATCTCAGTTAGTTTTATTTATCTGTGACCAAACACTCCAAAAGAATCAATGAAAGGAAGGAAGAAAGGATTCCTTTTTGCTAAAAGATTGAGGTCACAGTCTGCCATGGCACAGATGTCATGGCAATGTCGGGTGCTTAAGGCCTGTCATCACATTGTATTCACAGTCATAAAGCCAGTGGTGCCAAATGCTTTCTAAACATACTCAGTTTCATCTCTCTAGTTCATTTGGTGTGCCAATAAATATCAGTGACAACTTGACATATCTGGAAAGAGACAATATCAATTGAGGAATGTCCTCCATCACATTGGCCTGTGGATCTGTCTGTGACTCATTGTCTTAATTGCTAACTAATGTGGGAGGGCCCAAGTCACTTCCCTAAATACCTACCACCTCTAGGCAGGTAAGGCCAAGCTGTGTAAAAAAAAAAAATGTGGCTGAAAGTGAGCCTCCAAACAAGCCAGTTAGTAGTGTTCCTCTGTGGTTTCTACTTCAAGTCCCTTCCTTGAATTTCTGCATTGGCTTTCTTCAACAATGGACTAAATCCTGTAAAGACTAAATAAACGCTTTCTTGCCCAAGTTGCTCTTTTGTTCATGGTGTTTATTATAGCAACAGAAAGCCAACTACAACATTTGGTCCAACAGTTAGGGGAGATCTTTCCATATCAATTAACCAAACCTAAATATCTCTCACAGGCCTGCCTGAAAGCTTGTCACCTAGACAACTATACATCTTATTGGGTTGACAACCATTATTCACTATTACACCCCCTATGATAGAGAACATGTATTTGTCTTTCATGGGTTAGCTTACCACATTACTACAATGATATTTAGATGATTTAGGTCTTCTTGAATTGTCACTAGGTAGGTCGGAAAACAAAGAAATTCAAAATTGAGTGGCCAAAATTCACAACCACTTTAAAGTTAACTAAATGAGAAGAATTATGTAGTTTAAAAAGTCATATAACAGTTCATGCTTTTATAAGATAGATAGTCTATGATGTGTAGCTAAGAAAGAAAGGATATGTCTCCTAATTTTACACACTTAAATTTTTATGACTATTATTGGTTGCAGAAGTCAAGAAATATAGTTAAAAAAAATCTTCAATTACATTTATTGGCTTGTAAATATTTTTCACCCATTGGGCAACACTTCCCAAAATAAGGTGAGGGAAAACAATTTCAGAGCTTATTGTGGTGATATATCATAACATTTTAATGATGTCTTGAAATGAATAAACAGAGCATTTGACAAACATGCATACTAGTTCCCAAATGTTGTTTTTATGTTATTTGATGAGGGAAAACTATCACAAAATAAGTATGTTTTAATGAGGATTTTTCTATAAAGTTTAAGATATAATATTTTCCTTTTAAACAAGCATAACTTGAATATTACATCAATAAAAGAAATGAAGAAAATGGGATAGTAATTACAACAGGTGTAAAGAGACTACTCTGCTATAGCTACTAAATAAATGATAGTTAATTGACACCTGTTTTCATTTTGAATGTAGTTACAACAGTTATATCAAAATCAGAATTTGTCTTTATTTCAAGGGAAATGCTATTTAACAAAAACACACTTGGTAAAGTATCTAGGAGGTAAGAAATAGAACAAAAACTCAGACTATATTACTTGATATGCTATGTGACAAATTGTTCTGATAATAAGCAATTCATAGAACAGTTACTGTGAATAACTTTGAGCTAGTTCAGGCATCAGCAAGTTTGTTGACTGTTTCCGAGAACCAAGCTACATTCTGGTTTTTTTTTGGCCGTTGCCTATGTTGGCCATCCCACTAAAAATATGAAGTTTACTATTTTCTGCAGAGACCATCTGCTTCATAAAGCCTACATAGTTACTATATAGACCTTTACAGAAAAAGCTTGATGGAAAATAAGTAATATTTGGTGAAGTTTTAATAAACTAAACTGGAAATTAAAACCAATAATTAAATCTGCAGATAAGCAATAATATATCTCCAAATCTAAATGGGAAGACATAAATTATTAGTAGTATGAACTCCTGGGGGAAATGGCCCTACAAAACAAATGATAATGCATTTCTAATCAGATGGTGATGTGACCGAGCATCATTAGGCTAAATTATTATGTGTCTCCCCAGATGCTCATGTGTTGAATGAACGCTTGATTCCAAGTTGGTGTGGTATCAATGGGTACTGGACCGTCAGTTGACTAATCCAGTTACAGTTTTATGCTGAATGGTCTATAGAAGGTGTGGCCCTGCTGACAGAAGGCTAATGAGGGCATGTCTGTAGGCATACAACTGGCACATAGCTCTTCCCTGCTTTTCTCTGCTGTCTAGTTATAATAAAGAAGTCAGATGTCGTCTTCAACAACTAGATTCCATGATGCTCTGCCTTGTTATCTCAGGCTCATAGACATGGAACCGGCAACCCGTGCCAAAATAAATCCTTTCTCCAGTCAAGTCTCCCAGAATTTCTCACAGTGATTAAAAAGTCCGATTGAGACATACGTCAAGAAGAATTAAATATTTCTAAGGAAAAAAGTTGTTATGTTTATTTATGTTTCCATATGAACAGTATCCAATCTGGTATGTTACCAACACTAAAGAATTTGTCATACTCTTTACTAAGAGGATGAAGGATTCTACGTCTGGAAGTTATTTTTATTTCTTTTTACAAAGGCAGAATGTATTCTTAAATTAACCTGGTAGAACTTTTGCAGAATTAAAAATTTAAGATTATGTTTTCAACATGCAAAAGTATATGTCGGAAAGGGTAAATTTACAAAGTGATAAATGAAAATAAATAAGTCAAAAAGGGGTCATTCCAGACCAGTGAAATGGCCAAGGTAGTGATGCTTTTTCATATGAGGCTGCCAACTTGAATTTGATTTCCTGGACTGGTAGGGGAATCAACAATTTAAGTTGTCCTCTGACCTTCACACAGACATCATGGCACATGTGTGTCCTATCCCTGAAGACAAACAAACAAGCAAACAAACAAACAAACAAACACAAGATAAAAATGTTATAAGGCTCTATTCCCTATTGGTGTAAAATAGTCATTTAAATTATAAAGTTTTATTTCTCTCAATATGTGTTAAAATAAGTGCTTCTTTATTCCTTACCTAAAGAAAAATCTTATAAGAAAATTTAATTCTGTGTTTAACTTGAGGTAATGGTGATGTGTATGAGTGTGAATATGTGTGTGTGTGTGTGTGTGTGTGTGTGTGTGTATGTGTGTGATGTGAATATGTATGTGTAGAAAAATGAGAAAAATATCTTCTAACCAGAATTTCTCAGGATAAGTGAAGAGGAAACTCTGATATGACTTGGGATATGAAAAGACTGAATGTGAACTGAGCATTAGTTTACATACAGTACCTGATAAATGTTCATAAGATGTAAATATTCTGGTAAAATTTGGGTATGATTCTAAGAAATACAGCACAGTAGAAACTACCAGTTTTGTTAGGAAATAAATGAATTAGTAACTAAAGAGCTTCATATTCAGATCACTAGACAAATGTCCAGGGGTTGGGATGACTCCATGATCAATAATTAAAAAGCAAAATGTCCATGTTTGTTTTACAGCATACTTTATAATAATATATGTGATCCATCTGTCACAGGAAGGATTATTTTCATTCTACAATGAGAGATCAAAGGACAAGAAGCAACAGCCCTTCAGGGAACTGCAAGTAACACAAACAGTCACACCTGTAGCACCTCACCTTTGACCACACGCTCCCATGGATGGTTGGACAAGTGAATAGAATGAATATAAACAAGTCCAGTCTTGCCGAGAAAGCTTTGAAAGTAAAAAATAAAGAGCAATAGCCCTGCAGCCTGGGGGATCTAGAGAACAAAAGCTGTTTTCCCATGGAAAGGATCCAGGTTCTATTCGGAGTGAAAATAATAATCTACAGAATAGTGGAAGTCTGAATATATTAATATGAGTATACCCATCACTCACACACACACATACACACACACCAAACTTTTCATAATCTCTGCTCACGGAATAAAATGAATCAGTTTTCACTGTTTGTTCTTTGTGCTTTAGTATTATTGGAAGTCCAATGTTTCCATATAAAGGCAAATTAATTAAAACCACCATTAGAACAGCTTGAAATCACGTATTGTCATTAGAAGGAAAAGAGTGTAGAGCTCTAGGTTTTTTTCTTTAAATGTCATAACCTTTAAAGCCTGTCCCTGATCTATAGCAAAGTATCTTATCTCCTTGTCAGGAGCAATGAGAGGAGCTGGAAGACAGATAAGGTATTAGCCTAGATGAAAACGGTAATTAACTGTGAACTTGATCTTAATCTAACTCAGGATCAGTTTTCTGTTTTTTGTTTTAATCGGCTCACTCATTTCGATAGCATAGAATTAGAGAGAATTAGATACTTCAGATGTGGAGAACTCATGAAAGAATGAAGCAAGTCCATATGCAACAGGCTTGTTAAGCAAGGGCACAAATGATTCTCTTTACATTTTAATCAGTGGGTTTCTCCCTGAGCATTCATTAATATTTTCATGGATATTTTTAAGACGAGTAATAAATCCACTCCCTGAGGAGAAAAGCCTCTGCAAGCAGAAATGGCCTTGCCCTAGCAGTCCTCAAGTAAAATTTCTGGCACTGAGATAAATACAGATTTTAGGTTTCCCTGTAACACAATGATTCACAATCCCAGGACATGGTTAAGAAGTCTGGAATTCTCCAGGTGATATCTGATAATCTGGCACCATCTAGAACTTTTACTATATATGGTACTTGCCGACAAGTAAGCCAAAGTAATATTTGAGCCATGTGCCTGAGTACCTCGGAGCCAGTGCCTACAGGCTGTCAGGGAGTGCTGTTTGCTGGCATGGTGCCTCACAAGTCATAAGAAGGGCAAACCTAAGCATGAGGACCCTCTAAACTGAAGGCCAGACACAAATGTGACTATGAAATATGGCTTTCCTCATTAAATACAGTAGATGCAAAAGTGAATCCTTCACTTTAACTAGTTAAAAACAAATGAGAGAAGAAAAAAAATAGTGTTTTGAATTCAATTTAGAGAATTTTTTGACTTAGAAGATTTTGAGAATTTAAAGTAAAATATAAGAAACAAATATTTAAACGTATAGCCATATTGAATAAAGATCAAAGACCAGCATAGCAGTAACACAGCTTCACAAGAATCCAAGAGACAGAGAGGCAGTCACAAAATAGTGACTAGACTGGAATTGTGCTCCCTGCTTAGCTTTGTCATTCTGTCCCTGCCCATCTAAAACAAACAAGACTGCATTAGTTACTTTCCTGTTGTCATAACAGAGCAGTTCATAGTAAGTAGCTTAAGGAGAGAAGTGGGGATGTTGTCTTACACTGGGGAAGGATATAATCACTGTGCAGGTAAAAGCATAATAGAAGGCAGGTCCTAAATGGCACAAGTAGGCAGTTGAGATTCCACACCTCTTCATATCTTGGCAGAATAGGAAGCTGAGGGTGGATGGCATTTGAGGCCAGGATATTAAAAAAAAAAAAAAAAAAAAAAAAAAATGAGTCAAACGAGCAGTGAACTTCTAAAGGTTCCAGAACTTCCAAAACAGCACCAACTAGGGTTTAAGTGTTCAAACCACAACCGTGTCTTTACGAAATCAGAAAAGACTCTAGCCTGAACTACACTTCTGCAAAATATACATTCCATCATTGCCATCAGAAGACTGTTTTGGTGATGAAAATTTTCAACAAGAATATATAATGTCTGTGAACTACAGACATGAATTATTGCTCTAGTTTGGGTCTCCAAAAGTCCAAGTGATTGAAGCTTGATCTCAAGATAGAGACATTGAGAAGTCGATCTTCAAGAGGTGGGAAATACTGAATAGGAAGTCTTGGGTTAGTTGTTGCATGCTCTTCAAGAGGACTCTGAGACTCAACATCTCTCTGTTCTAGGTTCAATACGCAATTACGTGCTTGCTTCCATACATTCCATTCACATTACTGTCTGAATTATGGTGACAAACTTAGGCATGGGGCTCGCTGAGTCTGTACTTTACTGCATGAACTTTAAACCTCCCAAACAGGAAACCAAACAAAATTTCTTAAATGGAGCATTTAAGTTATAGGAAAAGCATTTGGCTAGCATATAGAAGGTCCTGGATATGACCCTTAGCATCTTAGACAATTATACACACACACACACACACACACACACACACACACTCGCACAGAGCAACCACATTGCTCCATAAATAGTACATATGAAGTACAGGGGTAAAGAAATAAAAAACAAAAATGTGTAAATGTAACTATAAAATATAAACTTCTCAAACAAAATAAATGTTAAAATGTTCACACCCCTTCCAGAGTAATTTGTATTCAATACTGATTAATTGTGAAGAAGAAATATCTGATACCCTCCATGTACTCCAGAAATACCAACCAGATTTCAAAAAGCCTATCTAGCTACCTGAAACCTTTATTGTCCTGTGTTATAGTTTATCTTTTTCTATACCTAATCTTGATTTCTTTCCCTGCATAACAGTGACCCTGGAATCACTCCTTAATAAGCCCTGAACATGCTAATTTTTACCTTAGAGTTTGTTTCCTGGGACCTGAATTGTGACACCAGCTATGACATGATCAGGGTGGGGAACATTCCAAGAAGAAGAGACCATGAATATTAATGTTTTCCCAATAACAATAATGATTTTTTTAAACAGTTGGAGTTTAATCTTGCCTATAAGGGATCAATTCAAATTCAAAAATGCAGACAATAGGACAGCAGTGTCAGATCACATGTTCTATGAAAACAAGATTATCACAATTTGATTTTTGAGAATGATGGGAAATTATTTACATTTATTTATAAATTAATATTTTAAAAATCAATGAATTCTGTAGTTAGATTTAGGCATTATTGAGGGAGACCTAGAGGTATAGCTTTGGGGTCTCAGAACCCTAAATGGCATGTGGCCAGCCCCTATTGATAACCTCATTGCACCCTGACATTAAAATATACCTTATGCTTGTTGTTTGTAAGTTACTGTTTGACTTTATGGTACTGTCTTTCCCTCTCCTGGATATTACCTTAGAATTATTTCTATTAGTTAGACAAAAGAAAGAGATGTAGTGGGATTCGGGTGTTATTGAGAGAGACCTACAGCTGTAGCTTTGGGGTCTGAAGACCATGAATAGGCGTGGCCAGCCCCCATTGAGAATCCTGTTACACCCTGACCTTCCTTCCCATCTGTTCCTGCATTCTCAGGGAAAGGACTGGACCATCCTGCGTGGGACTGTTCTACTCTCAAAGAATTTCCTTAAGGTTCAATTTATACTGGTAAATGTTTATGTAACCCCTTAATAAACATTAATCCTTTATATGATGAATAGCAAGTGAATAACTGTGCAATAGAATACAATTAGCATCAGCTAAAATATATTTATATATGAACAATAAATCTTAAAAGAATAAATCTCTCTCTTTCTCTCTCTCCTCTCTTTCTTTTTCCCTCCCTCATCCCTAGTTTCTCACTGGGTAGTCTCTTGACAGCCTGGAACTGACCTCAAACACACAGAGATATGCCTGACTAGGCTTCCTCCCGAGTGTAGAGATTAAATGTGGCAACACACCAAGAAAATCCTTTTGGTGGAGATAGATCCAAATTTTTATCTTTTACTATTTATTTTTCAGGACAGTCTCCCAGGGTAACTCACATTGTCCATAAACTGCCAGTCTCCTATCTCAAGAGTCCTGAGTGTTGTAATAAACCACACCTGGAAGCTTTTCTTATGTCATTGAACAAAGAAATGAGAGGAAAAAAATCTATTATAAATTATGATTATCCGATTTGATTTTGTCCTGGTTTGCTGATTGGGTCTCATATTACCCAGGCCAGTCTCAAACTTTTATGTACCTGAAGCTGGTCTTGATCTCCCAACTCTTTTTCCTCCCCAAACATTGTCCTGAGTTCTGGGATTACAGATCATGCTCAGTTCATGAACTGTGTTTTTTCTACCTTTATTTGTTTGACACAGTCTCCTATGTCCTAGGATGACCTTGACTTTCCAAGAATTGAGGTGGAGTTGAGGTACCACTATTACTATACTGGATTTCACAGTTTAGTTTAATGAGTGAATAAAGACACAAGGATTATTATCATTTGTGTTCTTTATTATTATTCTTGGGGGGGGTTGTTTTATTTTGTTTTCCCCTTGTATTAAAATAGGCTTTTCTCACACAATATATAGCCTGATTATAATTTCCCCTCCCTCTACATCTCCCAATTCCTCCTCACCTCCTCCAAAACCACTCCCTTTCTCTCTCTCATTAGAAAACACCAGGCTTCTAAAAGATAACACCCAAAATAAAATATAATAAGACAAAAACTTATCACATCAAGGCTATACAGGGAACCCAAAGAAGGGAATGAGCCTCAAGACCAAGCACAACAATCATAGATTCACTTGTTCACACACTTAGGACTTCCATAAAAAATATATAACTGAAAGCTGTAATCTTCAGAGAATCCAGCACCGACCATGTTAGTCCTTTGCTTTTTCTGCTCCAGTCTTTGTGTGTTCATATGATATTTACTTAGTTTCTTTAGAGGACCTTGGTCTCCTGGTGTCTTCTATCCCCTATATCTCCCACAGTCTTTTTGCGTCCTTTTCCATGAGGTTCATTGAGCTCAGAAAGGAAGGATTTGATTTGATGGAGGGCTGTGTATTCCAGGGTCCCTCAGTGTGGTGTCTGGTTGTGAGTCTCTGTATGTGTTACCATCTGCTGAAAGAGAGAGCCTCTCTGATGACTGCTAAATGTGATACCAATCTATGTGTAGAGCAGAAGTCTTAGGAATCATGTTATTCTTACTTTAAAAAATAGTAGTATTTGGTTTTACGTTAGGTCTCTGAGATATTTAGTCTCCGGATCTTGGTCATTCAAGCACGGTTGAGCATGGGTTCCATCTCATGGAGTGGGCCTCAAGTAAAATCAGACATCATTTGGTTACTAACCACAAGGTTTGTGCCACCATTGCCCTAGCATATTTTGCAAGCAGAACCAACTGTAGATCAAAGGTTTTGAAGCCTGGGTTAGTGTTTACCATTCTCTTTTGGTAGCCTGCAGGGTACCTTTCCATGTCATAAACTTTAGAACATGGAGGTGAAGCATCAAGTAAGCACCATCTCAACCTCTATGTTCAATGAGATGTGGGGGTGTTTATTGTCCTCAGCAGTGGGCCTTTGCTGTCAGTTTGTGAAGAGCACCCTCTTGTCTTGGCAATAGCCTGAGTTGTTTGAGAAATTTCAAGGTCCCTTTTGGCCAGCAATTCAATTGAATAAAACTCAGTCCCAGTACTGGGTACTTCATTTGGTGATAAAAGATAGACAATTGTAGTTCTGTCTCCCTCATTATTTGGAGACTTCATTGGGATCACCTGTACGTATTATACAAAGTTTCCACTGCATTAAGTTTCGGTACTGCCCCACAAAAGCCCTGTAATTCTAGCTATCTCATCTTCCTTCACCTCCTGATCCTCCTGTTTTAATGATGTCACCCAACACTGTTAAATTTGGTTCTTTCAAATGTGTATTCTTTGCAAACAATACCAAGACTACTTACCCACTAAGTATGGCACCCTGGTAGGAAATAATGGAACTTAAAATCTAAAAATGTTCAATCCTTTCACGCTCTATGATACAAGCCTGCAATGAATCTTTTCTCAGACATGCATAAGATAAATAAAACTGTAATACAAGGCTTACATGGCTTTACCAATAATGGTTCCATTCAAAAGCAGAGGAATGTGACAGAAGAGATGTCTGAGAAGTGGAACTGAATTTCATAAACTCCCCTATTCCATTTCTTTCCACTTAAAGACAATTGGAATAACTTGCTTCTGCCTGATATGACAAGGTAGTATTGAGCTTTTAACCTTGACAGAGAGCAAAACTGTAATCTCATTGTGTAGAATGCTTCCTGCTGAGTGCCCCTAACAACTTAAAATTCTCCCTCAAGTGTAAAAATGAAAGTTCTCAGAAAATTTCATCAAGAAAAGTCAAGCATTAGATTTCTGAGATTTAAAATGATGGATTTACATTAAAATTTCAATAAACTCTCTGCATGCACTACTAATATTAAGATTTCAGTCACTCAAGTGATGAGAAAATGAAATTCAGATGGAAGTTAATTACTTCCAGTCATGGACCTAATGAATCAGAGTTTATAAACACACATACAAAAACACTGTATTAATTCATCAACTCCGTTTTGGAGCTTTGGTAAAATGAGTTAACTGTAAACACAGTTGATCCTTATTAATGATGAGCAGGGAAACTCCTCTGCATGTAGGAATTTTTACAAAGTATTTTCATAGAGACTTCCTTTGCTATTATAATAATGCTGTAAAACATCAAGATGAAGCCCAATATAGACAAAAAGATAAGTTTAAACTTATCATCCAATAGCATTCAATCTATAAGTGACAGGGGGATAGAACCCAGTTGATTTTCCGTTTCTTATAATTTATACTTTCTTATCAATTCATACCAAGATAATTACTGTGTAGACAATTTCCTCCACTGGAAACTTAGAGTATTATGTCAGACACAGAGCTAGAGTTATGTATCAGATGTGATTTTTTTAAAAAGCCAGGCATCACAGTTATAAAGTACAGTTATAACATCACCAGAGCATTAATATTAAGTAATCATTATGCTTTATGAGTTCTGCCTTCTTTTTAAATAATTATTTCTTTCTTAGTAGCTCCTCTTTAAGAAATATCCATAATCCCAAAACTGAGAATAAATGTGATTACCTGTGAAAGATATACTATATGTGGAAGACGTGATTAACTATAAACAGGCACAAGGGAACTAAATGGAAATGCTTTCAATGAAAGTTATGCTATTGTATAAATTCCGTCACATTGGTGAGTTGTACTCTTAAGATGTGAATCTACAGTGTGCATGATTGTTAATATTGTCAACTTGACAAGACATAATGTCACTTAGGAGACACACCCCAGGGATGCCATACTTCAATAAATGTGTTAAATAGGAGAGAAAGAATGGAGAAAATATATATCACTGTTAAACAGGAGTAAGTATGAGTATTGTATTAAAATAAATATGATTACTGTGTTTGAAATAAATGGGGCATAAAAAGCCATAGTACCCAAATTAAAGGCAATGAGTGCTTGAGACCTAAAGAAAACATAAAAGATAATGATAATAACATTAAACATTTTACAACACTTTCATACTGTGTTACACCATGGCAAAATGTTTATTTAAACTCCAAACCTCCACTTGAATACCATCAGGAAAAATAAGCATGAAATTGAAGTTAGTTTATCAAGACCACAGAACTAATCTCAGAGCTTAATTTCATACTCAGCCCTTCTAATAGGTACCCTGTGTTTAAAAGGATGTAGAACTGTTCTGAAGAACTCTAGTACAGCATCTAAATACACATTCATATTGGAACATGAAGGAATATGTTACTTATAGAAAAATGAAGACACAAAAATAGGTACATCATAGATAAAGCTCACCCCAGCGTGGGTGACAACTAATGAAAGTTATCCCTGGAGTTCCTGGCATGAGCTATTGTAAGAAACTTATCCGGTAGGAGAGTTTCTTCTGTCCTCAGTAATCTTTACTACTTTTGTATTACTGGGGAGGGGACTTTGGGAATCTTGTAAGTTAGTTTCAACAGCTTCCTAAACCTTGTAAGTTTAGTTTAATTCCAGTGTGTTCAGGAGCCTCCCTCTATGAGGAATTTCTTAATAGTGATTTAAGAAAAATAGGTACATAAAACATGCATTTAATCTTGTAATACTAGCTTTGTGGTTACAAATAAGCCCATCTATAAATGTTTACCCAGTTCTCAATATTTCTAATATTTAACCTATTATATCTAGTTTACAATGAAAATTTAACTTGCATTTTTTAGTGTTTAAAATTTATGAAGTAAGGAATAAGAAAGTTAATCAACCAAGTTAAATGCTCTCATTTAGAACAAGATAGTTCATCCTTAAAATAAAGCATGTGTTGTTTCTGGCATTGTTTATATGTAACCAGAAGTTTCTGTCGCACCAGAAACACTCAAATTCCCAGCAACTACTTACCAAACAACTGACTTGAAGACTTAATATTATAGTGAATGATGGGCCAGTAACTGAAGCATATTACTGCCCAGGTTTTACACTTAAATCAACCCATAATTCTTGTTTATGTTTAGCCACGTGGCCTGGTACCTTTTCTCAATCCAGCATTCTCATCATGCTTCCTCTGCATTTGGCTGACAACTTCTTCCCTGCTTTTTCTCTTCCCAGACTTCTCCTAATCTGGCTGCCCTGCCTATACTTCATGCCTGGTTACTAGTCAGAGTTTTATTAAACCAATACAAGTGACAAATTTTTACAGTATATAAAAGCATTACCCCACAGCAGTATAATGGTTTTGTTCTGTTTGGGGGTTTGCTTTATATTTTGTTTGTATAGTAGTTTATCTAGCTGACAAAAATCCAAAGAAACCAAGTATCTCATTTGTTTCAAAGCTCAGTATAATACAGTATTAACATAGTTACTGATATTTACTTTGAAATAACTAATCACAAAACCTAATTATCATTTGAATGTCTTTGATGCACACAATTCCCAATAGTTAATACTGTAAGTTTATATAATTACTAAGTTATACTCTTGGTCTTATTTTTAAACATGAAGAATCATTTGGCACTTAGCTATCTATTTTTTTGCACTAAATATAATGAGAAGACTAGAATGTTTATATTTGTTTATTTGGGCTGAAACTCTAACCTACTTTAATCTCAAATTGTGTTACTATGGAAATCACTAAACTTTCCTACATTTTGTTTTAAATAATTTGGAAAGTTTTATTTTAAAAGTACATAGTACGGGGGCTGGAGAGATGGATCAGTGGTTAAGAGCACTTGCTGCTCTTCTGTAGAACCTGAGTTAGATTGTAGGCATCCACATCAAAAACTCTCTAGTTCCAGGGGGTCCAACATCTTTCGGCCACCTCAGGCACCAATATACGTGTCACATACACAGATATAAATACACACACAGGAATAAAACTTGATACTTTAAAAAAATATGCATTACTATATCCTAAAACACTACTATTAATTTTTATTTTTATTAGTAATGCATTTTAAAGAAGATAGTAATTGAACCAAATTTTCTAAACTTGAGATAACTTGTATTTTACATGTTTGTACTGGAAAATGATTAAAATGAGTTTTAAAAAGCCAGAAGCCCACTGAAGGTGGAGAGAAGCAAAAGAAGTGAGATAGAATCCTCAGAAAATCTAACATGGGCAAAACGAACACTATGTGTTCTTATTGGAATAAATTTTATATACACATTTTGGATAATAAACTAACTGCACTTGAATGTACTATTTTATATTTACCAAACATTTCCATTCATTTATTATTTTAAAATTACTTTGCATGGGGTTGAGATCAGCCCCTATATAAGAACTGTTAAGAAAAAAGTAGCAGGAAAATTTTTTTATGAAGTACTTGCTTTTCCAGTTAAGGAATGAACCAGGGAAAAAATAAGTAAAATAAGCATTTCGGATGGTGAAAATGTGCTGTTAGACCAGGAAAGCACCAAGGGGAGATAAAAAGTGATGAAGTAGTTGGGTCAGAAGCAAGCAGGAGGGTTAGGAAGACCCCACGGGAAAGGTGACATCTGTACAATGACCTACAGGTCAGAAATCCTGGTGCTTTGTCACTTTTATTTTGGTTCTCAGAAGGTGAAGAGACAATCAATGCAGCCAGCATCCAGGAAGCAGGAGCCAACATAGATCTGATGACAGGAACAGGACAAACCTAGAAAGGAAGTCAGTTACTGCTATGGCTAGGTGTGTTTTTATAGCCTTTACAATCACTACATGAACTTTGATGTCAAGAATTTGAAGATGTAGTGTCCTATGTGGTGATATATTGTGTATCAGATAAATATTGCCTGAAGATCAGAGGGTAGAGACAGCCACAGAGTTAGCCATAGATGTCAGGCAGTGGTGGCACGTGCCTTTAATTCTAGCACTCAAGGGGCAGAGGCAGAAATCCTTCTGGGTTTTTGTGAATTCAAGGCCATATTGGGCTGCATGAAATTAATCCAGTCCAGCAGAGGAACAGAGCCAGGCAGTTAGTGGTGGTGCATGCCTTTGATTCCAGCACTAGGAAGAGTGAAACAGGAAGTGATATGGCTGGGCAGAGAAAGGAATATAAGGCAGGAGGAGACAGGAGTTTAGCCCATTTCCATTTGCCCTGTGCTTGCCTTCATCTCCCCTATTCAGTCTGAAAATTCATGGAAGGAGGATGTTTTAGCCTGAGAAGTTGTCTAGATGAGAAGTGCTTGTGGCTTGTTCCTCCATCTCTCTGATCTTTGAGCATTTCCCTAATATCTGGCTCTGGGTTTTTATTAGAAGACCAATTAGGATTCACACAACAGTCCTAGACTAATGCATATTTTAAAGCTTAAAATTAAAATTAGAATGCAGGGAAGACAGTGGAAGCACAAAACCCCATGATTTAAAAGACTAATTTAAAAAGAACACTAATATTCATTTCAAAATCAATACCAAGAAATTGCCATCTGCATCAGACAATAGGAGAAAGAGGAGGTAGGGATGATGAGATGAACAACCTAAACAGCTAAAGAGATGATGAAGGAAGACCTTCTGGGTGCAGGTCAGTGTACGGAAAGCAGACGAGAAGACCTCTGGACATGTTCAATTCAGAGCTGTTTGTATTAGGAGGTTTTTGGTTCGGAATTTTGAGCCTAGCCTCAAGGTTTAGACCGGTAGACCCACAGAGACACACAGATGCTTACATTAATTTGAGGCTGATAAGCCTAAGGCCCAGGCATATAACTTGCTAACTCTTTACCCTTAAACTAACCCATGACTTATCCTGTTCATTCATGGGGCTCGGTACCTTTTCTCAGAGCATCTGCATCTTCTGGCTTGTCTGGCAACTCTGAAGTCTCTGTGGTATTTCTGCTCTGTTCTTCCTGTTCCCAGAGTTTTCTTAGTCTGGTAGCCCTACCCACACTACCCAGAAGTCTGCCTTTGGCCAATCAGCACTTTTTATTTAACTCATATGCAGAACAATTATTTACAATGTAACATCATAAATCCATTACAGTTGTTCTTAGGCAAAGTAGGTGCAATTGACCAAATTATGTCCCTTAAGAATTTTAGATATCAATCAATGATTCTTCAATTGATAGGCAGCCATGCTGAACAGACAGATAATTCTCATGGTCCTGGCACTGGCTGAGGTCATAGTTTTGGTAGACAACTAATTAAGAGCTGATCCACAGAGTCTGAGGTTTGAAGGTAAAGTGCCAGAAAAACTCCAAAGATGGAGTAACAATCAAGATGTTTTTCAAATTTGTCTGAAGAAGAATATCCTGTCCTTACCAGCCCAGAAAGGTTAAGGGATCTTCACAGTGTTGCCAATGAAGTAGGAAGACACATAGCCCAGAATCCCTGAAATAGACACTATTCCCTTCATACTCTATTAATGTCATGAATCTGCACAGACTATAATGACCCCATATGTCAAACTCTTTGATAAGATTTAGAAAAAGGTATCAGATGGCACTGGAACTTGAAAATAAACCAAACTTATAATCAGAAGACAGAAAGTTACCAAAGTATTCATATTCAGTATTGTTCAACTAATACTCTTTTGGAATCAACTACACCTAGTTGATTATAGGGGAGTATACACTTGTAGTCTCAGGACTCAGTAGGCAGAGGCAGGTGGATCATCACAAGATTGGTCAGTTTGGTCTCCTTAGCTAGGGCAAGGTTAGACTTAGCTACATAGAGAGCTCCTATCTTAAAACAGAAAGAAAAGAAAAAAATAAAAATAGAAAGAACCAGCTATTTGAATCACTGTGTCGGGAGGTGAGCTCAAAATTCAGGACACATTATTCATCTTGCAAACACAAAAGTATCTTACATATGCATTATATAGCACCCTTTTGAATAATGATAAAACTATTTTGATCACTTCAGAACATGCTAAGCTCTGTTTAGATATTGCCTTTTTGGAAACTGACTGTAATAATATCTTTCCCCAAATCCTCCTGAAATGTGACTATAATTCTCAGATAGAATCCAAATACCCTTTCCTTGGATTCTAGGCTAGATTTAGTAATTTGTATTTTAAGTAAGAGTATGGGAATTGGGACTTGGCGGGACATCTGAGGCAGTTAGGGAAGCAAAACAACTTCTACCTGGCTGATTTTGACCACGTTGATACTAGCTAGGGTGATGGACACATTTTCTCAATCAGTTAAAGATTAAAAGACAGAAAAAATGTTCAGGGGAAAGCAAAATTTTAAGTTGACTAAAAAGCTTTAAGGACACTATGATGGGAGGGGGTGTCTAACAGTGGGACCTTTGTCTCCATAGATGTTAGGGAGCACATTTGATTTGGGTTCCCTACCTTGGACTCCTTCTTCATTTCTTCTGTTGGTCGAAGGACATCTGTGTGCTCCTTTGATAGTAGGGACTTTTAGCTCTGTTTCTATTCACATCACAAAAATAACTGTAGTAGGAACCCTGGCTTTAGTATGTGGGCACAGAAATCATTGTTGATTGGCTAGACTAAGTGTGGGCTCCCAGTCCTCTCATTCTTTTATGATATAAAAGGAAAGAGAAATGACTGCAGGTGAGGTCAACAGAAATGTATTCCTAGGGATACATTTCTAGGGACACACTCAAGGGAGAGGGATGATTTTCTTTTTCCTCTACCCACCCTAAGAGCCTATAGCTTCCATGTGCTTTTCAGCTAATCATTCTGGGGACTTAGTCGTTAAACTGTCAGGGACACAAGCATCAGGTAGAACACACACCAGAGCTGTTCTTAGTCATTACTAATCGAATGAGAGTTAAGAATCCTCATAGTATTTTATTCTCAGGCCTGGGTGTGTAGGGGTATTGTGTTGTTTCATGGTAAATAATTGTCCCACCCACTGATTTAATAAAAAGTGCTGATTGGCCAAAGGCAGGCATGAAGTGTGGGTGGGGCTACCAGACTAAGAAAACTCTTGAGAACAGAAAGCACAGAGCAGAATGCCAGAGAGAAGCCAGAAGAAGCAGAGGATGACAGCTGCTCTAAAGAAAAGGTACCGAGCCCCAAGGCTGAACAGGATGAGTCATGGGTTAGATGAAGTGTAGAGAGCTAGCAAGTTATATGCCTGGGCCTGAGGCTGATCAGCCAAAAACTATTGAAAACGTCTGTGTGTCTCTGTGGGACTGTGGGACTGTGGGACTGCGGGACTGCGGGACTGCGGGACTGCGGGTCCTAAACTTTGAGGTTAGGCCCAAAAGTCAGGGCCAGAACCTCATACTACATGGGTGCTTACTTGCAATTTTGTTCTTCTGAGGGAGGTCGCTGACATCCTTAATAGCTCAAACATCTAGTGTGCCACGATTAAACAGTTTCTATTGGTGGCACGGCGGTGTTTGAGTTAAGAATGGCTCCCATTTGTTTACATGTTGGAACACTTGGTCCCCAGTTAGTGGGACTGTTTGGGAAGGAATAGAATGTGTGGCCCTGTTGGAGAGGGTGTGTCACTATCTTTGAGGTTCCAAAGATCCACACAGTTCCCAGTATGTTCTCTTTCCGATTCTTGTTTGTCAATCAATATCAATCAATCTGGATATAAGCTCTCAGCTTATGCTTTTGTACCGTTTGTGACTACCGCCACACTCCCCTCCCTGATGGCTGTGATTCCTATCGCTATAGAACTGTGAGCTCCAAATAAATCTTTGCTTCTATAAGTTACTTTGTCCATGGACTAAAAGATAAC
Source organism: Phyllotis vaccarum (assembly GCA_033318265.1). Lineage (NCBI taxonomy): Eukaryota > Metazoa > Chordata > Mammalia > Rodentia > Cricetidae > Phyllotis > Phyllotis vaccarum. The sequence goes on from JARWLC010000016.1 coordinate 10,920,226, forward strand.
ATAATGAGACACATTTCAAATTATTCATTCCTGCTCCATTCTGAGAAAAAGATACTAAAACAAGACACTAGTGTGAGTCAAATTCACAGCAGGCTGGAAGATCCACGAAAGTGGCTCATTGAAATGATACATGACTCATGGATAGACAGACTCCAGAAGACAATTTAAAACAGAGAAGAAATGACTAAAACAGGACCATGTGTTCCATGGTGAGAAACAAGAGACTACAAGGAGCACAAGCCTCCAAACAATTGTTTGCAGGAAGAATAAGTGAAATTAGATGAAATATGAGGCAACTCAAAGCATGTAGCTCAGTAGTTTGTGCACATATAATGAAGGCTCTATATATGTGTATTCATGGATATATAAATATTAATATTTTAAGATTTATATAAGAGATGCTGAAGAATAAATAATTGTTATATAGGTCTATAAAAACCAAGAATGGCCTTTGAGGAGATAAAAAAAATATTTTTATTTCCCATGCATTTTCTGTGTCAAATAGCCCCATGCATTTTCTGTGTCAAATAGCACGTATACATTTTTAAGCCTAAGGAAATTTGTGGAAAACCTAAGGAAGTGGCAGAGTTAGAACCCTGGGAGCTAGTTGATGGACTAACTCCACTCTACCCTGAAGTCATTGAGAGACTTTCTGTGCTTGCTCAGAATATGTTGAAATTGCTTGTCTCTAAATTCCATAAAGCACTTCGCATTTTTATTTCTCTGTGCGGTTGGAGGATTCTTTGAGTGTGTGTGTGTGTGTGTGTGTGTGTGTAACTAGAGATTAAACCAAGTGCCTCTCATATGCTAGATAGCTGGATAGCTGTTCCTTCAGTTCCAAGCTCACTAAGTCTTATCAGAGTCAAAGAAAATGTGTTTGTACACACTTGTGTGTGCATGATTGTGTGTTTCCCAGTGCACTGTATATAATAGAAAAGAGATCTTGGTCAACATTCTTCTGTAAAAATATAAACTAAGTTTTCATATTTAATAGTGTTACCACTGAAATAACTGTTGTATTTTCTATAACAAAAAATATATTTAAGCACGTTCTCATGTATAAAACTGTTCTCACAAATATATCCATTAATCCATCTATCTCCAAGAGAGATGCAGTATCTTTATTTATTTGCTCTTGAAAGTTAAGTCTTCTTGGCTCTGGTTTTTAGCATATCTGCAGCATTTGAAAATTAGCAGAAGGTTTGTAAACAGCGGGGTTAAAAAATTAAAATCTAAACTCCTCGCTGAAGAGGGAATGCCAGCCAGCATATGGCAAGATCAGTGCTGAGTCTAGTTTTCCTCTATGTGGTTTAGAGATGCAGTGAACAGGGGATTGTCAAAGACTGATAAGCAAAAGTTGATTTACAAAATGAGCAAGATAACAGTTATATGTCTAAACATCTTTTAAGTTTCTTCTACCTGTATCCTAATAGAAGAATGATAACAGATTAATGATAATAGTAGTAATATTAGTAAATTAACGATAAATTTTGGTCAGTGTTATTGCTTAAATACAACTGATCTCATCATAAGAACACACTAACAGTGGAATCATGGCTTGAAGTACAGTAGTTTATAAGTATACGTAGTTCAGTTTTACAGACAGACTACAGATATCTTTCTGTATATATATATATGCTTATGTAATCTAATATGTATGAGGCTATGAGAACTTTTCCCCATACATTTGGGAAAAACAAGGGTGGCTTTCTGCATTCCCTTCTCTCCTCTTCCCATACTTCCCCTTCCTTAGGAATGTCTGAAATCCACCTTTGTAGTATTTCTTACTGAAATTGGAGGCAAACAAGATACAGAAAAACAAATGTGTACAGTGAGAAAATACGTATTTAAAACCGTCTAATGTTGTGAGGAGCAGACGCTAAAGCAAGAAGTAGAGTTAATTACCCAGAGGTGTCAGGAAGGGCTTTGGAATTAGGGTCTTTTGAGCAAATCTTGGAAGAGATGTGTGAGGTACTGAGGCCCAGATCAGAACAGCTTACTTTCATCAAAGAAAACAAATATTGTGTGGTTTTGGGATATACTCTTGAGACAAACATCACACAGTATGTGTGACCTGCATGATTATATATCAGTACCTACACAGGTATGTAGGTGTGCACACATGTGTGTTTCTCTTCAAATCAAGATGACTCTTTTTACCAGCTTGCTGACTGGACTGCTGTTCACAATCTTTCATTGGATCCATTTCTGACTTAATCCACTTTTTTGTGTGTTAATATGTTTTCTCATATTTTTACAGCAAGATAATGCTCAGAAAGTGATTGACGTTTAAGTTTTTCAATTTGCTTTTAAGTCAATTACACATAAATCTAAATAAATATTTCAGAAAAAAGAAATGTTGCTCTGTCACTTTCTTGTGGCGCCGGAGGACACAATGAGAAATACTCTATTGCCCCCTTGTGGCCTCTTTCCATATAGCAGCCTGTGGATCCTATTTCATTTTGATAAGGAAAAAGTTAAAACACTATACTCGTGCCTTTCCCAGCACTCAAGAGGCAGAGACAGGTTAAACTCTGTACATTGGAGAACACTGGTTTACAAAATGAATTCTAGAATCCTAGGTTATCAAGACAATATAGTGAGGACGTGTCTCAAAAAAATTAATAAATCTAAACAAAACAGCATCAACAAATACGCCCAAGTATTTGTTCAGCAAATATTAATCACTGTGTTGGTACAAGAAACATATTTGAAAAGTACATCCAACAAAAACAAATGGTAAGAGTGTATTTTTATCCAGGGCTTAATTATTCAAACTATGTATTTCGAAGGGGCTTACGATTCAAACAAAAGCCAGAACTAGAGCAGAACACATAAAAGTCCTAAAAAGCATATCTTATGTTAACCAGCTTCTGAGTCAGAATGAAAACACGTCTCATTCCATTGACCAAATTAATCATTAATCAGGTTTGAGAGACTAAAGGAAAATATTCTAAAGAATAGAAAATAGGAATGCATTCTTTTGCTTAATTAATTGTTACTTAAGGAATTTTCAAATGTGCCAATCATAGTTCCACATTGCTGTAAAGTAGGGGAAAACTTTGCACAAAGACCACAGAAATCCTTTGGCACGGCGGCACCCACGAGGCACCCAGTGGACAGTGCCTCTGCTTCTTACTGCTCTACCAGGTACACACTACCATTTCACCCAGAGACAAAGAAACTCTCTTGAAAGGAGTGGTTCTGGTTAGCGTGTTTTCATTAAATAACTTCATTGTGAAAGAAAAAAAATGTTGCACTAAACTTTGGAAAACTAATAATGAATAAACAGAAAAATGGTGCCACGGAAATCTGCTTAGTAAATAGAAAATCTGACCAGGATACTTGAAAGAGAAGATGAATCTATGTTTAGTTATCCATAATTCTATAAAAACTAAGCCAATTCTTGTGCGTGGTGTGTGTGTGTGTGTGTGTGTGTGTGTGTGTGTGTGTGTGTGTGTGTGTGTGTGTGTCTGAGATGTCTTTTACTTTACTTTGGCCCTTCAAAATCACCTGATATCATCTCAGGTCAGTTTTGCAATGGCAAAGGTATATTAAGTGCTTATATTTCTAAAAAGTTCAAGATAAATTCATGTCAAAAACAATCTATATGAGTGAGCCACTACCTTCAAGATTTGAAACATTATATTGACTTCTTTATATTGTGCTCAGGGAAGTGACATTCTGGATAAGGAACTAACAGCTTTGAGATCTGTATAACACTTTTCAATGTTTCATCAAATTATCTCTATAAGAGTTTAAGACAAGAAAGTGAGCTGATAAAGAGTAGAGTGAAGCACAACTCTACTTGCTACAAACATCCTTTTCCTTACAAGTCCTTTGCATGTGAGATTTCAACAGAAATGCAAATAGGACTCTGAATCTCTAAGAACAGACAATGCTTTCTTGCTAACTGAAAGAACCTGTACCCAATTGAATGATATTCTTGAGAGAACCTACTGTATATTGATCACAGTTTGTGAAGGTGCTGGCAATAAGAAATCTATTCTTGTAGGCCAGCATTCAAAGTAATGGGTTTTGTCAAGAATTTCCATGTAGTCTCTGTTCTACTTCATTTCTTTCTCCACCTTCTTCCCCTGTATCCCTAACTCCATTCAGATTTTATGTCACATGCTTTCCATTGTTCTTTGCTGTTTACCCATCAAGATCTCTCCTTTCCTTCCCATTGTCCTGCTGTGGGATATCACTTTAACTATGTAAAGGTATGCTGTATTTGTTTATGCTCCGTTTGCTCAAAGATGTAAAGATGTGTTACATTTGTTTGTGCTGAATTTGTTTAACAATGTAAAGATGTGTTGCCCTTGTTTTACCTTGCCTGAGACACTAGATTGAAATAACAACAAACTTAATGGCAATAGCTAGCCTGTAGAGGAATGGGTGGGGCTGGTGGGCATAAAGTAGAGAAGAGAATGAGAGGACAGGGGGGGAGGGGGTGTACAGGGCCAGCCAGCCAGGCAGCACCCAGCAAGCCAGACATAGAGTAAGTAGTACATAGAAAGTAAAAGAAAAAGGCCCAGGGCAAGACATAGATGAAGAGAAACAGGTGACAATAAGTTATAAGAGCTAGTGGAATAAACATAAGATGAGATCAAACACTCACAACAAATAGTGAGTCCCAATGACATGACTTGGGAGCTGGTTTGTGGCCCAAAAGAAAGCCTGCTACAGTTGGCATTCTGACGTGGAGGTCAATTTTCCACATAGAGGCTGAGAACGCTGAAAACTAAATGGATATATCTCCTTTAAAAGGCTCTACTGTACAGCAGAACATATTAAATACCCCACACAATAAGTAGAAACATACAGCTAAGCAAAAACACCTGCCAAACAGTTTCTTAGAGCTGGAACAGTTAAATGTAGCCCACAGTTAAATCCTTAAGAGCTTAAGTCTCGGTTTTACAGACCCAAGGTTTGGCTCACCTGGTAAGAAAAGGTTATAGATTCATGCAGTAAAGACAGGTTTATATGGGAAAAAAGAGCTCTAAACAGTGTATGTAAAGATGTACATGAGCTTAAAAAAGAAAAGAAAATGAGTATAGACAGTCATAGGAAAAATAAATAATTTTAAAGTAATACAGTAAAGTCTTCTAAAAAATAAAGTAATATAAAAAGAATAAGCTATGTAAAAATGGGAAACACACAGGGAGTCTGGGGTTGTGTTGACTTTGAACTTTTTTGAATGCTGATGAGCAAATGACAACTGCTAAGAGACATGGTACTGCTGAATTAAACCAGCCTAGATGCTTTAGGGATGTCTTAACTTTGCAATGTAATTCAGTGTCGGCAGAAATTCTCTTAAATACACCAATCCAAAGTTAATATTTATTGAAATATATGCCAACACTCACGGTACAGGTTACAGCTTATGTAGCCGCCTGATAGACTGGATGATCCACGCGGTGGACGATGGATGCAGAACCGGTCTCTCCAGAAGTCTGGAACCAGGAAACAGGGCCTTCCACGATCCCAGCAGCCCCTTATAAATAGGGTTGGCCACTCCCCCTTCCGGAGCCCCGGATCCTGGATAGGCGTCTTCGGACCTTATCAGCTGACACCTGAATCCCACCACAATTCAGGAAATGTATTTCACTGGGGAAGAGAAAACCTTCAAGGTTAATAGAGATCAGGTTTAATCAGGAGACTTTCTGAAAATCTTGGGTACAGATATAAAAAAATCAAGCAAGAAAAACCTATAATATAGGTTTGTATATTGATCCCTTTGTACGGGAACAGTTCTAAGACTGGACAATCAATATTAAAACAAGTTTTCCCAGGACTTTACCATTATCTCAATTTCTCAAGGTCCCCTTAAAAATATTGTCATCCTCAGACAGCAGAAAGCTATCTAGAGAACAGGATGCCTACATTCCCAAGCAGTGGGATGGGTAAGTTTTAGTCGTTTGATTGGTTTTGGATGTTAAAGGTGATATAAGATTATAAGGTTAAAGACAACTATTAATGTTAAATATTTTACATTTTACAAATACATAGATTTTTGTACAATGATACAAATTTAAAGTTATTCTTGTTATATGGTTTGCTTATTTATCCTCCTATTTGGGGTATTGTTGCTTATTTAGCTCATTTAAAATGTAATGTAAAGAATCCCAGGTTAGTAGTTAGTCATCTATAATAAACTTGTAATCATATTGGATATGTTTTCAAGGTTAAACAGATATATTTTAGATAGGTAGATGCTCTTAAATGTTTCAGGGACTTACAGGATATATCACTTAAGATCTATAATAACCTAAGACTTTCCATAACAGTGAGACACATCTGCTTCTGGCAGCACCCATCTACTTCATAAAGGGATGATGGCATCCATAGAAAGTTTTCTTTCACTGTGGCAAAGCTAGCCATTTTGGGGGTAAAGTAAAAGAAACAAACATAAAACTGTCCATGCCTTGATTGATGACAATCAGGACACAAAGCGAAACAACTGCTGATGTTTGCCTATAAAGGTGGGATAGTCCTTCAAAGTTCCTGCTTCATAGAAAAATCTTTCAGATATTCTCAAGACACAGAGGAAAGAAGCTGCCAAATTTTTCCAAGATAATGTGAGACAGTCCTTTAAAATTCCTGTTTATAGAAAAGTCTACCAGGCATCCTATACCTGAAGGCTGAAGATGTATACCCCAGTGTTACAGAGGAACTTGGATGTCTATCCAGTCAAGCAGATGTCTGTTACTTCTACAGTTTTGCAAATGGCTTGCGCTTCACTTCTCATTTATTTAGGTAATATATTTGTGTGTGGGGGGGATTTCTGATGGAGTTAAATACTGAAAATAGTTATAGTCACATTTTTCTTTAGTTAGGATAGAAGATAAATTATGTACAAAACTTTGGGCTCACCGAGATAGGAAAAATAAAGGAGTATTTTCCCTGAAGTTGCCAAATTCAAATAGACTGGATATTGCAAATATAATCTTTGCCTGATATCTTTTTTTATTGTACATAATTTTACTATGTTAAAGTTAAAATCTTTCTTCTTTCTTTAGACTAAAAAAGGCATTGTCCTCATTCTAATTACAAGACCAAGACCACAATGCACCTGCATATATATTTGAAAATTAAAATCTAAGTTGTATATACAAAAAGAAATATATAATACTTGCTTTACTGGTCTTGCTTATTTCAGTTAACATACTGCTGTTCAGTTTCATAACATTTTCTGCAAATGTTTTCATTTCATTTCTTCTTTGGGGCTATATAAAATTCATATATATATATCAGATTTTATTATATCCTTTAATGTGTTAATGAACAGCTACTAAAAATAAGTAAACAGAGAAATAAACATGTGTGTACTAGCACCTCTGTGGTAGGGCTTAGAATCCTTTGGTTGCATACCCAAGGATTATATAGCTGGGCTTATATTATCCTTTTATTATTTTGAAAATCTTCCTTATTGAGTTCCATAGTATCTATATAAGCTTACATCCCCACCAGCATTAATTAAAGATTTTTCCTTCCATACATTACGGTTGGCATTTGTTGTCAGTTGTTTTATTGATGCTAGTTATTAAGGCTAGAGTGAGATGAGTCCCGTGGTAGTCTTAGTTTGCATTTTCATGATGTCTAAGAATACTGAACACTATTTTTAGTGTTTATTGGTCACTTGTATTTCATATTTTAGGAACTCTATTCAGCCCATTGGTCCAATTAGTAATTAGAAGATTTGGTTTGTGGTGCTTAATTTTTGTAGTTCTAAATATCAATACCTGGATGATGTTTGAGTAGCAGACTATTTTTCTTTTCTGGGTGGTTTTTTAATTCTGGTAATTATTTTCTCAACTATGCATCAGCTTTTTAAATTCCTATTGTCCCATTTGTCAAGCCATGCTTGAATTTCCTATGCTCCTAGAGTCCTTTCCAGAAAGTTCTTTCTTTTGCCTGTATCCTCAAAGCACTTGTCTCATGATTTTTCTGTTTCAAAATTCCAATTCGTATAAGGTGTTTTATCTATGTTAAGTTTATTTTTGTTCAGTTTAAGAGGTATGGATCTCATTTTACCATTCTATGTACAAATATTCACTTTCCTCAATGTTTGTTGAAGAGTCTGTTTTTCCAATGTATGTTTTTGACAGCTTTGTCAAAAGTTAGTTGATTGCAGCTCAATGTGTTTATTGCTGGGTTCTTTATTTCTCTATTTATTGATCTCTTTGTATGAGTGTGTTCTAGAAGTCTGCTATTATTTTTACTATACTTCTGGAGTGTAGTTTGAGATGAGGAATCATCACAAGGCATTCATCATTGTACTATCAGCTTAGAGTTGTTTTGGCTACTCAGTGTCTTTCTTTGGTCTTCTGACAATATTATTTCTACTACTATTAAAAATGTAACTTGAATTTTGATAGGAATTATGCTGAATAAATATAAAACTTTGAATAATATCTATTTTCACAATATTAATTCTGCCAATCTATGTTAAGAGACCTTTCCAGCTTCTAGCATCTTCAACTTTCTTTTTTTAGTATCTTAAAGTTTTCATTTCAGAGGAATTTCAATTCCTTGGTTGAATTTATTGCTTTTATTTGTTTTCTAAGCTATTATTAACACGATCTTTATCTTAATTTTTGACTTTTTGTTGACATTTTGTGGATATTAAGTCATGCATCCTTACCCCACTCATCTCCTATCCCCTCACCTCCACCCTGCTGCCCTTGTGAGCCTCCCAAAAAACAAAACAAAATTTAAAAGTATGGCCTAAAAACAAAACAAAACAATTTCTTTCTTCATGAATTCGTTATTGATATATAGAAAAGATAATGCTTTTGAGTAGGCAAGATTTCTCAATATTTACACATAAAAATCACTCCTGGCGATCTAAGTTGAATCAAAAAATCAACTCTTTGTCTTCTGAACTCCATGCACTGCACGCACTGTGGCAAAGTGTGTGCAAACACACACACACACACACACACACACACACACACACACACATTCACACACATATACACACTGTATTAAGTATGTTTCTGTTCCTATAATAAGACACAATGACATATATTCCTCAGAACTTTTATACTGAAGATACCCTTTCCTAAACATGATCTAATGCCTTTTCTAAATCTATGGAGATGGAAATGTGATTTTTGTCTTTGTATCTAATCATGTTACATCGTATATACTGATATTTATGTCTAGAAGCAACCTTGATTCCCTGAAATCAAACCATCCTAGCTGTGATCTATGATCCTAATATGTTCTTGAATCCAATTTGCAAGCATTTTGTTGAAAACATCTGTGTCTATATCCACTTTGGAAGTTGGTTTACAATTTTATTGTGTTGTTACCTAACTTTTCTATGAGGATGGCATTGCTTATCTTGTTAGCTCACTGTCTGGTACCGAGGAGCTGCGAGTTTCTAGAGGTTTTGCAAGGCCTGTTTTATCAGATATTTTTAAGTTGCATTCAGCACATTTCTTGGAATAGATGTGTACTGCGGTGTTTCTTTCCCTTATTCGTACTCTTTGTTGGTTTGTTTTCTTGTTTGTTTGAATTTGCATGAGTCATTTAATGAGGTGTCTTCCATTGGATTTATGTTTCCTCTAAGAGGAAAAGCTGGCTGAAATAACACATGATTTTACAACCGTCTGAGCATTAACTGCAGAAGAAAACATATAATGAAATTCGCTTGTGTTTCTAAAAAGGTTCAGAGACGGGGCACTGTAGTACTGTTTGGGGGAAATGTAGTTTGTACATTTTTGGAACTGAAAATATCAATAATTAAGAAATAGATTCATGAAAAAATGGGAAAGTGGAAATGGAGAATAAAATATGAATGGCAAAGAAGGTACATGGGTTAGAGGCTTTCTGTGGTTAAGTCTCTGAGAGGGTATGGAAGCGCTATGCAGTCATGTTTCTCTTGATCACTGAGTATTCATATTTAGCTGCTCAATTTAATTCATTTCCACTGAGACATACTGAAAGATATGCTTCATATTAATTTTTCCATTTAATCTGTATTAAACTTTGTGAATGAACACTTTTATCTCCCAGTTTATAGGTGAAGAAATAGATATTTAGAGATTAACTATGAGTCCCTGTTCCACAATTGTCAAATCATGGAGACACCAAGGGAAATTGTTTCTTGTTTTATATTGAAAATAATTTATACAATACATTCTGGATCAGTTTCTCTACCCAGATTCTTCCCATCTCCCCGCCCAGCTCTAGAAGATAACTTCTTAATGCCTTGTTCCGTTCCGATTTATACTCTCTCTCTCTCTGTTCCTCTTATATACTTTCTTAGACCAATATGACTGCATTAGCAAAAACGCATCCATTTTTTTCCCCATCAACATTCAGCTATCTGTCAAATCTTACTTTCTCCAAGCATTTTCTTCCCAATTTAAATCAAAGTCACCTCTCCCTCCCACCAAGCCAGTGGTTTCTAACTTTGGCTGCTCATCGGAATCACCTGTGGAGACCTGATATAATTGGTCTGGGAGCCACCTGGGCATCCAAGATTTTTAAATCTCTCAAGGTGATTTCAACACACAGGGAAGGTTAAAGAAACGCTAATCTAAAATCTCAAATAATTATTCTTTAAACTATACAATTCTCTCTGCAATTAAAACCGCAAAATCGCATAATTTAGAAAAGATCTAAAGATAAGATGTTTTGTCTGTAAATGGGGATGTTGACAGACTAGTATTCTTCAAATTTAATTTTGTAAAATAGTTGAAGGGAAATATTTAGAGGTACATGAAAAAATGGACAAAAATGAAGGAGTTTTATTAGTAGAAATGGAGAAGAGAAACACAATCCCACTAATTTATCTCTTCCCCCTGCTGTATGCCTGGGTCTCTCTGAAAGCTACACGAATAGTTAATGACACCAAATATCAAGCTTAAATATACGGAGTTATAAAAGTCTCTTTTCTTTGATCTTGTCTGTTATTCTATGGCATCATGAACAAATCCATGATGAATTATCTATATGTTAGCTGGATTAAGGAATGACTCCTTTCCCCAAAATGCGTTACTTAGATAGTAGAGTTTCTATTTCTTAAGGGGAACATATTCCACAAAACAACAACCCCCCCCAAAAAAAAACCAGCAGTAGTTCTGAATCACCCCAAAGTGGCATCATGTACCCAAATGACTGACAATGTTTCAAATTTACAACCATTTCAGAAAAGAAATACTAGCATTTCCCTTTGACACTGTAGAAACTGAGGTTTGAAGTTAAGTGACTTATCTGAAGTTGTGTTACAATTTTGGGACACATTCCCAAGTCCTAATCCAGTTTATCCTACTTCTTATACATATTTTATGGGCTTTTCCTTTACCTGCCACCACAGGCTTAAAAACACTCCACTAATGAGTAGCACAGAGCTGTCCCTGAGCTACTCAAAACCAAAGTTCAGCTAGAATTTAGTACAAAAGATAATTCACAGCACATTTCTAGAGATCAGCAGGTGGGAAAAATGTAGGTAATAGAGTTTTGCATTCACATAACATAAAGGAACCACAGTTTTTTAATGAAATAAATTTTCTTGTAACAAAAATGAAAAGGCATATTGAGCTTAGATTCCAACTATTAAGTAAAGACTAAAGAATAAGTCACTGAACAAAAGCTTTCACTTAAAAACATGTCAAACATTAACAAAGGAAGTAAGTTATTTTAAAAAGAAGAACCACGCTGACTGGATATCTCTGTTTCCTAAAAAAGCTCAACTAACCACAAATCACTTTAATTCCCAGGTTAGTTTCCTTCTCCTCCCTTAACAGGTCACTTCCCTTCCTATGAGAGGACAAACCCAGAGCTCAGCCATATAAAATGTCAAAAAACAAAACAAAACAAAACAGTGGGAAAAAAATACACTTGCTGGTGAGGGGAATTCTAGTGAATAATTCGTCAGGAATGTGTCATCACTAAGTCAAGGTAGTAGACACACAGAACACATATCTATGTACAGCAGTTGTTCTCAACCTTTCTAATGCTGTGACCCTCTAATACAGTTCCTCATGTTGTGGTGATCCCCAAACAAAATTATTTTATTGCTATTTCATAATTGTCATTTTGATACTGTTATGAATCATAATGTACTTATTTGTGTTTAGGGATGGTCTTAGGTGACCCCTGGGAAAGGGTGGTTCTACTTCCCTCTCAGTGGATTTTGACCCACTGGTTAAGATCTGTTAGATAGAACGAACCCTTTCAGAATATGTGTCCCACTGTTTATATTAGAATTCTTTAAAATTTAAAATGTAAATCCACATCTTACAAATTATAGATTATTTTTACAGAAACAACAGTAATAATGGGGAATAATTTATGTCATTTATGAATTTAATTCCAAACTCTTTTGTTGTTTAATGAAATATATACCTGCTAAGAAGTACAGAGAACCACAATGTGTAAAGTGAGAGACTACAGAACATTCAGTCCTAAATATGATGACTTCATTAGACCCCTCCCCTAAAGGCTCAGGGATCTGTGGCTGAGACGAAGCAGAAATATTGCAAGGGCCAGTGTTGGCTGATGACTCAGAGAAAATGGTGCCTTCCAGAGACAACAGAACAGATACATACATATACGAATTCACAGAGACTCATGACATTCAAAGAGCTGCACAAGTTCAAACCAGACAAAATCCCAGTACTGAGAAGGAAAAGTGAACTACAAATTCCATCTCAACCAAGAAGCCATATGCAATTGATGGCTGTTGGAAAAGGGAAAATCAGCTCTCCAACGGAGTGTCACTGAGTATCAAACCACAGTCTACGGCAAGCCCTATAGCCAAGAGTTCGGTGAACACATGTTTTAACTAAGGTTGGGGAGGATATTTTGTTTGGTTTGGTTATTTTCTGTCTTATTGGTTGTTTTTTGTTTTTGTTTGGAGAGAAAGAAGATCAAGTTGCATAAGTAGGGAGGCGGGAAGATCTGGAGGCGTTCAAGGAGGGAGAAATAGAACAAAATGTAATATATGGAAAATGTATAAAAAGAAAGAAGTAAGGAAGGAGAAAAGAAAGGAAGCAAGAGGAGGAAGGGAAGAAAGTGTACTAGTTATTAGTATTATCAACACACAGAAAATTGAAAAAAAATCTGTTAATATAGCTAGAATTTATAAAGCAATATTACAAAAGTATGAAAACTATGATTTGTAGGTGAATGTTGGTTTATCAAATTGTCCTTCAGCTCTCTTCTGAAAAAATTAGTCTCAGGGATTTCTATGGATGCACTGAAAATCTTGGCCATAACTATTTGGAGCAGTGATGGGTGGTGGAGTCTAAAGCAATCACCTACGTAGGTGCTTTGCTCAGGGTCCTCTTCTGAATGTCTTCATTCTGAAGACCGAATGTGAAACAAAGTATAAATGGGTAGAAGTTAAAATCATTGGGATATAGGTGGGTAGGAACAATACAGCAAAGTTCACAAGAAGAGGATCTTAGGCTGACAAGAAGGTTTCAGTCTCACTAGGATAAGTTGTCAGCCTCACCAAGAGAGCACTGGTCTTGCTTATCTAGAGCAGAGTAGGAAATCATATATCAGCACTGAATACAGACCATTGTCCCACTTGTTCCTCAGATTAACACCAGAATTATAGCTTTCTTCTCAGTAATAGAGTGAGAGCTGAATATGCAGGTTTCTGAGCTGTTCTCTGACCTTGCTTAGTTAAACCCCCCATTGCATACTTTAACTAAAACAGCACGAGGCCATTGCATTAAACATTTTTAATTGGCTGTGATCTGTAGTGTTAAATATCAGTGGTTTCAGTTCTAGTTACTCTATTTAGTAACATGTGGGTAATTGTCAAATTGTCCTCTTTATTTCCAAATATTTCCTCTGAAACACTAAAAGAAAAATCCCAACTTGTAGATAAATTTTTGGAAATTGCAACATAGTGGGAAGAACATAGACTCTGAGGCTTTGGTTAGAATTCTAAGATTATTTATTTATAGCTCTGTGATCTTTTGTGATTTCCAAACTTCTCCAGGTCAAGATTTCACCACCTATAAAACAGAATGTTAATTACATGTCCCTTAGAGGTATTTTTATAAAAATTACATAAATCAAGATATAAAAGTCATTTAGAACTCCAGCTATTATAAACACTGTCTAATTCCTAAGATATTTTTTACTTAAATAAAAAACTAAAGGCTAAAAGATTATATCTTAAAACAACATCATCTACTTCAAAAGTAGTTATTAATCTTGGAAGAATTTAATCTTAAGGTGTTTCACCCTCAATGTGGTCCTATTTAAACTATTTCACTGTGATATCAAGATGTAAATGAAAGCAATTCTCAGAAGATAGCAATTAGGTCCATCAGTTCATTACAAGTAATTTTGCACACAAGATTTGGCAAGGAAAATATGCTCAGCCAAATATTCTAAACCCTTCTATTACACTGACAAGCACCCTCAGCTATTTACAAAAATTCCAGGCCCAGGATATTCACTAGAGCCACTCATCAAGTAATTTAAACAGCTGATAAAGAGTTGACCTAAACAGAAATGATTGAATTTCTCTCTAAGGAGCCAGAGTGAGTCTTTGGCAAAAACAAGAAGCTATTATGTCATGTCCAATTTATTTGGTCTACTGATTCAAAAAACACTGCTCCATCCATTATTATCATTTTCCTTTTGAAGGTTCTTATATTCATTAGGAAATGTCCTTAGCTGCCCTAAAGATTTCATGTTCATTACTTGCATTAGATTGAATAAACTGGACATGGCCTAGCAGAGTGATAAAATAATATTAGCAAACAGATGCTGGACTTTAGTGCCTTAAAGTGGCTTTCAGGGATATTCTCTGTGGCCCTGGCCCCTTCCCACCTACAGCTGTCAGCATCATGCTCTGTGTCCTCTTTTTCTCTGTGCACTCAGGGATGGGTGGTTTTTATAAGTAAGAGGATTAATAGGCCCAGGAACAGATGCTCTTTTACAGTAAGTACTATTGCAATATCCAATTGTGCTTTATGTGCAGCTGATAGCAATCACTCCCCATAGAGGCATTTCTTAAATACCTCTCTATTTTAAGATCCACATTTTGGTAATTTTATTAAGTAAGAAATTAAGCACTTGCTGGCTCAAGTGCATCACTGACTGTGATCAAACTGTGCTTAGAGACCCTCTTAAAGAATATATTCTCTGGATTGTTCAATACTATCTTTCTCTAACTAAACACCAAATAAAACTGGTGCTGGGACATTTTCCCCTTGAATGGTAATGGAAGTGAGAAATCCAAAGCATGGACCAAGGAATTCAAGGCATCTGAAAAATAGTTGAAGAATTCCATTGTCAGGGTTTTGTCTCTATAAATCTGTTCTTACGAAGTCACTGGTAAAAAACATACTGATTTTTTTCTCTGCCATCTTCTAACACTAAATGTATTCTCTCTGTGTCACTGTGAAGAAGACAAAAAAAAAAAATCTAAAACTTCCACTAAATTTGAGATGCTTAATCTAAAAGTAATGTGAAGATTTTGTTTATTGTGTGAATTGGGAAGACGCTAATGAAATTATCGGGTTTGTTCATTCTCTACTGATACTGTAAGGGCCAGTCTTTAATAGACATTTCAATAAAAGCAAAACAGAAATAAGATAAAAACTACAAAAATATTAAAATTATATAGAGGTCTTGATTTTATCTTTGATTTATCCTTTTTTTTCTCCAAGCCATAAGTATATCTCTTTTTGCTTTACCAAAGTAATTTGTCATCCTGGTCACCCTTGCATAATTAGATAAATGTTTTCTGGTTTTGCTTCCTTGATTTTTTTTTTTGTACTTTTGTACTTTTGGCTGGCCTAGAACTCTGTATGTAGAACACACTAGCATTAAACTCATAGGCATCTTCCTGCTTCTGTTTGCCTAGAGCTGTGTTTAAAAGCATTCACCACCATAGCTGGCCAAGATACTTTTTTTAATTCACAAGAAAAATATTCAATATATTTAGTGCATTTATTTGCAAAGCCCTTGAATATTTCTAATTGCCAACTTTTTTCTTTTTCCTTTTTATGTAGATTGAAAATAGATTTTCCCCTCAAAAAATCTATCATTTCCATAGTGGCTGTGTAAGTTTATACTCTCACCTGTAGTGAATAAGTGTTTCCCTTGCTCCACATCCTCATCAGCATGAGTTATCATTTGTTTTATTAATGTTTGCCATTCAGACAGGTATAAGATGAAATCTCAAAGTAGCTTTGATTTTCATTGTCCTGATGATTAAAGATGTTGAACATTTTTAAGTACTTCTTAGCTTTGTGTTCCCATTTTTGAGATTACTCTGTTTAAATCTGTATACCATTTTTAAACTGAGTTTTTTTTTGAGTAGCTTATGTATTTTGTATATTAGTTCACTGTCAGATGTGTAGTTGGTAGAAATCTTTTTCTATTCTGTAGGCTGCTGCTTTATCTGATACTGTCCTTTACCTGAAAAAGCTTTTCTGTTTCATGTGGTTCCATCTATTGTTGGTCATAAATCTTATGCTGTGTTCTCCTTCAAAAGTCTTCCAGTAACAATGAGTTTGAGACTATTTCCCACTTTCTCTCTATTAGGTTCAGTGTATCTGGACTTTTGTTGGGTTCTTGGATTCATTCAGAGTTGAGATTTCTGCTGGGTGATGAATATGGATCTATCTGCATTCTTTTACATGCAGCCACCCAGTTTTTTTTCAGTCCTGTACGTTAAAGATGTTGTCCATTTTCCAGTTTGTATTTCTGGCTTCTTTATCAAAACTTAGGTGTCCTTAGGTGTGTGGACTTTCTTGGAAGCCATAATATATATATATATATATATATATATATATATATATATATATATATATATATATATTATATGCATGTGTGTGTATATCCTGTATGATAAAAAGAAAGAGTAAACTTATATATATATATGTATTTATATATGTATATAAACAAAAATAAATTAATAAATAAGATTTTTAAAAAAAAATTTTTGCACTCTAACGCAAAATTATTAGAAACAGACTTCCAAAGACTGAGCTCATGCTCTGTTGGCATGCAGTTGTCCTTCAGGGTAGTTCGTTTCACCCAGTGCAATTACCTTGAAGAGAACTAAATTTTCATTTGTTATCAATTGGAGACAGCTTCTGAGTTAGGGATGGGAGCATGTGCCCACTTCTCCTTTCAGCTCTAAGACAAGATGGAAGATTTTGAATCACTGCTTCTATTTCAGTGGAGGTTACTAGCCTGTTTAAAATGCTTACCTGATCTTAATTCAACTTTGGCACGTGGTATATATCTGGAAAATTATTCATTTCTTTAAGAGTTTCTTATACGGTATAGTTTTTAAAGCATAACCTTTTAATTCTCTGGGTTTTCTTGATAACTGTTGATATTTTTCCCCCTTTTCCACTCTAGTTTTGTTAATGTGAATTCTCTCCTCTGTCTTTTAGTTAGTTTGGATAAGAATTTGTGAACCTTATTGATTTTCTCAAAGAACCAGCTCTGTTTTATTGATTCTTTATATTGGGGGGGTTGTTTGTTTGTTTGTATTTTATTGATTTCAGCTCTGTGTTTGATTACTTCCTGCTGTCTACTTCTCTTTGGTGTGGTTTCTTCTTTTTTGTTCCAGAGCATTTGTATGTGCCGCAAAATTACTAATATGAGCTCTTTCCAATTATTTTATTTAGGCTTTTAGTGCTTTGAGTTTGCATCTTATAACTGCCTTCATTTTGGGCCTTAAGTTTTAGTATGTTGTATTTTTAATTTTTTATTCTAAAAAGGTTTTAATTTTTTCTCAATTTTTGTCTTGACTCATTTTTCACTCATGAAGTTGTTCATTTTCTGTGACTTTGTAAATAAAATTTTTGTTGTTTCTGTTGTCATTGGTATTCAAATTAAATCTGTAGTATTAAAATAGAATTAAGAGTTATTTTAATTTTCTTGAATTGAATCTATAGAGACTTGCTTTGTTTCTCAAATGTGGTCAGTTTTGGAGAGAATTCCATAAGGTACAAAAAAGAAGGTATATTCTTTTGCATTTAGGTAAAATGTTCTGTCAGTTTTTTAGGTCCTCTTGGTTTCCACTGTCATTTACATTCAGCATTTCTGTTTAGTTTTTATCTGGAAGGCTTGTCTGTTAGTGGGAGTGGGGTGTTAAAGTCACCCACTAACTGTGTGTGAGGGATAATATGTGATTTCAGGTGTAGTTGTATTTCTTTTACGAACATGGGTGTTCAGGTGTTTAGAATTACAATATTTTCTTGTTGGAGTTTGCCTTTGATGAGTACTTAGTGTCTTTGTATTTCTCTTCAGATTAGCTTTAACTTGGGCTATTTTTTTTTCAGATATTAAAATGCCTACAGCAACTTGTTTCTTAGGTCTATTTTCTTAGGAATTCTTTGTTTATCCTAGAGATAATATCTTTCATGTTAAAGAGTAGCAGAAAAATAGTGTCTGTTCTTCACTCTGGTCAGCCAGCCTTTGTCTTTTTATTGGAGAATTGAGAACACTGAGTTTGAGTGTTATCAATGCGTTGTGTTTATTTGTTCGCATGTCTTGTGCCTGTGGTGTGGTTATTTCCCCTTCCTTTTCTTTGCTGGTCTGAGATGTTTTTATTCGTTGCATGTTCTTGGGTGTGGCTAACCTCCTCAGGATGAAGTTTTCCTTCTTGTGTCTTCTGTAAAGATCTAATTGTAAACAGATACTGCTTAAATTTGGTTTTATCATGGAATAACTTATCTTTACCATCTATGGCAATTGAAAGCTTTGTGAGATATAGAAGTCTCGGCTGGCATGTCTGTCTCTTAGAGTCTGTAGCACATTAGTCAGGCCCTTCTGCCTTTTAGAGTCTCCATTGAGAAATTATGTTATTCTTTATTTTCTTCCATTTTATTATTTTTTTATTAAAAAATTTATGGGAAATTTTATGTTATTCTAATAGGTCTATTTTATGTTACTTGGTCTTTTTCCCTTGTATCTTTTAATATTCTCTGTTTGCTGTATATGTTTTGTGTTATGATTATGATGTACAGAGGGAGATTTCTTTTCTGGTTCAGTCTTTTTGATGGTCTGTCTTCTTCTTGTACATTGACAAGCAACTTCTTCTTTAGGTTAGGGAAATTTTCTTCTCTGATCTTGTTGACAGCTTTCTCTCTGTGCTTTTGACCTGGGTCTCTCCTTCCTCTATTCCTATCATTTGTAGATTTTGTCTTTTCATGATGTTCCTAATTCCCTGATTGTTTTTGTTTTAGGGTGTTTTTTTTTTTTTTTAATTTAAGATTTAACATTTTGTGTGAGTATACAAGAGAAGTGATTATCAGAGCCACTTAGTCCACCCAAGGATCCCAGGGACATATAAAAAGCTTCCGAATTTATAGGTTTAAAACTAACACCGCGTGTCCCTAAATGCTTCACAGACTTAATGCCTGGTTTGCAGTGGGTTGACTTATTTCCCTCTTACCTCTTTCCTTCCACCATTACTCGGTTGGGGGCTTCATTTTCTTTCCCACACCAAGATAAAAGTTTATCAGACGGAGAGAATACATCTTGTCACGTTTGCTGCTCTGTAAGGGAAGAAAGTGTAACCTGTAACTAAGTAGATTTTAAATATTCTCAACATTTCTGTAGAAAATTAACAAATGCATTCTGAATTCTTTAAAAAAAAATGATTTAACATTTTCTTTGAGGTATCCATTCTTCTAGCTTGGCTTGAGTGCCTGAGATTTCTCTTCCATCGCTTGTTCTGTTGGAGAGGCTTGCTTTTGAGATTCCTCTTTAACTTCCTACATTTTCATTTCCTGTTTTATCTCACTTTTGGTTTTCTTTAGTGACTCCATTTTCCCTCTTGTCTTGAACATTTTTATTCATTTAATTTTACTATTTTTAAATTCATAGATTTCATTAATGGATTTATTTGTATCCTCTTTAAAGCCCTTGTACATATTCGTAATGGCTACTTTGAAGTCCTTGTCTTATGCTTCCACTATACTGCATTTCTTAGTATAGGTTTGCTAGACTCTAAAGCAGAAACATTGCCCTGGCTATTATTGATTCTGATATTGAAATGAGTATCCAGGCATCTGGTTTGGGGATTATTATAATTCGAGGTGTTAATATATGGTTTTATGTTTACCGAGTAGGACTTTTATTCCTTGGCTTGTGTTGTCCTCTCTGTGTATTAGGAACATGTGGTAGCTCTGGGTTGCCTGGTAGGAAATGCTTCTAAGTCACCACTGGGAATGGCCACTGGAGAGACTGGATAGAAGGATAAAGCTTGCCCCTCGGCATGGGAAGCTAACAGAATAGAGTCAGTATGTACCAGAACTGAGAGGATCTGCAGGAGAAAAGAAAGCCAGTCTGCCACAAAAACCTATAGAGTCTCCAGGAAATAGAGGAGGAAAAGAGGGAAGCAGGCACCTACAGATTGTCTGCTCTGCTAAAGGGCTGGTAAAGAGACTTGAGTGTGGAAGTTTTATAAGCATAGCCCCAATAGAGATAAGTGTGTTTAAATGTTTGACCTATAGGGAATGACAGTATTAGGAGTTGTGGCCTTATTGCAAATATTATCACCCTGGGGTCAGGATTTGAGGTCTCATATGCTCAAGCTATGCCCACTGTGGGACACAGTTCACTTCCTTTTGCCTGCAGGTCAAGATGTAGAACTCTCAGCTCCTTCTTCATATCCATGCCTGCCTACATACTGCCTTGAAGATAATGGACTAAAGCTGTGAAACTGTAAGGTCCAACTAAATATTTTTCTAAAAAGAGTTGACATAGTTTCTCTTCACAGAAATAGAAACCCTAAGACACCAGGGAATTGGAACTGGAATACAGGAAAAAGATTGTCTACCTGTTTCATTGTTTGGTTTGGCCAGCAGGTTTCCAAGGAGAGAGTACCTTGGGTGTTAGCTGCTTAAGCAAAGGGATTTAAATGCCATGGTTTTATTATAACTATATAGGTATTACAGTAATATGTTACTATGTAATTAATTATATATACAAGTATATGAGTACATGTACAAATGTTTGGGTGCATTCAAATATATTTTTATACCATATCTATATGACAACAGTGAGTGCATCTTTATAGCAATGTCTGTATATTCATATAAAGACTGTATGTTTGTGTTGGTCTTTTTCCTTATCTTACAATGTGGGGGTGTACAAGATAAAATCTAAATAACTGTCTCTGTGCCCATGTACAAAATAAAATATTACCTACAAAAATTTACTAATACCAAAGTTCATGGACTAGATTAAAAACCATGAATAGAACATCCATTGGTGAAGAAACAATATTAAGTTTGAATAAAGCATTAGAGGGGAAATATAATATTATTTTGCTGTTCTTTAATGAAAAGGACAATTAATATTAGTATCTTCTGATTTTATTTTCAAGTAAAGAAGTAGCCTAAGACAATGGTCATAAGACCAGCTTTCCACTGTCTTTTGGTTCATTTTGTCTCCACAACTTTCATATACAAAACAGCAACTACTTTAATTTCCTTCAGTTATTAACCAGAGAATAAGAGAAAGGACATGTGTCTCTAGAGAAAAGATCTTGTATTCTCAGAACATCTAGTGAGAGGTTTAAATTGGGACAGAACTAGAAAGGGTGACTGAATTGCAAATTGCCACTTGGGTAAAAAGTAAAAAGGCATTTCAAGGGTATTGATTAAATGATACAAACTTCCTTCCTCCCTCCCTCCCTCCCTCCCTCTCTCTCGTTGTTTCTTTTTTTCCTTTCTCCCATAACATGGGCTTCAGAGCTACCTTTCAGGTAGAGGGAGATTCTTTATCTGGGGAATGCTTTCCCATTTACAAGATGGAAAACTCTTAATGAGTTTTGTAGCCACTGCTACAAAACAGGAAAAGCTATTTGTCTGTGGCTATATCTAACTATTAACCCAGTATGTTTTTATTAAATTCATCATGGCCTTTGTGGTGAATATGATTTCAAAAAGGAAACAGAGCATAACTGAACATTTTATTGGCCACAGGATATCTCTGTACCTTAAAAGTCAGGAAACATAATTTAACTTTCATAAAGCCTTATGAGCCCAAGTAGTGCACTATGTTCTCCAGACCATCCCAATTGGGATCTCCTCCTGCTTCCATGACATAGCAAAAGGAACAGAACTTTCCAATTCCCTTTTCTAAGTATGGTTAATTTTATCCAAATTATGGAAAATTTCAAGAATTACTTACTATGCGTTATTTGGGATTAAATTTAACAAAAGAAAAAGTTTTCCAAAAAATATGTCTATCTTTTTAGCATTATTATTCCTAAAAGGAATCACATGTAAGGGGCAGGTAAAGTAATTTAGCAAACTTGAACTTACAATGTTCATTTAATTGCACTTAAATCATACTTAATATAAGGGTAACATCAGGACTTTATTTCTTCATGTTGCTGTTGGCCTTTTAAATATATCTTTCGGATTCAGAAAGAATTACAGCACAATAAATATATGTCAGTGAGTATCCCAGACAATGTTTCTAAAACATCACCGACACTCTCTACTTCTCTTGTTATTTTTGTCAAGCTTATGTCTATTCTTACATAGTTAATAAACGATTATGGAATGCCTACTATATCCCAAAATGGCACACAAAATTGATAGTAAAGAAGATAAAACAGGTTTTTTTGTCTTGAAAGAGCTTGTAATATTTTTGAAGACACAAACAAGCAATAAGGCAATTCAAGTGTGATATGTGCTTTGACAAGAGGAAGCAGTTTGCCAAGGGACAACATAAAAAGAGCAATTTGGGCCAGATCACAGGAATTAAGGAAGGGTTTCAGGATAAAGTGGCACAGAAGCTGAAGTTTTAGTGATGGGCCATTAGGCAGATGAAAGAGTGTGAGTGTTTCGAAGAAAATGAACACGATAAAGCAAAGAAAAATGAAAATGGATAGCTTTCCTATTTTATTTTATTTCCTATAAAATACAGAGGATCTCGTCTGCATCCAAAGAATGACAATAAAGATCCTGTAGAGGAATTACATGAAACCAGAGGAGAGGGTAAGGGGTATAACTAACCTAACCCATATCTGTGCAGACATAATGCCTCAGAGGAGTGACTATTATTGAAGAAATGGACCATAATGGAAAAGAGCAGAGACAAAACGTAATAACCAGATAACAGATGAGCTTAAAACAACAGTTTTAAGGCAAATTTGGAAAGAATTTAACTATAAAGTTTCAATGTTTTTAATACAAACAAATACAGCAATCCATATTTATTGGCTGTTTTTTTACGATCTAATCAGTATGATTCAAGTTGTTTTCATACCCTTCATGTTTCATCTTGGAACACGGACATTATTGGACTCCCAGTTTGCAAATAGAATGTATAAAATCATACAACTAAAATGTGCTAGAGTCGAAGCACAGATTCTGCCAATTCTTGAAGAATCATTCAATGAAGGAGAAGTTCTCTGTGAGTACAGAAGAAAGGAACATGGAAGTAGAAAGAATCCAAACTGTATTGCAGTGAGGCTGATTCAGGGGTCAGATGTTGGGGTTGCCTCTATACACAGAGTCTACCTAGACCCCTGGGGAAGTGAGTAAGAAGCCATAGAGAACAACACAGTCTGCAGGTACAAGTTGCAACAAGAAAGTCCAATTTTATTTAGGGAGGGGAAAGCCTAAAATATCCTTTTACCTAGATCTTCTTTCCACCCCGGGAAAAGGGCTTTGATTTGCTGGTATCTGTGGCTGTGGTGGTGGTGGGCTAGCCTGAGTCATCTTGTATCAGAACTCCACCCTTGTTGTCAAAGGCCCAGGCAGACCCCAGCTTGGCTTATGAAGAAGGGCTAGGAGCACTTGTCTTCAGGTACCAGTTATCATCAGCTTGTACTGGCTGAGGCCAAGCTGGTCTCCAGGCCATTAGAAGCCTCTAGGGCCTATACATTCCACACCACTATCTTCTCCCACTATAATCTAAGAGTCATGCTCTACAAGAGAGTGCTAAAAAAATAGTAGAAAGTGATTGTGTTATCAGTCATTTAGAAATCTCAAGATTTGCCAGCAATGTGGGCGATGGGAAAAGTGGGCAGGTTAAGTTTATCTAGGATGGAAAGATTCCCATATAGATGATAATATATAGGCTTGAGTTACTTTAACAAAATACCTATGTGGCCTTAAAAATAAATATCCATCTCTCATACTTCTGGAGGATAAGCTACAGTCATTTCATAGTGATGGTTCACTATTTACATTGTAGGTCTAGACACTGTGTTCTCATGTGTTCAAGAGAGCACAAAAAAGCCCCTTTCTTATAGTGGCATTAATTTCATTGTTGGAGCTCTTCCTTCAGAAATTCTACTAAACCCAAGTGCTCTGTGGAATAACTTGACCCTTAGAGGCCTGAAGGTCAGCCAGCTCAAACCTGTAATGGAGCATGCATGTAACATACTTCTTGAGATTCATCCTGGGTCTGCCTGAGGGCCTTGGCAATGGCGACTAAGTGGTGACTTGAGATGACCTGGACCAATGGGGGAGAGACATGTTACATCAACAGATGCCTATGAAACAGACCCCTCCCCCACCATGGTGGAGGGTATACAAGGTTTGCTCCTTTCAGAATAAATTGAATTTGTTGTTTGTGACTTGACTGCTGGCGCCTGAGTCATTGGTAGCTTGTCTCCTCACCCGCCTCTACCAAGGGAGCCCTTAGGACCCAGTGACAGTGCTCCCCAAAAGCCCGTCTCCAAGTGATAAATAATTTTAAGTTTGGAGCATTAATACAAAATTTGTAGACAAGAGATATATGTCAATCCACAAGAGCATGGAAAATAAAAACTAAAAGACAATTAAATATATAATTTAAAAAATGAGAACTAGAGAATGAGAATTGTTAATGATTGGAATAAAGCACAGAGAGTATCATGGTAATGGTAACTCAGCTCCAAGAGGAAGATGGGAAGTAGAGCGACTGAGTCAGCCTACAAACGGTTAATAGATCCCATATCGATTTCCAGTTTCTAAAAGAGGAATCTGCATGTATGTCTTTTCTTCTACGGGCAGAACAAGAGAAAGTGGAATGTGCTTTGCAAGCACACTGGAGAAGAGAGAAAACCTGGGATCAGAGTGAAGCTGAGAAGTACAGAGAAAAACAGATGACGGCTGAGTTTCCCAGGAGAGAAGAAAGAACAAACAAAACGTCCTGGCAAAGACCACCGAGACCACCCGTCTAAAACCTCACTCTGTGGTCTGACAAGAAAAAATGTCAAACTCCTACTACAGGTAAGATATGCTTATTCCTTACAAATAGCCAATCATACTCAATCACAAAGGTTAAAAAGTGTAATAAGGGATTGAAAGAGCTTAAAGAATAAAATGGTCATAGATGGTAACTATTAATGACGTAGAATTTAAAGTGATATATGAGTGAAAGAATTTTTCTTGTTTCCTCATTATTCACTAAGATTAGACCAACAGACTATCTTATCTTTGTCTTACATTTTTCAAACATGAGGGTTAGTTAAAAAAAAAAGAGGTAACATTCAACAATTTTAGTATTAAATATTTTTACACTACCATAAATCTTTAATTATCAAAATATAGTTTTATTCAGTAAGCAAAACATTACTGGATATGTGTAAAGAACACATAATTTATATTTTATTAATTTTTAAAGGGTTCAAAAGTAAAATTGAACATGAAAATGCAATGGCTGTTAGTTAGGTTGAAGAATGCCACAGCATACTTTGGCAGTTTTCAAAATGACCTTTGGCTTCCCAAGACCATTTAGGGAGTTAATTACTTCAGGCTTATCTTAAAAATATGAACTCATCGTCTTCTGCTTTTATCAACTGACTTTTGTGTTAAATGTAGGAAACAATGGTGAACCTAAGCACTTGCATTAGAAAAAATTCAGGCAGTGCCACCAAGCCAGTGGTGTTCACTATTTCCCTTAGTGGCCAATACATCAACTGTCCCCTCAAAAAGTCCTTGATCAAACATCAAAATTACTTGTGTTATTAAATCTGGATACTTAAGTACATGCTATTTTTATATTTTTTGTACGACTAAATGGGGCATTTCAATTACATACCAAAATATAATAATTAGCACAAAAATATGAGCAATCATTTAAGTTATGAGCTAAACTAGCTACTATTTTCATAAAACATAATTTGTACTTTAAAAAACAATTGGCAAATAGATGTAGTTACTCAGATTTGTGTTTCTGGCAGATACTCTATTTTAAAAATGAACAAAATGAGGCTGTCATTTAAGAAAAATAACTGATAGTATTTATTGCCAATACTAATTCAAGCTTCAAATGAAAGCTCTCATTAGCTTGACAGTATTCCAATGCTTAGATACTTTTTTCATGAATTTGTTTGTGAAAATAATGAGTGATGCTTCAAGCTTTGGATAACTAAATTAATCAACATTTGGAAGATCTGTTTAACTCAGCATCACAATATTGTCTATAAAGATTCTGTGTCCTACGTTATATCACAAACTCAAACAATTATGGTTTCAAATTATTCAATAGGCAAGGAAAAGTCCACTGTAATATATAATTAAAGGATGGTTTCTGTAAGCTTAGAGTCTAATGCAGTTAAGTATTAGGAAACTATTCCACATTAAGTTTGGTTGTAGTATTAAAGAAGCTATTCACAACTCTGTAATAGACATTAAAATAACTCAATCAGTGAAACATATCACAAAAAATTAAAGGATAAGGCAGATAAAAATCCTCTGAAATTCTCCAGTAGGTATGTAATAAGGGAATTTGCAAAAATATAAAATAACGCTATTCCCAATTTTTTATATTAAAGAGTATATGTATGGGGGGGGCATGTGCACACACATGAGAGTAGGAAGGAGGGTCCTAACTCTAACATGCCACGTCATGCATGTGGATGTCAGAGGACAAATTGCTAGAGTTAGTGCTTTTCTTTCACTGTGTGGGTTGTAGGAATCACTCTCAGGTTCTTAGCCTCAGCAGTAAGCACTGTTATGTGCTCAGTCATCTTACTAACTTCTCTTCACTTTAACATTTTATTTCAGAAATAAACTTATTTCATCAAATATATTAGAATGGGTGTAATGTGTGTTGGTGGTTTTAAAGTGTGTTAATATCATTTTGGAAATTCTGTTGCAGTTTTGCTATTATAATGTGAATAAATACAACCCAAATTTCTTTGGTGTTCCAAACCACCACCACCTTCCCCCCAAAAAAATCAAATTTGAGACATGCTGTTTTTGATATGGAAAGAAAAATGACCACTAATAGTGATTTCCACTTGTGATAGTTATTGTCAACTTGACAGAATTTAGGGTCACCTAGGAGATAAACTTCTGTACATTCCAGTGGGGAAAATACATCTTAATTCCAGGTGAGCCAATTCCTGGGCAGGGATTCCTGGACAATATAAAGCTAGGAAAGGAAGCTGATCCCTAGGAAGCGTTAATTGCTGTGTGTTTCTTGACTATGGACAAACTGTTTCCACCTCCTGCTGCCTTGGCTTCTCTGCCATGATGGCCTACATCTTGAACTGAACAGTGAACCAGAATAAGCCTTTTGTTACATTAGCTAATTTTTCCAGGACATTTGTCACTACAGTAGGAAAGTAAATTAAAACAGTACCTTACCCACAGTTTAAATCACTGAGCTTTAAACATTATGTTTTGCTTATTTCACAAATTACACCAGTCCAAACAAACAACTTGGGAGTCACATCTCATTTTTAAAATTTACAACATATCACATGTGTTTACTGTAAGATTGTCATGAAAATTCAAATTCTTTTACCTAATCCAAGTACAGAGGCACACCCCTATAACCCCCACATGTAGGAGAGTTCTGTGGAAGGTCATAAGTTTGGGGACAGCCCAGGCCACTTTCAAAAATCCTGTCAAAACCCAATCTCAAAACAGAACAAAATTAACCAATCACTATTCTCCTTTCCCATTACTTTGTCAAGACTCTGACAATCAACTCTTCTAGAAGTAGGCCTGAGAGAGTTTGGCAATGGCACCAGTATTATATGAGAAGCCCGTATATACAGTTTTTATCCTTATGCCCCAAACTAGAAAACAGAGGATTTTTTTTCCTCTTTCTTTTTTTCAAAGAGGGAATTTTTGTTACTAGATTCAGGCAAAAGTTTATTTTTCTCGGACTTTGAGAAATTTAATCCTTTAGATAACCTGACCACAGACCCCGATGATCCCTTCAATTTATCCTGAAAAGTCCAAGAAAAGCTTGGATCAGAATTCTGCCAAGGTTTCTATAGCTGGTCTTGAAAATGATTCTGAATTCATATACATGTCTGTTTGATTTTTTTAAAAGAATAGATATATTTGTTAATAATTTTAAATGATACCTAACCAAACATTTATACCAATGCCCTATTTCAGATAAAAGACTCTGGTTGTATAAATGTGGGAGTTCGGGGTGGGGGTTAACAACGAGAACTGAAGAATAAAGAAAATCCTGGACCGTAACAACTTAAGAAAGGAACTAAGGGACCTCCTGTTGTATAAGTACCAATTTGTCAGATAAGTCTTACTAATAGCATGTAAAAGACTCCTAATGTCCTGCACCCCTCTGTGCACCCTGCAGCAGCCCTAATTGTCTTTGCAGTAAGTTCCTGAATCTTTTGGAGGGCAGTGTTGAAGGGTTCAGGATGGTGTCATTTGCTAATTCTTGGCTCTTCTCTGATGCCCGGCTCATCCAGCTCATTTCATTTAACCCACCACGTGTCACCCAAGCTGAATTTCTTTACCCTTCCGGGTGTACATTCCCACCATCAAAATAATAAAATGATAATTTTAGTCATGGAAAATTTCAGTTCTCTAAGAGTCTATTTTCTAACCTTCTTTATCTCTAAGCACTGGTTATTGATATGTGAAGTCTTGAGTAAATGGAATTGTAAAATTTCTAGAAAGCCTTGGCAGAAAAGCACATGTTTGCTTATTCTCTATGTCCCATGCTCTCTAGAATGCAGATGTGATGTTCTTCTGTGGTGATGAGATGGAAAACCAAAAGCATGATGCCTCAGAATGGCAGTGTAGAGATCCAGGAGGCACCAGCACTCATGACCTTGCCATGGATTTGCTGTCTCTTTGTGTGGAAAAATAAGCTTTTCTATCAAATTTAACTCATGGCCTTTCAAGTTTCTGTCACACCCAGTTCCAACCACCAATCATCATTTTCCTAAAAATCCTTCAAACATACAAATAACATATTTTGGGGGGTTCTTTTATTTTGTTTTACAATACCAGAGATCGAAAATGGGTCTTCATCCGTGCTCAGCAAGGGTTCTGTCAATGTGGTTAATCCCTGGCCCTTTTCTTACTTTTAAAAATCTTTACAACAAAGTCTCATTAAGTTTCCCAAGATGGCCTTGAACTCACTGTGTATCCCAGGCAACAAGGCAGGCTTTGAAGTCCCTAAGCAGCTGGCTGGGATTACAGGCCTGTATCAACCAGGCCTGGCTTAACACATCTTTCAATAGAAACTGGGTGATAACTGGCAGGGATACAGCTAATTCAGCAGAGGTTATTATTTCCAAGTGTTTTCTCATCATTTTCTGACATGGAAATAATTGCTTTTGTCTCGGCAAGTACCTAAGCCCCATTCTTTTGTGGTCTACACCTCTCCTCTCCCACATATGCAGTTCTTTTCTAAAATGCATCACGGTAATTCACAGTACCTCTAAACCCCAAAGTGTAGCTTTATCCTGTCAAGTGGTTCATGTCTTTCTGTCATCCAGTCTATTGAAACTAGCCCCATAGCCCTATTTCTTACAAGCAAGCAAGCCACCAGAACCATCCTGGTCCTTTTATCAACAGAAGAGCCATTTTCGCTGGGGAAAAATTAAGCAACTTCATTAGAAGTAAGAAACATCCACAGTCAGACTTTTAATCGCCTTTTCAACTCCATCATTACTTAATTAAGAAGAAGCAAAAATACAACTGTGAAAATTTAATGAAATCAGTAATGCTCCCTACAGATTTCAACAGAGTTTCTGTGTATCATAATCTACACTAGAAAGGCACAAGCCTAGACCGTGAAAATGCTCCTGTGTCTAATGCAGCCGCAGAGCCATCTCTTTCAACTGAGATTTGCTTCAGTTAGCAAACTGTTATCATCCAGATTTCAGCCAATATTGAGGATGTGTGCAGACATCGCCACCTACCGTCTGCACTCCCTCACCACAGCTGTTACATGAGCCACCTATGGTAACAAATTCCAGCCAAAGAGCCTTCTTTCTTTAACACGGCATGAAATATTTGCTGTCTGTCTTATTCTTTCACTCTATTCTGACAATCAAGACATTGTTGCCATTTCAGTAGATGGTACAAGTAATTCTTCCTTTCTAGTTAGTATTAAATGTCTAGATAAAGAGAGACGTGTGCGCTTGTTGGCTTATTCTACGCGTAACTGTGAGATGCTTGCTCTTTGGAACATTCTGTAAAATATGAGGCATTCCTAAATCTTCCTCTATATTCAAAGCTTCAGCTACATCTGTGATGCATTTTTAGTTCCGTTTCTAAATAAAGAAATTTTATTGCCATTTTAATATCAAATAAAAGGTTTTCATTATATTATTATATATCAAATAAATGGTTTAATTTTTAAGGGTGAGAAAACAGTTGAAATTATATATGGATATATAATTTGTAGATGATATCCTGCTGATTCATTTTATTTGAGTGATAAAATAATAGAACTTGTTTAAACAATATGAAGAGGATTTCCTTTCTTAAACTCAAGTTTAATTAGAAACATAACAAATCTCTTTGTTCACTCACACTTTCTAGGATTGTGTTCCTTAGAAAATTTATTTACAGAGAGATTAAGACTAAACACTCTCTTTATGAAAGTGTTCATATGATCAAATCAATTTAATTACCACTCCTTGTTATAAAAAACTGCTTTTGTGATATTCACAGTTCACAAAATAAGTTAAAACACTCTCAATAGCCCTACAATAAATTGTTTGCTTAGTCTGATATCTACTAAATATTGTGCCATAAGAAGAAAGTTTGGAAAGAACTATGAACCCATATAATTCACACGTACAAGAGTTTTACAGGTGGTCAAGTGTATCAGCTGGGAATGGGTGTTGTAGACACCTACACCCACACTACTTCTCCTGATACTTCCATGTGAATATGTCCTTTTCTTTTGAAGAACTGTCCAAGTCATTTGGTCCATCACCTTACCTTCCCAGGGACATACATTCCTGTATCCTCAATGTTTCATTGATGTGCTTCTGTTCAAGGATGCTGGTGGTGTCATAAGAAACTATTTCCTTGTAACTCCCCTTAGGAAGAAAACATCACTGAAAATGCCAAGTTGTGGCTCTTTCCTCTCTCCAAGTGCTGGAGAGTCTTTACTTGGTGCATCTTCTTGCCAATTCTTTACACCACTCTAACACACTCCAATTTGGAATTCCTTCACACCACTTTTCTCAAGTAGTTCTTATCCAGATTTTCAAAACTTTCTGGTTGCCAAATTCAGCATGGAGGCTTTAATTCCTCTCTGATTTCACCTCTACGGGAATTCTACACAATTGGCACCCACTCCTAGGAATTTCCCCTTTGTAACAGCAACACACTTCTGGCTTTTCTTTCGGTTATTTTTCCCTTTTCTTTTTTTTTTCTTTTCTATTTTGTTTGTTTGTTTTTGTTTTTTGAGACAGGATTTCTCTGTGTAGCCCTGGCTGTCCTAGAACTTGCCTCTTCTTCCTGGATGCTGGGATTAAAGACAGGCACTACCATCACTCTACTCTCAGCTTTTCAATGTCTCCCTTTAGTCTCCTTTCATGGTTTAGTGCATCTATCAAATCTTGAGACGTTATAATAGACAAAGCACAGTTCAGCTTATTTTTATTCTTCTCAACTCTGGATAGACAGTCTCATTCGTTTTATGGGATTGAAGTATGCCATGATAAGTTAGAATTGCTAAGCATATAGTCCTCATTTTTAATTCTTCTGAGGGTTCTAAATGGTTATAAATGTTTGGGACCCTTCAATATTCATGTCACATGTATCTCAAAGGTAAAAAATCTAAAGGGGAGCTCTTCCCTCTGGGTTCCCTACCACTCTCTGTAAAAACATTTAAATAACCCCAATTTCTTTACCATCTTTTCCTTTACTTCAGATTTGTGGACAATACTTGTAGGTTTCCATTAGTTACTTGCCATCATTTCCACATTAATATGTCATCATATCTACCGGATTCACCAAGCCAATAACTTCATTTATTAGAACTTCCGATATAAGCTTATAATTGGTCTCTTTTATTTCTCTGTTTTCAACACCCCCCTCTAGGAGTCGATTATACTCATAGTACATAAGTAGGGTTCTTTTTTCAGTGTAAACCCATTTAGATTATTCCATACTGTACTACACTTCTTAAAAGTTCTCAGGGTGGAAAAATTTTCCCTTTCCATGGTAACATGACTATTAGTATTGCTATTGTTCCAGTCTTGTTTATACAGCAACTTACAGGAGACACTATTTCATGGCAGACTTCCTGGTATTCTGAGTCTTATGATCCTTCTGACACTTGGTCTGTGAAGTTCCTTTTTTCAGATACAGGAGAGATGTATGTAGGGTCAGATGTAGGTGCAGATGTATCTATTGGTACTGAGTTTCCACATGATCTGTTGAACTCTATATTATGTTCAGTTGTGATGGTCTATGATAATCTCTATGATGTTTTGAATGAGAGTGGCCTCCACAGGCTCATATGTTTGAAGACCCAGTCACCAGTTAACAAAACTATTTGGGAAGGATTAGGAGGTATGGCCTTGTTAGAGTAGCTGTGGTCTCATTATAGTAGGTATGTTACTTAGAATGGCCTTTAAGATTTCAAAAGCTCACTAGGCCCACTGTCTCCCTCTCTCTACCTGTTCCTTATAGATTAGGATGTAAAGTTCTAATCTACTGCTCTAGTACCATGCCTATCTGCTTTTTGCCATTATGGTCATAGACTAACCTTCTAAAAGTCTAAATAAGCCCCCAACTAAATGCTTTATTTTATGAGTTGTCTTGACCATAGTGTCTCATTACAGCAATGAGATAGTAACTGAGATAGTCTCCATTTTCTGTAAAATTGGATGAGGATGGTACTGTGCATATAAGGACTTATGCTGGTCTGATAGAATTAGTGAGAAATTTTTTCAAAAGTCCATGACGTGACTAGCTATGAAAAGCTGGTACGGTTTCTAATATCAAATGTGATTTCCCTCCTGCTGAGTGGTCTTAAATACAAATAGACAGCTCTTTGTTGGTTGCCCCCAATATGTGTAAGCCACTTCTTGCTTGACAATGCACGACAGGTAACTATTGACTTTAGAGAGAAGGAGAAATAGCCTTTCCCAGGGATAAGCCCCTTTATTGGTTATTCATTATAAAGTAGTCAGCTTTGAAACCATATATGCACAAGCAACAAAAATGGAGTCAACAGATTCAATTTATATATCTGTATTTGTACATGCACATACATTCTATCTATGCATTAACAAATATAATCAAAAATGCAAAGGCTATTAATTTGAAGGGGACATGGACATAGGAAGAGCTGGATAAAGAAATGGGAGAAAGTTATGTAATTTTATTTCAATTAAAAACACTGAAAGATAAAAATAAAACCTTACCCCTGGTCCACAGATGACTAAGAGACCCCCTAGCTCACAGCTAACTTAGAGCTGACTAAGAGACTAAGAGCTGAATAAGAGTGGACCAAAAACCCAGATTGGACCAAGAGGGTCTTTGTGAGATACAAACACACCCAGAACAGATTGTACCAAAATCATCTCTCTGACATTCAGACAAATCCTGCAGTGAACCAAGGAATCAATAGGTAGACACCAGTGAAAGAACACATATAATAACATAAAGAACAAGACACCACCAAAAGAAGCTACAACATCAAGGCCTGAGCATAACAATCAAGAGGAAACAGAAAGAAATTACCTTAAAAACAACTTTATGAAGATAATAAAAGCCTTTAAAGAGGTTATAAAAAATTCCCTTAAAGAAATAGAAGAAAATACAAACAAAAAAATTGGAAGAGATTAACAAATCCCTGAAAGAAAATAAAAAAAACCATGAAAAAAAAATAGGTGAAGGAAACATTTTAGAAAATAAAAATTGAAATAGAAGCAATAAAGAGAGCACAAATCAAGGAAAAGCTGGAATTAGAAAACCTGAAGAAATGAACTGGAACTGCAGATGCAAACATAACCAACAGAATGCAAGAGAATCTCTGAAGTGGAAGATTCAACAGTGAAAATAGATACATCAGTCAAAGAAAACACTAAAACCAAAAAAGTCATAACACAAAATATCAAGGAAATGTCAAAGGACACCATGAGAAGACCAAACCTGAGAATAATTGGAATTGAAGAAGGAGAAGAATACCAGGTCAAAAGCACAGAAAATATATTTAACAAAATCATAGAAGAAAATGTTCCCAAGCTAACAAAGGAAATGCCTATAAAGATACAAGAAGCTTACAGAATACCAAATAGACTAATCCCCCCACAAAAAACTGCTCACCACATAATAATCAAGCCACTAAACCTACAGAACAAAGAAAAATACTGAAAGCTTCAAATAAAAAGACCAAGTTATCTATAAAGGCAGACCATCAGAATAACACCAGATTATTCAATGGAAACAATGAAAGGAAGAAGGTCTTGGTCAGATGTTACACAGACACTAAATGAGCAATGCTGCCAGCCCAGACTACTATAAACAGCAAATCTATAAATCACCATTAATGGAGTAAACAAAATACCGTATGACAAAACCACCAGATTTAAAAAATACCTATCCACAAAATTGGCCTTACAGAAAGTACTAGAGGGAAAACTCCAACATAAGGAAAAAAGATACACTCACAAGAACACAAGCAATCAATAATCCCAAAGAAGAAACACTATCACCAAGATTAACAGGAAATATCAATCATTAGTCATTAATATCCCTTAATATCAATAAACTCAATTCAACTATTAAAAAAAGACACTCTGTAATATGATGGACACAAAAACAGAATCTATCCTTCTGCTGCATACAAGAGACACACCTCAATTTCAAAGACTGACATAGGCTCAAAGTAAAAGGTTGGAAAAAGATTTTCCAGTCAAATTATCCTAAGAAACAAAATGGTGTGGACATAGTAATATCTAACAAAATAGACTTTTAACTAAAATCAATCAAAAGAGACCAGGATGAACATTACTTATCCAA
Organism: Phyllotis vaccarum; assembly: GCA_033318265.1. Taxonomy (NCBI): domain Eukaryota; kingdom Metazoa; phylum Chordata; class Mammalia; order Rodentia; family Cricetidae; genus Phyllotis; species Phyllotis vaccarum. Next base: position 10,955,403 of record JARWLC010000016.1, read on the forward strand.
CACAGGAAAAATCTACCAAGTTGAAGTCTTAATACTGAATGTCTATGTCTCCAACACAAGGGAACCTACATATGTAAAGAAACATTATTAAAGCTTAAACCTCACATCAAACTCCACATGTTAAGAGTGGAAGACTTCAATACACCACTATCACCAATGGATATGTCTGCCAGACAGAAACTCAGCAGAGAAATAAGGGATCTTTCAGATGTTATAACCCAAATGGACTTAATAGATATATACAGAACCTTCCACCCCAAATCAAAGGAATATACATATTTCTCAGCACCCCATGGAACTTCTGCTAAAATTGACCACATTGTCAGTCATAAGGCAAACATCAATAGTACAAAAAAATGGGAATAACTCCTTGTAGTCTATCAGATCACCATGGTCTAAAGTTAAAGTTCAGCAACAACAAAAATCACAGAAAGCCTACAAATTCATGGAAACTGAGCATCCCTCAACTGAACCACCTCTGAGTCAAGGAAGATGTAAAGAAAGAAATCAAAAACTTCCTAGAATTCGATGAAAATGAATCCACAACATACCCAATTTTATGGGACACAATGAAAGCAGTGTTAAGAGGAAAACTCATAGCACTAGATGCCTATATGAATAACCTAGAAAAATCTCATACAAGAGACCTAATTACACAACTGAATGCTGTTACAATAAGGTTTTCTGGCCCGTGGTGGCCAGAGGTCTAGACCCACAGACCTGCTGCCTCAGACATTTTAGTTGCCTGCAGCTGATCAGGCCCCCAGAAATGACTCAAATACTTATATAAGTTTTATGCATTTGTTCTATGGCTTAAGCACGTTGTTAGCTAACTCTTAATTTTAATTTAACCTATTTTTATTAATGTTTAAATGGTTAAATGGTTAAAGCACATGGCCCATGGCTCATTTTTATGTTTTACATGTTTTTTCTTTGGCAGCTGGCTCGGTCAGTTCTGACTCTACCTTCTGTTCTTAACTATTTTGATTCTCTACTTACTTCTTCTACGATGCCTGCCATGGCCAAAACAGTCCACAATATATGGTCTCGGCTGCAGCCGGGGACCTTAAGCTCAGCTGGCGAGGGTAGCAGTCTATCTGCAGCTCTGCCAGGTGGCTGGAGAATGAGGGGTAGAACTCTGTATGAAGGAGCGACAGGCCCCGTGAGGGAGGGATCTTTTAGCCCGCACACAGGAGTGTAGGTTTTTACAGTTGAACACTTTGCCTGTCTTTTGTTTTTTGACAGTGTTTAAAGCGAGGATGAACCTCCAGCCCCTTAAGCTAGTGGACTAAGGGCCCAGCCCACCCAGGGACATCAGATATTAGAGTAAATCTCTCTTAAAATATATCAATTTAAGATTAATATTTATTAGAATATAAATTAACATTTACAATATAGATAACAGCTTATATAGACACTTGAGAGATCAGATGATCTATGAGATGGATGATGGATATTGATCCTGTCTTTCCAGCAGTCAGGAATAAAATTGTTCACCCAAGATCTCAGCAGCCCCTCTTGAATGGGGTTGGCCATTCCCCCTTCAGAAGCCTGGGACCCTGGATAAGCATCTTCTGACCGTATCAGCTGAACCTGAATCCCACCATAGTTGTTCTAAAGCCTTCTTTAGAAGCAAACTCAGCAAGAAGGAGTAGATGGCAGAAAATCAAACTTAGGGCCGAAATCAATACAATTGAAACAAAGAGAATAATATAAAGTGTCAATTAATCAAAGAGTTAGTTCTTTGAGAAAGTCAACAATAGAGATAACCCTTATCCAAATTAACCAGAAGGCAGAGAGGGAGTATTCAAATTAGCAGAATTAGAAAAGAAAGGCAGGACATAAGAAAAGACACCCAGGAAATGTTGAAAATCATTAGGTCATACTTTAAAAATCTATACTCCACTGAAATGGAAAATCTAAAAGAAATGGACAACTTTCTGGACAGGTACCACCTATTCAATTTAAATCAAGACCAGATAAGTGTCCTAAGTAGACATATAACCACCAAGGAAATTGAAGCTGTTATTAAAAGTCTCCCAAGAGAAAAAAAGCCCAGGCCAGATTGTTTCACTGCAAAATTCTACCAGACATTCAAAGAAATAATACCAGTACTCCTTAAACAGTTCCATACAATAGAATCTGAAGAAACATTGTGATATTATTTTAATGAGTCTACAATAACCCTAATTCCCAAGCCACTCAAAACTGCAAAAAAGAAAGAGAATTACAGACCATCTCCCTCATGAACGTGATACAAAAATACTCAATAAAATACTGGCAAACATAATTAAACAACATATTTTTTAAAAATCATCCTCCATGATCAAGTAGACTTCATCTCAGAGATACAGAGATGGTTCAACATATGAAAAGATGTGAAAGTCATCCATTATTTAGGAACTAAAACACATGATGATCTCCTTACATAATGAAAAAAGCCTTTGACAAAATCCAACACTCCTTCATGATAAAAGTCCTGGAGATATCAGGAATACAGGAAAAATTCTTAAGTATGATAAAGGTGATATACTGTTGTAGTTAGTTCGCTGGTCCCAGACAGCCGGAGACCTGGACCCACAGACCCGCCGCCCGAGACCGCTTAGCCACCCAGCCGCCCAGACCCCCAAAAATAACTCAGAGGCTTATATTAAGTTCATGCTGTTTGGCCTATGGCTCAGGCACATTGCTAGCTAGCACTCATATCTTAAATCAACCCATTTCTATTAATCCAGGGCCACGTGGCGGCCCGCAGCTCACCCGTGCTTACATGTTGCTCTCTCGGTGGCTTCCGCGCGGTCTGCCTCTAACTCCGCCCTGCTTCTCTTACCTGAACTGACTCTCCTCCCACCTTTTTTATGGCGCCTGCCATGACCCAAACCAGCTCCTTTATTTAAAGATACAGTACGCACAAATGTATTCCCACATTTCCCCTTTTTTCTCTAATCAAAAAGGAAGGTTTCAATTTTAACATAGCAAAATTACATATAACAAAATAGCCATCAAGCAAGAATTACAGTTATAATATCTAGTCTACTTGCACTTAGCAAAATTAAAGAAAACATTCTATCTATTTTATTTTTATGAATCTAAAGTTTTATATCTAATATATTTTTCAAATGACTAAGAAAAACTGTACATATAACTATCTAATCTTCAACTACATCAAAGACCACAGAAGGATATAATATTTACCCAAGTAAACCAGAAGTGTAAACGACTTCTAAAATCTAGAAAGGACAGAGATGACACCTATCTGCCTGGACAGTCACCCAAAGTTCCTTTATAAAGTTGGGGCATTCATCTTCAGCCTATAGGCCTTGAGTCTCTTTTCATTTCAGTGAAGCAGGAAATCCGCTCTGTCCATTCTGGCACAGTTCATCTGTTGCTTCTCCTTGAGTCCTGAAGAATGTCTGACAGTTTTCTCTGTAAAGCAGGAACCTGAATGACCATTTAGGCTTGTTTTGCCAAAGTTCAGAGGTCATCTTCTTATGGAACCTGCATGTCCAGTTTAAACAGCATACTGTCAAGCAGTCAATATAAAAACAGTTTGTTCTCCAGTGGCTCACCATCACCACAAATAGATGAGATTTTATATGGAGTTTCTTCAATGCCCATCTTCCTGTTGAAGTAAATTAGTGCTGCCAGGTATAGACCTGTCTCACTGTCCAGAAAAGTCTAAGCTCTTAAAATATTTTAAATGCCATATTCTGTAGGTCTTAGAAGTATTTGAAGATTATCTATTTAATTGAAATATATCTTTGTATACTTAAAAATCCTAACTAACCTAACTATAAGTTTGATTATCAAAAGTGACTATTAACCTTCATTTCTTAATTATACACTACAATTTTAAAACAGTTACATGAACATCATACCTTAAACAAAAATAGAAAAACATATACAGCATAACAAAATTGACCTTAAATTTGTATCAATAAACCAAAATCTATACCAATGTAAAGCATTTTGAGATTAACAGCTGATTTCCTGATCTAAGTAAATTTAATAATCTAATTTTTAAAAAATCATTTATATACCATATCCCCTTTTTCTTCTTAGAAAGAGATTAACTATGACATTAACCATTTATAATGAAAACAAACATTTAGAAACAATATTTGGGGAATTTGGGCGTTGTCTTTCTATTACTACTTCCTGCTGATTAAGGGGCGTTGAAAGTCTCACGGTTGTTGAGGCTGAATCAGTCTGCAGCTCTGAAGCTGATAAGGCCACCTCTTCTCATCAGAGGTTTTTTTAGGGGGTCTTGGTTGATGAAACCATATTTGCCTGGAAGCAATCCACAGGTTCTCATCTGTGGAAACAGAAACAGAACTCTTCCAAAGCAATAAATCCTTAGACACAAATTTCAAAATCAAAATACCTTTAAAATATATATTCTTGTTTAACTTAGTAGCCTTTGCAATCCATTGTCTTTTTGCAGTTAGCTCATTAACAGTTAAAAAATTAAAAGAAAACACAATAACAACCAAAATCCAGATTTTGTGTCTATTTTCCATCTTTACGTGGCTTATTATAATTTTATTACTCTATTTCTCACTTTAAAAACTTTTTCTAACCTCTTTCTTTTTTCTTTGAAGCCTATGTACCTTTTATAAACATTGTAACCCGTTTACAGGTTTTCTTTTTATCTGAATCTGTTTTATTGTGAATCCTTATTCATCTTCTAACCTTAAGAGCTTTTAAAATACATTCTCCAAAAAGAAGCACAGTTTTTGTAAATTAGGCTGAATCACTAAGTTTTCTTAAACGGACCGTAAACAAAGCACACCTAAGAAATTGCTGCCATGAAGAAAATTTGTTTCTCTTTTGTTCAAAATAAGCAGAAATCTAAAATCAATCACATTACTGAGTCTTTTGTTAGTTTTCAGGAACCCGCCTGATTGTAGCTCACACTGCCTGTCGCCAGCCCGCCGCTGGCGCCATTTTGAGTGTGACCCGGACCATGCTTTGTTTGTACAAAGACCCGCTCCACACACACAATTTGGAAGCTGCCCTGGCTCAATTTTTGCGATCTAGAACTCTTTTTAATCTTTATCAGGCTCTAAGTGGATAATCGCCCCACGTTGGGCGCCATCTGTTGTAGAGAGTTTGCGGGTCTGGTGCAGGCAGAGGTCCCAGACCCACAGACCTGCCGCCGGAACTGCTTATCCGCCCGCCGCCGCCCGGGTCCCCAGAAATAACTCAGACGCTTTATTTATTTTAGGCTGTTTGGCCTATGGCTCAGGCACATTGTTAACTAGCTCTTACATTTTAAATCAACCCATTTCTATTAATCCGCGGGCCACGTGGGCCCAGCCCGTAGCTCACCAGTGTTCCTTACATGTCGTCCCTTGGGCGGCTTCCGCGCGGTCTGCCTCTAACTCCACCCTGCTTCTCTTACCTGAACTGACTCTCCTCCCACCTTTTTTATGGCGCCTGCCATGACCCAAACCAGCTCCTTTATTTAAAGATACAGTACGCACAAATGTATTCCCACAATATACAGTAAGCCAACAGCCAACATCAAACTAAATAGAGAGAAACTTAAAGCAATCCCACTAAAACCAGGAACAAAACAAGGCTGCCCTCTCGCCTCTTATTTATTTAATTTAGTTCTCAAAGTTTTAACTAAAGCAATAAGAGAACAAAAGGAGATTTAGGGGATACAAATTAGAAAGGAAGAAGTCAAACTATCTCTATTTGCAGATGATACAATTGTATACATAACTGACCCAAATGTTCTACTAGGGAACTCCTACAGCTGATAGACTTCTTCAGCAATGTATCAGAGTACAAGTTTAACTCAAAAAAAAAAAAAAAATCAATAGCCCTCCTACATACTAAGGATAAAGGGGCTGACAAAGAAATCAGGGAAACATCACCCTTTATAATAGCAGCAACAGCATCAAATATTTTGGCGTAACTTGTAGGAGGATTATGTCACACTGTAAATAATTGTCCTGACTAGTAGTTTAATGAATATGCTGATTGGCCAAAGGCAGACAGAAAGTGTGGGTGGGGCTACCAGACTAAGAAAACTCTGGAAACAGGAAGAACAGGGCAGAGATGCCACAGAGTTGCCAGACAAGCCAGAAGATGCAGAGTACAGCTATGCTGTCCTGAGAAAAGGTACCAGAGGTACCGAGCCACATGGCTGAACAGGATAAGAATCATGGGTTAGTTTAAGGGTAAAGAGTTAGCAAGTTATATGCCTGGGCCCCAGGTCAATGAGCATACAATTAATACAAGGGTCTATGTGATTCAGTGGGGCTATGGGACAGTAGACCAGAAAGTCCAGGGCATGAGACTAGACCAGAAAGTCTGGAGTAGGAGGCTAGGCTGGAAAGTCTGGGCCAGGAACTAAATACAACAGTAACTCTAACCAAAGAAGTAACAGACCTGTTTGACAAAAAGTTTAAGTCACTGAAAAAATAAATTGAATAGGATATCAGAAATGGAAAGATCTCCCATGTTCAACATAGTAAGAATAGCAATTTTACCAAAAGCAATCTACAGATTCAATGCCATCCTCATCAAAATCACAATACAATTTTTTACTGACTTTGAAAGAACAATACTCAACTTCATATGGAATAACAGGAAACCCAGGATTGCCAAAACAATCTTGTTCAATAAAAGAACTTCAGAAGGCATCATCATCCCTGAATTCAAACTGCACACTAAAGCTATAGTAATAAAAACAGCCTGGTACTGGCATCAAAATAGACTTGTATATCAGTGGAATCAAGTTGAAGACCCCAACCTTAATGCACACACATGTGAACATCTGATTTTTGACAAAGAGGTCAAAAATATACAATGGAAAAAAGATAGTATCTTCAACCAATTGTGCTGATGTAACTGGATGGTCATTTGTAAAACAATGCAAATAGATCCATATCTACCACCCTGCATAAAACTCAAATCCAAGTGGATCAAAGACCTCAACATTAACCCAGCTACACTGAACTTGATAGAAAAGAAAGTGAGAAATACCCTCCAATGCATTGGCACAGGTGATCACTTCATAAATATAACACCAGTAGCAAAGACACTAAGAACAGCAATTAATAAATGGAGCCTCCTGATACTGTGAAGCTTCTGTAAGGTAAAGAAAGGACATGGTCAATAAGACAAAACAACAGCCTAATAATGGAGAAAGATCTTCACCAACCGTACATCTGACAGAGGACTAATCTCTAAAATACAGAGAGAACTCAAGAAACTAGAAGTTAAAAAAAAATCAAAGAACCCACTTGGAATTAAAGGGAGTACAGAGCTAAATAGGGAATTCTCAACAGAAACACTTCAAACGGTTGAAAGACACTTAGAAACAATTCAACATCTTTAGCCATCAGGGAAATGCAAATCAAAACAACTTTAAGATACCATCTTCCACCTGTCAGAATGACTAAAATCAAAAATACAGATGACAGCCTATGCTGGAGAGGATGTGGAGCAAAGGGAACACTCTTCTATTGTTGGTGGGCATATAAACTTATACAGCCACTTTGGAAAGCAGTATGGCAGTTCCTCAGGGAACTGAGAATCAATTTTCCCAATGATCCAGCAATACCACTGTTGGGCATATACCCAAAGGATACACATTCTTACCCCAAAGGCATTAGCTCAACTATGTTCATAGCAGCATTATTCATAATAGCAAGAACCTGGAAACAACCTAGATGCTCCTCAACTGAAGAATGGATTAACAAATTGTGCTACATTATACAATGGAATACTACTCAGCAGAAAAAAAGAGATCCTAAAATTTGTAGGCAAATGGGTGGATTTGGAGTTTCCTCCTGAGTGAGGAGACACAGGCTCAGAAAGATAGGCATGGGATGTACTCACTCATATGTAGATTTTAGAAAAAAAAAGCAAACAATATCCAGGCTGTAAACCACAACTCATGAATAGCTTGGCATCAGAAAGAACTTAAGAGAAACATCCTGGGAAGAGAAAATAGAGAAGATATCCTTAGCAAATTAGAATCATAATGGTAGCAACTAACTAGAGGCAGGAACAAATCATGAGAGAAGGAGATGGTTGAGTGAGAGGAGCAACAAAGATAGAGAAATAAAGAGATGAATATTGTGGGGATATTTTCAAATATAATAAAAACATTTGGAGATATCAGAAGGATCTACCCACAGTCAGTGGAGGAGGATCAGACAGTGGTAATTTACACCTTTAATCCCAGCACAGGGAATATCCCAGGAGTGGTGACCTACACTCTTAATCCAATCTGAGTTCAAGGTCATTTTAGTTTACAGAAGGAGTTCCAGGCTCCCAGGTAGGCAATAGTGGTACCATGCCTTAACTGAGTGAAGAAAGTATTTAAGGCAGGCATAAAAAGACAGGGTAGGCAGAAGAAGCCAGGAGAAGCAAGGTTGAGGAAGCTGGAAGATAGCTAGGTGAGATCTGACTGTGGTGTTTCTTCTCTGATATCTCTGCCTTTCCCAGAGATCTGGCCCTGAGTTTCCGTTATTTGTGTAACAGAATATCTTAACAGAGGAGACACTGTGGGGCTGGAAAAAGACCAAATACTAGGGAAAACTCTAAGAACCCACAGGATGCCCCTGGATAGAACTTCAACAAATAGTGGAGGGGGTTCCTAAACTTTACTTATAATCAAATGAATGACCATCCCAAGTGTCATTATAGGAACTTCATCCAGCAATGAATAGAGGCAGAAGCCAAGATCCATAGCTAAGTATCAGGCCAAGCTAATGAGAGAGAGAGGAGAGTCTATATGAGCAAAAGGATAGGGATTATGAGTAAAATTCCCACAGAGATGACTGACTGGAGCTTTTGTGACCTCACTGAATCAAAAACAGCCACTGGGGAGTCTTCAGGAAAAAGAAGTATACTCTCCAAAGGTAGAAGACTGTCATATGTCATGGGCAGTTTGTGGAACCTCATGGAGTAGGATAAGACTATGTTTCTGTCTATTTCCTACAGAGGAACACCTAACTCAGCCTTAATATTGGGATGAGGGAATCGGACCTACTTCAAATGGACACACCAGACTGAACTGACCCACCTTGGGACTTGTGCCCTCCTTGGGGAATGGATGATGTGATGGGGCCGAGGAAGGCTGACAGAGGACTGGGAGGAATTGGGAGGAGGAAAGGGGGGCAAGCAGGGGTGTACATGGGAAAAAGACATTTTGGAATAAAAAGTGTATTAAATAAAAATAAAATCCTCATATAGTATGTGAAACCTAGTTGGTGTCTACCCCGGCTTGATTCATTCGTTCCATTTGCCAGCATACTTGGATTATTTGTTTTTTTCATCTTTTTGTAAGCATAGTCCCGAGTCTTCGCATCTCCTTTTTTTCTACCTGCTTTCTTTGCTTATTATTCAGGATCCTGCCACCCTCCATACCCTCTCTTCCTTCCTATCCTGCCTGAAATGTCATATCAGTCTATTTATGACAATTTTAAGTTGTTGCAAGCTACCAAAAATAATCTGTTACGCTTCTATTTCTTTCAAAGTATTTAAAATATGCTTTGCTTCAAGTTTTCTCCATTTAGGATGAGGTTGGTTGTGTGTTTGCCATATATGGACTTACTGCTTTGAGATAAACTCACCCCAATCCTACTGTTTAGAAAGTATATCATGAGGCACATTGACTTTTGTCAAAGAATTTTTCTTCTTGTATTGAGATGAATATTTATGTCAATTTCCTTTATATTATTTAATATATTTAATGATTTACATTTGTTGAAACAAACATTCATTTCTAGGAAAAAGTCATTTGGGTTGTGTTATATGATTTTTTTTTGATATATTCCTATATTTGGCTTTCAAGTATTGTATTAAGGACTTTAACATCTGTGTTCATCAAGAATATTGGCTTCTACTTTTCTTTTTATGCTGGGTCTTTATCTTGTTTCTGTATTAGAGTGATAATGGTTTGGTAGAAGGATTGTAGAAGTACTTCTGTGTCTATGTTTTTTGAATAATTTAAAAAGCAATTGTTACAGCTCCTTTTACAAGTCTGGTATAAGTCTGCTACAAAAACCTCTGAGCCTGAATTTGTTCATTCAGAGGCTTTTTTATTATGTTTTTTCCTCTTCCTTATTTATTATAGGCATATTTTGGTGCTGCTGTCTTCTTGGTTTAACATTGGTGATTCTGATGAATGTAGAAATGTGACTTTTTCTTTTAGATTTTCTAACATGGAATACAGGTCTTAGAAGCATATCCTTACACTATTCTAAATTTCTTTGGTGTGTGTTGTAATATTTCCCTGTTCATTCCTAGTCATTCCAATTTGTGTCTTCTCTGTCTTTAATTTCATTAAATGGACAAATTTTGTTGATATAGTTAATCTCAAATAATCGTCTTTTAGATTCCTTCATTCTTGTATTGTCTTTCTTCTATTCATTAATTTCTGCTCTGATTTTTATTTTTAACATTGACAGTAATTGTATCAGCCTTATGCCCTTTTTCCCCAATTCTTGAGTTGTATAATAAGCCATTTATTTGTATTTTCTTATTTTTAATATAGGAGATTGAAGCTATAAATTTCCCTGTGTATAACTGTTTTTAATGTGTCTCAGAGACTATGTTGCATTGTGTTTTAGTTTTTATTTAGTTCCAGGAACTTATTTTCTTGATTTTTTTCTTTGGTCTATTCTTTATTTAGTATTGCATTGTACAATGTCCATGAATTTGTGTACTTACTAGATAATTGTTTGTCAATTCTAAATTTGAAATCAACAGTAATAGATGTATTACAGTCTGTGGAATAAAGCTCTTGTACACTGTAAAGATCTGTCACTGGTGTTAGTTTAATAAAACACTGATTGGCCAGTAGTCAGACAGGAAGTAGAGGTGGGACAACCAGACTAGGAAAATTCTGGGAAGAAAAAAGGCAGAGAAGCAGTCACAGCCAGATGCAAAGGAAGCAAGATGAGAATGGTGAACTGAGCAAAGCTACTAAGCCACATGAATGAGCATAAATAAGAATTATCAGTTAAGTATAAAAGGTAGATAATAATATACTTGGGCTACTGGCCCAGTAGTTACTATATTAAATCTCCAAGTCAATTACTTGATAAGCAGCTGCTGGGTATTTGAGAGTTTATGGTAGGACAAAAACTTCCAACTGCAAATGGAGATCCAACATGGAGCATGTACATTCACATAAAGCCTAAGAAAGTTTAAAAAGGGAAGCCCAAAACAGATTCCTAATTGTGTCACTCAAGTGGGCTGTGGCACACTGTGAGTGGCATACAGGCTTGAGCTATAGCATGGCATATTTCCACAGTCTCTCGATGCAAGCCAGAGTTGTATATAACCAATTAAGGTTACTGCTCATACAGACTAAATAAGGGAACAGAGTTGAGTATGGCTTCTTGGTAGCAGTGTTTTCTCTGGAGGGCTCTGTTTACTGGCAATGAACAGAGGTGTGGCTCTATTAAAAGAGGCTTCCCGAGTCAGCATTAACGGCAAGAAAAAAAAAACAAAAAACAAACAAACAAACAAAAAAACCCCACAAGATTAAGAGACCCTGCTGCCAATCACTTAAATAGTATTTATGAGCCACAGGTGGTGGTACTCTACTTGGTGGCAATGTGAACCCTAAAATTCCCCAGAGTTGGGTTGGTAAATGTGGCTCTTGCCAGTACCTCTGCCATAAAGCTAAATGCTCACAAACCAAGGAACTAGGCAGAATCAGCCTTCCTAGTCCATACTTTAATCCTAGCTATGCAGCTTAGCAAATTGAAAACTCATGTGGTCAGAAAAAGATACAGATATGCAGCAAAAACAAATTCAGATTTAAAAAAAAAAACCTTCTAAATGCTTTACAATGTGTTTAAAAATATGTGTAGGCTTTGGAGAGAAAAAAAGAGAGATAGAGAAAGTTCTTTTAAAAGAAATAGAGTAAAAAAATGAGCTATGCAAAGATGGGATATACACAGAGAGTCTGGATACTGTATATCATTGTGTTTTATTTGAATTGTTTGACTGTTAAGGAAGGAACAACAGCTACTAAAAGACATATGGTTATAAATGCTGCTGGATTAATCCAACCTATTTATTTTATAAATGCTTTGATGTCAAAATTCAAGTCAAAAGATATGTTATTTTGAAGAAAATGTTTTGTTTTTATTTCCACAGAAAATGAGAGGCTATGGATTCATTATGGGTTAAAAAAAATAAGGTTTTATGGAGGAAGACTCCCTGAAAGATCTTTGATGAGAATGGATGACGTATATAATACAACATTCCAGAGCACCTCTGTTGTAATGACCTTTGAGTTCTGTATCAAAAACAGCTTCAAGGCTGCCATCTGAGATGATCCAGCCTGACAGACCGCTCCCTTCAGGACTTGCCTATGATTCTAAATTATCTGTGGGTCCCCATAAGATTACCAGTATCCCCAATCAGCAAGAATTTGTCTAGAGAACTATACACACAGTCCCAAGAAATGAATTATGGATGTTTGTATTTATTTAGAGTATTGATTACAAGTTGCTGTGGATAATAGGAAAAAGCTAAACAAAGAATACTAGATTCAGAGTTCATGTTTTAAAAAGAAAAAAGGGAAAATGAGCTTATACACTGTAAAGATTTGTTACTCATATTGGTTTAATAAAACACTGATTGGCCAATAGCCAGACAAGAATTATAGGTGGAGCAACCAGACTAGGAGAATTCTGGGAAGAGGGAAGGTAAGCATAGAGTCACCATCCTGACGAAGAGGAAGCACAACTCCTAAATAGCTTGGGATCAAAAGGAACTTAAGAGAGACATCCAGAGATTCCCCTAAGAAGAGAAAACAGAGAAGATCACCTTAGCAAATTGGGGTCATAACAAGCTGCAACTTAGAAGAGTTGGGAACAAATCTTGAAAGAAGGTGATGGTTGAGTGAGAGGAGCAAAGAGAGAGATAGAAAGAGATGGATATCTCAATAGAGGAAGCCAATGTGGGATTGGAAAGGGACTGGGTGCTAGGGAAACCTCTAAGAACTCATAGAATATTTTTGGTCAAGTCTCCAGACAATACTAGAAGAGATGTCTGAGGAGGATTTTCCCTAAGGTCAGTTGGGTGACCACCCTAGGTGTCATTGTAGAACCTACATCCAACAAGGAATAGAAGTGGAGGCAGAGATCCAAGGCTGAGCTCTGGGCAGAGCTCCTGGTCCAGGTGGGATCAGGGGAGGGGTGTCTGTATGAGCAAGGGGATAGGGATTTTGAGGAAGGTTTCCACAAAGATAGCTAGCTAGAGCTCTGGGGTGGGGGTGGGGGCTCATTGAATCAAGAGTGGTCACTGAAGTTCCATCGAAAAAGGAAGCTGGGCCCTCTAAGGGTAGGTAACTATCAACTGGTAAGAACAGAATGTGGAACCTCGAGGGGTGGGATCAGACTATGTTCCTGTGGTGGGTTGGCACCTTGGAGCCCATTCCCTGCAGAAGAATGCATAACCCAGTCTTGACTTTGGGATAAGTGGATCGGACTTACCTGGAGTGGATGTGCTGTGCTGAGGTGACCTACCTTAGGCCTTCTTGCCCTTTTTGGGGAGTGGATGGATAGATGGGGAGGGACGAGGCTGAAGGCTGACTGGGAGGGATAAGGAGGAGGGAAGGGGGGAACAAACAGGGGATACATAAAAATGACATCTTTTTAATAAAATAAATAAATTTAAAATTGTTTTCAAAAGATATGAATTCTAGAGTGAGTAAAGGTACTAAGCCATGTGGCTAAAGATAGATAAGAATTATAGGTTAATTTAAGCATATGAGCTAGATAGTAATATGCTTAAGCTATGGGCCTAGCATTTACTATGATATTATGCCTCTGAGTCAATTATTTGGAAAAAAGCTGCTGTGTACTTGATAGTTTCTGACAGAACAGTCAGTAGCGCATGAGACTCTTAATCTCAGGGTCATAGGTTTGTGGTCCATATTGGGCACCAGATATTTCACAAACTCTGCTTGGTCTTAACAATAAAAACTTGGAGCCAGATAGTGGGGAAACCTGAAAGATCAGAGGAATAGAGGAACAAACCACAGCCACTTCTCACCTACCCACCCCTCAAGAATCCTCAGACTGACTACATGCCTCTGAGTTCCTAGACAAAAGGGAAGGCCTGAACTCTGTGTCCTTATCACATTCTGTTTCAACTTTCCTAGTGCTTAGATTAAAGGAGTGTGCCACCACCATCTGCCTCTGTTTGGCCTTGAACTCAGAAAGATCCAGAGTGATCTCTGCCTCCCAAGTGCTAGGATTAAAGGTATGTGTTATTGCTCCCAGACTTCTGTGGCTAATTCTGTGGGTGGCTCTGTGCTCTGATTTTCAGGCAGATTTTATTAGATATATATTATAGCACCATAAGTCAGCCACGAAAAAACCCATGAATCCTAAACTCTACACAAAGAACTACAATCAGCTAAGAAATGCTGAGAGCTGGAGAAATAGTTTTTCCCAGGGAAGAGTACATGAATTAGTTATCCAGTACCAAGTGGTCAGTCCTGAAAACATACATACAAGCAACATTACATAGACTGAACAGCTCATATTTATGTATTTAGGAATATATATATATGTGTGTGTGTGTGTGTGTGTGTGTGTGTGTGTGTGTGTATAACAGATAGCATATGTGTATATAACAGCAATTGATGAAAAGAGGTTACAAATATGAAAGAGAGCAGAGAGGGGGATCTATAAATTTGAGGGAGGAAAAAGAGAGGGAAATTTAAAAAGTTCAGCAGTTTGCTAGCAACTTAGATAGGATTGATACAAATTGATTGAGGTGACATTTGAGGAAATTGTGAGTGGAAGGAAGGAAGGGAGGGAGGGAAATCTGTCTGAATGATAAAGAAGCAAAGCAGATAGATGGGAAAACAGCTAAAAGACTCTCGGGAGGGAGAGGATGAGTGTGTTTACAGGGGCATGAAAGAACCCAGGGAACCCAAAGCAAGGCAGGAAAAAAATGGACCACACTGAAGTGAGCACAAACTAGGTTTTATTCACCCTAATCTAAGCTCTTTGGGAAACCACTAAGGATTTTTAGGCGGTGCAGCACAGTACAAAATAATTCAGCTGTACTTACATTTTAAAAACTCACTCATGCACTATGAGGAGATGTGATGGGATAAATCAAATAAAAAGAAAAGAAATGAGTACTGCAGCAGTTCTAACAAGGTGAGATATCGGCTTGAACTAAGGTGGAGAAAGTCTCATAGGGCCCTACGCCTAGATGAAGACCTGCAGGCATTTAATGACTGTAGCTATCCAATACCAAGTAGGCAACCCTAAAGATATATATGACCACTACTCAATTGACTCAGTAGATTTGATTTGTCTATTTAATCATATATGTATATAATATACACAAATAACAATATAATTAAAGAGAAAGAGACTGCATTTGAAAAGGAATGCATGGAAAGTTTGGAGGAAAAAGAGGAGGAAAGTATGTTCATAGTCTAGACAATGTTTGGAAATTGTATTAGTATAAACTGTACTCACACCCTTTTCACATAGTAGGGTAGAGGTATTTTTCTACATGCCTGATAAAAATCCACTGCGTGGCTTGTACGAAGCAGATGCTGAATTAATATCTGACACAAACATTAGTGAATATTCCTCATGAAAAGCAAAAACTCCTATTTTTCTATTGGAACCAAGAATGTAAAATCTTTATGCTTTGAATGGAGGATTGTTGCAAGGATATTGGTGCATAAAACAACATGGTTCAGATTCCAAAAAGAAAATCTAAAAATTCAGGGTATTCCATATTCCTAGTGTACGTCAAGTTTGCAGTGGGTATAATTCAGGAGCAATTCTGGCAGGAATGCCAGATACACATCACCCCCCATTGCAGCCTCCCCAGATTTTCAGAACACAGTTGTACAGTTGTCAGTATCTGAAACTAAAAGTCCTGGACTCAAAACAATTTTTCTTCTCTACTTGTCATTTTCAAATAAACTCTTTTTGAGTTTGGCCACTTGAGGGCACTTTAGCTCTTTTATAGACACTTTTTATTAAAAAGAAATTCCCCATGCCATTTAAAGAGACAGGAATCAATTTCATACTTAAGAACATTAGATCCTTGATGTTGACAATTTTAAATCTTTAAAGTCCTAAATTTAAAACTATGAGTTCTCTCTCTCTCTCTCTCTCTCTCTCTCTCTCTCTCTCTCTCTCTCTCTCTCTCTCTCTCTCTCTCTCTCTCTCTCTCTCTCTCTCTGGGTTGGGGGTGCATGTTGTAGAATAGAAAGTACATGTACATGTGTACACCTGCATGAAGAAGCCAGGGGAAGATTAAGGGTGTCATTCTTCGGGTGCTTTCTGTCTTAAAATAAAAGGTCTCCTCTCACTGTCCAAGTCAGAAACACCACTTGTTCCTAAGGGATCATGGACCATAAAATAATGTAAAATATTTCTATTTTAGCCTTCAAAATCCCCATAGTCTTCATAGTTTCAACATTATTCATAAGACTGAGTTTTTTCTAAGACTCAAGAAAATGTCTTAACTATGATCTTCTGTAAAATCAACAGACAAGTTATCTTTTTTCAATGACACAAAACAAACATCCATATTCCTAAAAGGAAGAGCAATAAAACAGCAGGAAAAGATCAGAACCAAAAGAGACTTAAGTCATCCGGGATGAACATTAAATCCTGGAGCTCCATGCATTTGGGGAACGGGGTGGCACCATCTGAACTCCGAGGGACCTTTTGGTGCCTGTACTTTGCCTTCACAAATAATGCACACTTTTGACATCTTCAACATCCTCAAGTCTCCATCTCAAGTTCATTTTCCTTTCCTGCATCATGAGTATCTCACTTAGGAACTCAGTGAGTAAAACCTGATCCTGACACAGGCTTTTTCTAGAGCCATGGCACAAGCTCCCATGACCCTGTAACTCTTGTTCTGCATGGCTGCTAGTCTAGCATCACATAGATGCTGCCAAGTTCTACTACCATCTTGAAATTCAGTTTTGCTCTCTTCATGGCTACAGCAGCCTTCAAGTGTCTTTGCAGCTGAACCAGAGAAAGTACTTCTTAAGTGGCTCTGTGACAGCAAGGTGCTCATGGGACACTCTCTTTTCAAAGGACTGTTTGCATTTTTATACCCTGAACCCTTTGATGTGGATGAGAGCTTATCCTTAAGGCATCTTTCTCATTGTTGTGGTACAAAATACTCAAGTTATCTTATCGAATTTGTTAAATGTTTACTTAGGTGTTTTATGTGCATATATGTGTGTGTGCATCTTTGTGTGTGTGTGTGTGTATGTGTGTGTGTGTGTGTGTGTGTGTGTGTGTGTGTGGTGTGTGTTAATATGTGTGTCTGCATACATGCATGCCACAGAATGCATATGGTGGTCAGTGGACAATTTGTCAGAGTCAATTTTCTTGCTTCACCACCCAAGTCATAGGGATGGAACTTGGGTCCTTAGATACCTTTACCCACTCATCCATCTCACAAGCCTATGAGCTTCTGTGAAGAGTATTAATCTCTAGCAACTGGAATTCTCTATTTAAATCAGCCTTGAACACAACATGGTTTTGGTTAGCATATGAAGGAATGGGTTTCATTGTGACATTTTCATACCTGTTATATCATCTAGCTTTTTCATATACTCTGCCTTCACTGCTCTCTCCCACTCATATCCCCCCTCTTTGGTCTAACTAGTTCCCACTTCTGCCTCTATAACATATATGTTCTATTTCCTTCTCAGCTTACAGTCTTCTTTCTGCATTTATGACCTACATATGCATAAACATATGTGCATACATATATCTACATTTTTCAACTTTAAATGCATAGGATCTTGTCCTCATAATTCAAGTCTATAATCCAAGTTACTCAGAAAGCTGAGGCAGAGAAACAGAATAAATATAGTTAGACCCTGTCTCAAAATAAAAAATAAAAAGGAAATTGAGATATGACTCTGTTGTAATAAGGTTTCTTGGTCCCGGGCGGCCAGAGGTCCAGACCCACAGACCTGCAGCCCCAGACCCCTTAGCCGCCCACCGCTTCTCAGGCCCCCAAAATGACTCAGACACTTACATTAAGTTCATGCTGTTTGGCCTAAGGCTCAGGCACATTGCTAGCTTGCTTTTACATCTTAAATTAACCCATTTCTATTAATCTATCCTGCCACATGGCCCATGGCTCACCTGTGTTCTTTACATGCTTCTTCTGGGGCAGATTGTTCAGTCTGTCTCTGACTCTGCCCTTCTCCTACCTATGTTGTGATTTCCCCTCCTACTTTTTCTATGGTGCCTGTCATGGGCCAAAACAGCTCCTTTATTTAAAGATTGATATTCACAGCATACAGAAAGACATTCCCACATCATGACTCTGTGGTAAAATGTATGCTTAGCATACACGAGACCCTAGGTTCAGTTTCCAGTACCACAAACATACATAGATAATGATTATGATAGATAGATAGGTAGGTAGATAAATAGACAGACAGACAGACAGACAGACAGACAGACAGACAGATAGATAGATAGATAGATAGATAGATAGATAGATAGATAGATAGATGATAGGTATAGATAGATGATAGATAGCTAAATAGATAGATAGATGATAGGCAATAAAGCATCCATGACAAACCACACATTTTTAATATCTTCCTATGGTGATATATTGTGTTTCTAATAAAACTTGCCTGAAGATCCGAAGACAAACTCAGCCACAGAGTTAAACATAGAGGTCAGGCAATGGTGACACACACCTTAAAGCCTAGCACTCAGGAGGCAGAGGCAGAGATCTGTCTAGCTCGTTGTGAGTTCAAGGCCACACTGAACTACATGAGATTGATTCAGTCCAGGTGATAAATGGACCCAAGTGGTGGTGGCACACACCTTTAATCCCAGCACTTGGGACCTCATGCCTCTGTTCTCAGTACTTGGGAAGCACATGCCTTTAATCCCAGCACTAGCAAGTTAGGGACAGAAGTGACAGGTATGGCTGGCAGGATAGAGAAAGGAAGATAAGGAGGGAGGAGGCCAGAGTTCCTCCCTTACAGTTCTCTTCATTTCTTCTATTGAATCTGGGGATTCAAGGATACAGGATCTTCCCCTGTTGGCTGAGGAGTTAGTGAAGTGGCTGTGGCTTATTATTCTGTTTATTTGATTTAGCATTTGCCCCAATATCTGGCTCCACATTTTATTATAATATGAAATGGTATCTGGCTACATCTTCTTGCTCTACTTTTTGCTCTAAATTATCACGCCAAACATGACTAACTGAAGCAACTCATAATCATGCCACGGCCTGAATATTGTGCTGTCTCAAAATTTTCTCTGAGAAATAATCTATTATTTGTAATTCAGTCTTACATTTCAAGATATGGGATAAAGGCAACCAGATTTTTTTTTTGCCAAAATTATAACAAGGAAAATATGTAGACAAGTTCCCAAAACTAACCTAACTTCCATTTGAAATCCCATGAGCACAAGGTCTGCAAACACATTTCCAATAGCATTTTGTTCTTCCAGACCCCAACAGAATGAATCATCATGCTCTACTTATAGCTCTGTATGGTTCACTGACCTATCTTCAAACCCATTCATCTCACAAAGCAGACTCAATGGCCAAAGAGTCACATGGTCACAGCCATCACAGTAATAATTTATTTCTTATAATCATTTCTTTTGTTATTTTGCTTTATTTGTTTATTTTGGCATTAGGGTTTTAGACAGTGTCTTATTGTGTAACCCTCAGTGACTCAGAACATAATATGCTCCTGAAAGTAACATAAATCTGCCTGCTTCTGTCTCCCAAACCCTGGGATTAAAGATGAACTCCCCTACACAGTGCCCTTACTCACTCACCATCACTGACTTAGCATATATAGCAGAAGCAGCTTGAGGAGAATTTGCATCCACATTCCAGATTTGTTTACTATGTGGCATAGATGCACTGATGATATCAGAGGTGGAAGCTCCCAGAAAGTCAGCAGCATGTTGTTTTACCAGGAATCCTAGAAGATTCACCACAGAATTCCCCCCATCCTACTTACGTCCCTCATTGTAAGGATCTCACTCCTGTGACCGCTAATGCCTATTGAATCTGAAGTCCAACCTCCATTTCCTATTAAACCAACACAGATAAAAAGCATTACAGAACTTCTGACACTAAAAAAAATGTTTAAAATGTTAGTGGCTATTATTATTGCTTAAGACTTACCTATCATGTGACTTAGCTTTACAACTAGAATCTCTTTGTCTATAAAAATGAAACTGTTTTCTGAAATTGTCACACAAATAAAAACACGTTGCAACATGAAAGGTTATTATCAGAGTGAACAGTTAGTCAATGAACATTTTACAATTTTAATTTATTTTTATATTATTATTTTGTCAATGTGAAAATCATTTTAGTATTTGTTCTTTATTATTCAATCTCCTTAAATCATGATAGAGTAGCAGTACTACTAGATAGAGATATCAGTAGCAGTAGAGACCAGTACTGCCTCAGTATGCATTATTGACAGGTGAAATATTTCTAAATTTTAAATATGTTACCTAAGAAGTTAAAAACTTAAGTAGTTGTTTTTCAAAATTTCAACTGGCTTTTATTTTCGAATTTTTCTTTGGTCTTTGCTATTTTGCCACTAGAGGGCAGAAAAGTACAGAGGAAATCCATAGTAGAGACAAACTCAAAACTCATGGAAATCATAATTTCAAACATGTTTCCTCTGTTCTAGCAGTCACCAAAAAGAGTAAAGATAGATAGATAGATAGATAGATAGATAGATAGATAGATAGATAGATAGATAGATAGATAGATAGATAGATAGACTGACAGATAAATGCATGGATGAATGGTTGGATGGTTGTTTAATTTTAGATGGCAAATACATCAGGTAAAATATAATACATTTAACCTCACAATTTTATAAAAATTATGGCATCCAACATACACGTATATAAACTTTAAAGCAAAATCATTCAACATATATACAGTTTTATAAACTTATATTTAAGCAATATGTGAATTATTAGAACAAGGCAGAAAGCATTATGATGGGAAGTTCATATGCCTGGGATACAAAGACATAGGCACCAAAGAGACAGGCTTATCTATTTTGTATAGGGCATAGTGGAGGGAACTTCTCAAGACAACAGAAAAACATTTCATAGGTCTACAAAAAAAAAATGAACCCAGGCTAGTAAATAATTTTTTTCTGCCTCTTCTCTCAACACATCTATAAACTAACAAAGAAACAAAACATTGCAAACAAAGCATGAAAATGTCATAATCAGTAAATTCTATTATTTGGTATAATTTACATATGTTGATAATACAGAAAAATCACTTTGGAAAACCCACTGGGGTTTTCAAGAATGATGGATCATGGGAAAATGCACCTGATGTCAACTCTGAAAACCTGAGTTCCATTCTTAAGATCCACATGATACAAGGAGAGAAACCACTAACTCAGAGAGAGAGAGACAAGAGAGAGAGGGGGAGAGAGAAAGAGAAAGACAGAAAGAGACCGAGAGCTAGAAAGACAAAGACAGACACAGGCAGAGACAGAGAGATGAATGTAATTAAAAAGACTTTTGAAGCCTTTTGGTATTTAACTGAGCGGCATCAATAAATTTTCTTAGAGTGTCTAGTCTTAGAGTCTTATAGTCCAGTCTATGGTGGTGGGGAGGCCCCTGCATGCATTTTGTATTTATTCTTCAAGATGAGTGTTTTACAATGTTCTTCACAGTGTTTACACATGAATTTAGAGTTAAGTACCTGATGCTTATATACTTTTTATAAAAGTGTCTTGTTAATTTCTACCTTTGTTGCTAATGAATGTATATGGAATAACTATACTTTGCCTATATCTATCAACTTTCTGAGTTATTTTATTGATACTAATTACATGTAAAATCTTTTGTTTTCTGCATGTATAATTATCTTTGCAAGTGTTATGATTTATTCTGAGTCTTTGTAACTTTTATTTTTGTTTTTGTGTATTGTATGTACAACTTTTAGTATATTGACAGAAAGTGATGATAATAGCAGCCGAGACTTAATCTGCAAATGAGCAGAGAATGTCACAGTCTCTCAGCATGTTTAATATTTTTACCAAAGGACTAGAAATTTTATTTATGTTTTAAATTAGCAAATTGGACTTGAATGTTCTTTCATATATGGGGCTATTGCATCATTTTTGATAACATAGATTTTATGCTATATATTTTGAGAATTTAATTTATTGTTATTTTTATCAATAGCAAACACTTTAAAATGGAATGTTAATGATTTTTAAGCTTTATTAGATAAAAGCGTAAAAATTTTAAGAATAAACATTTCCTTAAATATGTCTTTAATATCACTTTATAGATTTTCAATATTGCATTTCCTTATTGCTTACTTCTAAATTTTACTAGCTTCTCTCTCATAAATTTTATTCTGGCTTCCCCCTTAACAAAAGTCTTTGGGGTCTGGCCCCAGAGGTTTTCTCTCAGGGTCCAAGGAAGGCTCTACTATTGTGTGGGAAATGTACTTATCTGGAAATATATCAATGAATTTACTCACACTGTGATTTTAGTTCATCTTTATTGTGGACGATGACTTTCTGCTGTTCTCTCTTTGTTCTAATTGATCTACCGTGTTCTACATTCTTCTACCAGTCTCCACAGTGAACAGTCTTTACACACACTCAGCGGAATCTCTGGCCAAAGCAAGGTCACAAGACTTGAATTCTTTCAGGGTAATAAAAGCAGAGGAGTTTTACCAGGGAGTGGTGTTAGGCTTTCTCTAGGAGAGAGTGACTTGTAAAAGCCTCAGTAAACTCAGGGAACAGGGTCAAATGAGAGGGAGAGAGACCCTACATCAATTAAGGAAATCTATAAAAGAAAAACAGGGATTCATGTGTAATACTGCATTTCTAAATATGGCTAGAAAATAAGCTAATTAAGAAACCAATGCTAAAGCATGCTCAAATTGTTAAGGGCAGAGCCATTTACTATGACAATATAAGGCACCAAGGCCTCAGGAGTAAGACTTACCAGAAGATGATGAGGGGAGCAGGTACAATGCCCAGATGAGACAACTATGAGACATAGGTTCATTATCCACAGACTTGGCAAAGAACTGGCATGCTTTTCTTAGGGTGCTTTGTGTTACTAATCTTTGTAGACACCTGCAGCTCTGACCTTGTGAATAACTGTAAAGGTTTAAGCTTATGATCTATTTACAAAGGCCTTTAGTTTAGTTTGAACTTGCTCTTAGGTAAAAATGAGATATACATGTGCAGTTTTTGGTTTGTTTTTTGTTCTTGTTAGTCTGAGTAAAAGGAACAAAGCAGGTTTTAAGTGTTTACAGTCTCATGTGACAATGTATCTGGCTATGAAACAGGTCCTAGTATATGTTCTATATTTCAAAATTATACAGTTAAATGAAAAGTCACCTCCCTGACCACCAACAGATATACGTAGCCATTAAATGATCCATCACACTGCTTGAAGTTCTTGGGAAATTAATCCCAAGTTAGTAACAAATGGAAAGTTACAATTACACTCCAGAAATTCATTACAGGAAACAGCTAACACATTCAAAGGCAACAGCACCGAGATGTTTTGCATTTTGGTTTACCTCCACCAGAAACCTTGGTTCTAATGGGTCAGCCTTGTCATAACCTAAGTTCCTACTACATATTTCGGTGACTTGCAGCACACTCATAATTTTTTTTGAGACAGGATCTCATGTAGCCTAAGCTAACCATAAATTCATTAAGCAGCAGGATGTGACCATAAACTTGCCAACCTTCTTATCTCAGCACTTTAGTGCTAAGAACACAGATGTGTGAGCATGCTCAGCTTTAGGTAGCACTGAGGGTCAAACTGGGGTCTCATGCATGCTAGGCAAGCACTCTACAACTGAGCTTCACCCTCAGACCTCACATAGATTCTATACAAACTTCATCTTTAAAAAATTATTAATCTTGAATTGAAGGAGTGGCTTCCAATTTAACTTTGTTATAATACTTGCTTTTGAGTTTTGTCATGGTTAATCGGTTAAATGTTCCAGTGATCTCCAAACCCTCCCCTCACAACAGAAAGCAATCTCTAATTTTTATTTCCCTGTGTGCTGTTTGAGAAATAATCAGGGTTCTATTTTTTTTTTCAAAAATCCAGCTGTAATCTTCCCACTTCCTGATTCTTTTTAGTTATTTGGCTTATAAGTTAAGTTATGGTTTGAATTTTCACCAATGCCAGTTTTGCCTAATTTGTGGTTGTGTTATTTAGACCATATTGAATACGAGGTGAATTTTCTATTAATGCTAACGTTCTGGTGGAGATAAACTCTGATAATTCTTATGCAAAACCATAAAGTGGAGTTTTGCACCTTCTCAGCAAAGTTAAAATCAAGCAGTGCTTTACACGATTTTGTCCTATGGTTATAGCCTGGAACTAACCTGACCATCATCTTGGAAACACATCCTCAAGATGGCAGTGGTACAGGGTATGAGAGAGAGAGTCAACACACATTCATAGTTCTCTCCAAGATAAACAACTGGTTTCTGTCTACACAGGTATTAATCATATTTATAAATGAAAAACCTATTAAAAATGACTCCTTCCAGATGCTAACAAAGGAATGTTACTAAGGATTGCTGTAGCCAATGCTTTCCTGACAGACTGCTCCCAAGGGGAAATCACTAAGTACAAGCCCAAATGAGGAGATTCCTCCATCGATGGAAGTTCACGGGAGAAAGAATTGCTAGAGAACAACTCTCTTCTGAAGTCACACAGGTCACCAGAAAAGCTTGACACTTTTTCATAATCCTCATTACAAATGACAATTATCATTCATCATTGTTTGAAGTTGCTGTTCACCATATGCCCTATGGAGAGTGGTATCTTTGCCTATATGATTGACAGGCAATTACAGGTATTCAATAAATATTTATTGAGCTTATTTCATGAAAAGTTAATTTATATTACTTCATAAGCACCTAAAAATAATTGTTTATAAGAACATGTTTTATGTGGCTGGAGATACGGATCAGCTTTTAAACTTCGTGGAACCCATTTTGTGCAGCTCACAACCATATATAACTCCAGCTCCAAGGGATCAAATAACCTCCTGTGCCTTTACAGATACCCATGATATGCTCTCATACATATGTTTAAGTAAAAATAAATGTCTGAAAGAATTTTAAAAGAAAACATTTGACCAGTGGTAGATGCTAGGGTGTGTTAGAAATGTAGAATGTAAGAAAATGCAAAGCTATCGCTCAAGGAAAACATTTGTCAAAATTCTATAATCATTTTCAGAATTAAAATGACCTCATAGTACATTAATGTGACTAATAAAGCAAATACTTCCACAGAAATAATAATGACATACTCAGCATGTAACCACCATAAAGCAAGATGCTAACAGGTACTTAATAAATATTAGAAAATAAAAGAAGTCATAAAAGATAAAAACTGAGTCTCCAAATGTTAACAGAAATTTTTTATATTTTATTTTCAAAATTTATAATCCATAGGAATAAAAACAAAAATAGTACAAGAAATTTCTACATACCTCTTTCCTGACCCACGCAAACCTTAGATCTTTCTCTTTCTCTCTCTCTCTCTCTCTCTCTCTCTCTCTCTCTCTCTCTCTCTCTCTCTCTCTCTCTCTCTGTGTGTGTGTGTGTGTGTGTGTGTGTGTGTGTGTGTGTGTGTGTGTGTGTGTGCTTTCTGTATTGGATCATTGAAAATTTCTTTTAAACCAGAACACTTTATCCCTGTATATTCTTGGCTTATTTTTTGTAATAACAGAAATATTGTTCTGAAAATTTATGCTAATTTAATGCTTTTGAGAATGTAGTCCATTTTAATTATTTTTCCAGTTATACCAATGATGTATGTTTGCCATTGTTTTTTAAAATTTAATGCTTTCCTCTCCAGACTCCAACCCAGTCTCCTATTCCATTGTAACCAGGTGCTTTCTTTACTAATTTGGAATAGCAACTCAATATGAACCTATTTTTCTCTTTTATGATTTCAATGGCTTCAGGATCAGACCAACTGTTTTGTGACTTTGATGGTTAGATTCACTTTAAACACAATAAATAAGAATCCTCTATAGATGAAACTCTGTTCCTCCAATGTCTCAGCAAGATGATTGGTGGTATCTTCCCTGACACTTCTTCACCTGCCTTTCAGCCAAAGGAAGCTCTAATCACAAGGGGTTAGAACTTCTGATTTCAGGGAACACAGCCATCCTTTTCCACTTTTCTTAATGATTTCTTTTTCTTTATTCCTATTTTCAAGGTTTTCATTTCATTACTGATCAGCTAAAATATCACCACTTCCCATAAAATTTCTATTATACATTCCCCCAAGGTGCCAATATTCTGTTTTCTGTTTTGTTTAGTTTTTAATAAAGTAAGTGAGTAAGTATGGCCCTTTAAATTTTATTTGTTCAGTCCTAACTCCCAGGATCCCCAAAAGCGACTGTATTTGAAGATAGGGTCTTTAAAATTATGACTGCATTAATCTGAAGTCATAAGAGTGGGCTCTAAATCAATGACATCAAGAGGAAACAGACCCCAACCATTCACAAAGAGAAGATATCTTGATACAGAGGGGCAAGACAGTCATCAGCAAACCAAGGAGTTAGGCCTCAGAAAGCAAAAAAGATAACACTTCAGTGCCTGGCACAGCATTTGGAATTGCACAAAAATACATTTATATTGTTTACACTACCAGTGAGAGGTTCCCTTTGTTATGGCAGCTCCAGCAAGCAAATGCACATACCTAGGGCTCTGTCAAAATGGATTACCTTTTCCACTCCTTTGTAATGTATACTGTCTATCACAAGCAGCCTCTCGATCTGCCCTCTCATCCAGAGAGCAAACCTAAAATTCTCCACATTTGGATTTTCTTTCTCATGGAAATTTATTAGAATCTTGAGTACTTAGTAAAGAACAATCCATAAGTCATCAGTTGCTCCCACTGTTTCAAAGAACTCACTGAAATAAATTTCTGTTCATAATTTATCACATTAACTTAAGATGTGAACAAAATATAACCCCTCCTCCTGTACCCTAAAAAAATTTAAGCCCTTAAGAAATATTTTGCTTTCAGAATTTAAGGATGAAGGAAAACGTCAATTTACTAAATTCATTCACTTAGAAAATAATCACTGTTTTCTGAAAAATATGCATAGTGGATGTGAAATACAGTAAAGATGGCAAAACTAAATACTACAAATATTTTACTATTTCAAGGAATATTAGCACTCAACATTATGTACCTCAATGCCTGAAAAGCTCTAGGATTCCATTTGCATTCATACTCCTTTCGGTTTTGTGCAGATCATACTTTCCAGTGGTAATCACGACTTTGTGTCTTCAGGCTCGTTAATCTCACCACCAGCACACCCCATCAAGATGAGAAAATGCAGAAGGCTCCTATTCTGGGCTGTTCTGCACATGGTTTTTTGTTGCTAGCAACACACAAGAGCACTGCAAGCTGTTGGCCATGTTCCTGGGAGTCTGTTAACTAAATATGGCTTTCTGTTCCGATGAGTAAAATATTGTTAATAATACATATGTGGTTTTAATTAGAGCCTGCTTGTTAAGTCACTAATGAGTGAATTCAATTTATTCCATAATTTGACTCTGGCCTGCTATAGATACCCAACTATAATCGAATATTATACTCAGGCATAGCCTATGTTGATAAAAATAACTGCTAATTGAAACTTTGAACAAGTGGCTTCATCCACACTGTTCGCAATAAACAAGTGTTACTGCTCTGTTACCTTCTTAGGCATAGTTTAACGAGATGAAAGATGGTTTGTGGTTCTTGTCAAGCTGTGAACCAGTAAGATTTCGATAATTCAAAAAGTTTCAGTAATACAGAAATTTTCATAGACTATTTAGTATAAACTGTATCATGAATCTGCAAAACAAACGGGTTTTTTAAAAATATTTTTTAATGCAAAATCTCATGCGTTACAAGTAGCCTGAGGATTTGCACCTTTTTCTTCTCTCCTCCAAAACAAATCCCTCAGTTTCATCTTCACCTCTCTATGTGACCACCTGTTGTGGCTTGTCCCCTCACTGCCATCTGTCCCAGCCCCAAACTCCAGCAGGCAGGGAACCCATCATACAAGCCTTCCAGAGAAACAAGAAGGCCAGCTACAGTAGAACGAATTTCAGATGTTCATTTTCTCTCTTCCAAATCCAGTCCCCCAGTCTCACCCCCAGGGCTGTAGAAGACCACATGCTGGAGCCTCTCCACTCTCTCTGCCCTGACTCCAGCAGATCACATAGATCTCCTCCTCCGACCTTCCTCACCACTCATCTTTGTCTCAGCCCTCAATACCAGCCGACATTACCTGAGAACACATCAGCCAAGCCTTCCCCAGAAGCAAGAAGAGCAGCTGGTAGACAGGCTTCAGATTTTTACTTCCCCCTTCCATCCTCCATATCCACACTATCTGTTTTGGTCCCTATATCCTTTGCCCCTATTTCCAAGTGACTAAGTAGATCATAGTGGAACACTACTTCCTTCCCTAGTATGGACCACTCCACAGAGCCCCCCAGCCCATCCCCATTTCTATCAGCTCCGAATACCTCGAAACACATTTTACCCAGAACCCCCAGGGGCTATACTTAGAAGGATCTCAGAAGAATTTATCAGGCAAGACATAGCCACCACACTTTCTTAACAATGAGATAGAGCAAGAGAAACCAAGGAGAAAGAACACCCACTCAGCAAAGATAAGACTAGATAGTCACCACTTAGAATTAGGATCTTCTCAAACAGGAAAGCCTAGATGCCAGCGTAAAAACACACTCGATAATAGCCAAGACAGTATGTTCAGCCTGCCTATAGTAAGCCCTGAGAATGACAATACAGCTGAAGCACAAGGAAAAGACCTTAAAATAGTCCTTATGAATATGATAAAGAGAAAATGAATAAGTCCCTTATATAAATCTATAAAAACACAAATACTTGGGGGAAATAAAAAAAAAGAATTCAAAATCTAAAGGAAAACAGAACCAATAAAGAAAATCCAAATTGACTGAAATCTGAAAGTGAAAAATTTAGAAACTCAAAGAAAAATGTCTGAGGCAAACCTGGACACAAGAGATAGAAGGAAGAATCTTGGGTGTTGAAGAAACAATAGAATAAATGGATACTTCCATAGAAGAAAGTGTTAAATATAAAAATTCCTGGTGCAAAACTAATCTGAAGAGATAGGAAAGATTACTACACATGCATCAAAGAAAAATCGACCAAGAGGAGACTTAACAACTATGCCCCAAACACAAGGGTACCCAGGTTTATAAAAGGGACACTACTATAGCTTACATCACACACTGACACTGGGAGTCTTCAATACCCCATTCTCACTAACGGACAGATCACTCAGACAAAACTAAACAGAGAAATGCTGAAGCTAACTGACATTACAACCCAAATGATCCTAACAGATGTTTACAGAACATTTCACTCAGAAACAAAGGAATATTTTCGCCTCCCTACTTCATGAATCTTTCTCCAAAACTGAATACATACTCAGACACAAATCCAGTCTCAACAGATACAAAAATCTGACTAACACCTGAAAATAGCAAGAACATTTAAATCATTTGATCCTCTCTGAGTACCGCAGGCTATCAACACAGAAACAATAGAAGATGGATAACCTCATAGAAACTGAACAATTTACTACCAAATTTAAAAAAAAAATGAGTCAATATAGAAATTAAACACTTTCTAAAAAGTGATGAAAATGTATGTGCAACATCTATAAACTTACAGGACACAATGAAGAAAGTTCTAAAAGGCAAATTATGGCACTAAATGCCTATATTAAAAAATGTTTTGACAGATCTCATACTGTTAATTTAACAGCACACATGAAAGCCATAAAACAAAAATAAGAAATCATACCTTAATAGAGTAGATGGCAAAAATAATCAAAATAAATAAAAACACAGCAGCAACAGCAAAAAATACGACTCAATAAAATGAAGAGTTTGTTCTTGGAGAAAAGCAGTAAGATCAACAAATACATAAATTAATTAAAAGGCATAGAGAGAAAACTAAAATGAATAAAATTAGAGGTAGAAGGGGCACAATAGACACTGAGGAAAACCAAAGAATCATAAGGACATGCTTTTAAAACCTGTATTTCTCCAAATTAGAAACTGTAAAAGAAGTCAGTAACTTTCTAGATAGGTACCACTTACCAAAGCTAAATCAAGATCAGATCTGAAATTTTAAAAGACCTATAACATAATAAAAACAGTAATTAAAAGACTGTGCCCCCCCCCAAAAAAAGCCCAAGGCCAGATGGTTTAGCTCAAAATTCTACTGGCCCTTCCTTTCAAAGAAGAGTTACTGTCAATAGTCCTCAATTTATTTCACAAAACAGAAACAGAAGGAACAGTGGCCAGTTGTTTTATAGGCCAACAGGCATGATGATAGCCAGACTGCAGAATGGCCCAACAATATACTTAAATGACCATTCAACCAAAAGTGATCAGTGCAATCCCATCAAAATTCTAACACAATTCTTCACAGATCTTGAAAGGACAATTTTCACCTTCATATGGAAACAAACAAACAAAGAACTTAAAATATCCTGACTAATAAAAGAACTGCTGGAAATATCACCATCCCCCACTTCAAGTTGCTTTACAAAGCTTTAGTAATAAAAAACAGCATAGTACTGATAGGAAAACAAATACTTTGATCAATGGAATTTGATCAATAATTGAAGACCCAGACATAAATTCATATGCCCACAGACACCTGATTTTTACAAAACTGGCCAGAAATACAAATGTAAAAAAAAAAAAAAAAGAGTAACTTCAGCACATGGTTGGTGCTGGTGAAACTGGATGGCTACATGTAGAAGAATCTAAACTGATCCATACATATCACCCTGCATAGAACTCTACTCTAAATGGGTCAAAGACCTAAATATAAAGCCAGATACATTGAATCTGATAGAAGAGTAAACAGGGATCAGTGTTGAACTCATTGGCACAGGAAAAGGCTTGTTAAATAGAACACTGTTAGCACAAACACTAAGATCAACAATTAATAGATGTGATCTAATGAAAGTGAAATAAGTCTGTAAGGCCAAGGACATCAGCATTAAGGAAACACAGCAGCCTACAGAACTGGTAAAGATCTTTAACCAACTAGACATCTGATAGAAAGCTAATATCCAAAATATGTAAACTACTCTTAAAACTGAATGTCAAGAAAATAAACAATCCAATTCAAAACTAGGGTACAGATCTGAACAGAGAGTTCTTCAAAGAGAAAACTCAAATACCAAGAAACACTTAAAGAAATGGCCAACATCTTTAGCCGTCAGACAAATGCAGATCAAAACAACTTTGAGATTCCATCTTACACCTGTCAGAATGGCTAAAATCAATAAAACAAATGATAGCTCATTCTTGTAAGCTATGAGGTAAGCAGAACACTTATTCATTGCTTGTGGCTAGTGCAAACTCACAGAGTCATTATGAAAATCAATGTGGTAGTTCCACAGGAAGATGAGAATCAATCTACCTCAAGATTCAATTACACCACTCTTAGGCGTATATCCAAAGGACACCACCACAGACACTTTATCAACTTTTTCATTACTGATCTATTCATAACACCTAGAAACTGGAAACAAACTATATGTTCATCAACAGATTAATGGATAAAAGAAATATGGTACATTTACATAATGGAATATTATTAAGCTATGAGAAGATGAAATCATGAAATTCTCTGAGTGAAGTAACTCAAACCCATAAAGACAAATATGATATGTATTCACTTATATGTGGATATTATTTGGTAAGTCAATAAAAACAAAGCTATAATTCATGTGATCACCAATATTAGTTATAGAGCAAGGTACTAGCAGGGACAGATAGATCTCTCTAGGGAAGAAAAATAGAATAAGTAGTTATGAATAAATGAAGACATACTTGAATGAGAGGGCCAAGTAAAGAGAGGAGGGCACAAGGAAGAGAATATGAGAAGAGATAGGTAAGCTAAATGCCATTTGAGGAATCTTAAGAAAACCTAATTCAGTAGACACTTCCTAAAATATACACACATAGAAACTGTGGTCTAAATGAAATCAACTAATGGGAGAGATGGAGCCGCACTGGGCATCTCCTGTCACCAAATGATGCCTCCACTACTGACTTAATAGTATTGCTTCTCACAAACTGACTTAAGCCCCCAATTCTAAAAAGGACACCAACAAAACTCATTTAATATGGAGAAGTCAAGCTGGTTCCTAGATATAAAGCCTTCACTTCTACCTGCTAGCATCTTTGGTACAGGAAGATACTCTGCAAGCTACTGAAAGAGAAACATAAACACCAACTCAGCCATAAACTCTGCTTCCACAATAGTGTACTACCTGCAAGATCTACTAGTGCAATGGTGTCGCAACGTTGTGGGAGTAACCAATTAATATCTGATTTGACTAAAATCCACTTAATGAGATGGGACTTGTGCTGGACATTGCTTGGGTGACTAAGAACCTGAAACTGGATGTCCCAGGGACTATGAATAAAACAAACTACTAGAGTACAAAAAAAGTAGAAATAAAATAAAATAACTCCTAATTACATTCTGCAGTATCTTGCTCAGCCATCATCAAAGAAGCTTCCTCCTGCAGCAGATGGTAACAAATTCAGAGACTTAGCACCAGCATTATGCCGAGTGTGTGAGACCTTGGAACAGTCATCCCTAAACAGGATGATATACCTCCATTAAACCTTCGGAAAAGAAGAAGGGAATGCTGTAGGGAACAGAAGGAATGGAGAACACCAAGAAAACAAGACTTTCTAAGCACAACAGGACCTGTACATATATGACCTCATGGAGTCTGGAAGCACGCACAGGGCCTGCATGGGTCTGCATCAGACCTGGAAGGGCCCTAGAGTTAAGAGAGTCCTAACCCAGAAGCAATCTCTAATTAACAACAACTTGCAAATGAAAATTTAGTTTCTTTGCTGGGATACTCATTGGGAACACAAACTATTCTTCAGGGTTGGCTGCATGCCCAGAAGTAGATAACTGATAGAACATGAACTCAGCAGAATCTTTGGAGTCCCCTTGTCTCATAATGGCCATGTCGGAGTTTTTCATCTTATTTTAAAATTTTATTCTATTGTATTCACATATTTTTCTCTCATTTTACCATTCATTCCTTTGCATATATATATATATATATATATATATAATGGTTTCCACATCAGTGGGTCTATGTGTCTATATCTGTTTCTATGCTTTTCCTTGGTTCTCTCCTTCTGTTTGTCTTATCATATTGTATTTTATTTTCTTATTATTTTGCCTTTAATGACTTTTTTCTAATGAGAGACAGAAATGAGGTAGTTCTGGAATGGAGAGAAGGTGGGGGCTGTGAGGTGTTAAAGGGGAGAAAAGCAACACACCTTGTGTGAGAGAAAAACTATCTTCAATAAAGTAGATAAGATAAAGCCAATCAGTTTTGGCTAATTTGATTCAAAGTTTAAATAATAATAATTTGTAGGTTGACAAGGACAGTAAATCATAACTTCGTGTGTGTACACTACTTTAGTGTGATCCTACTTTGAAGTTTGTCTGTGTATTCCTATGGTAGAACCTGCTCTTGTTATTTTGTTAAATGATTGTTGTCAAACTGTCTCTTCAGTATTTAAATTTATACGCATATAATTCAGCTGCACTAAACACAAATAGATAATTCATGCATATAATTTAAATATGTCCCTCCCCGAAAATAACCTCTAATTTTAATCCAATTGAATTCTAGTTTCAACTTTCTCTGTGCTGCTAGCCAAAAATTTTCAATTTTACAGTTTATTCCAATACATAGATGATGGTGGAGATTTATACTACTCTATTTCAAAACTCAAAACCAAATGGTAACTAGCAATACAGTGTAATATTAATATGAGAATAGATAAGTATATCAATAAAGCAGAGAATGATCTACAAATAGTCCTGTACACTGTGATCATTAGATTTTTTTTAAAAATAAGATTCTAAAGTGATATAGTGAAAAGTCCTTTTAAAAAAGATTCTTTGGCACTGGGTATGTAGTTGAAAATATTAAGCTTTTACTAGTTTCAAAATTATATAAAAATATTCATATTAATAATCACATTCCAAATTACAAAGTCTAGATTCATCAATGTTTAAAAAATCTTTCAGGCTCATGACTTTATGTTTATGAGTTAGGCTATATTCCCAGAATAAATATGCTAAAGTCCTCACCTCCAGTAACTGTGAATATTAGTGTGTGTGATCACAGAATCTCTTCAGATTTAATCAGTCAAGCTAAATGAGGCCATGTTGGAATACTGTGAGCTCAAAACGATATAAGTATGGTATTAATAATATGATGACAAGATAGACACACTGAGGGGACCCTGTGGTGACAATGGATTTGGAAATGTCAGTAGATTGTAGTCCAGCAACAAGTGGAATCCAGGAGAGTGACTGGAAACAGCATATCTTTCAGGACCTTCAGAACTCAACCCTGACAGCGGCTGGATTTAAAACTTTGCAGAACTGTGAGGAAATAAAATTAGTTTTCCTTAAGCTACTCTGCTTGTAGTACCATGTCAATGAAATTAATATTTAGACAGACAGAATATTCTTACATGGAATAATAAAAGCATACATCATAAAAAAATTATATATATATATAATTATGTTTGTTCATGTACAGTTGCCAGAGACAAGGCTCCAGAACTAGGAAGTGCAGCTCAGAGTTAAGCAGGTACATTGCAAAAAATAAATTGACAAGAATGATTATGCGTCAAGATGCTCACCATCATGGCTCATCAGCGCATGAAATAGAAACCACAATGAGGTAGATTTTACATCCACCAGAGTTGGTGGTATTAGATGCTAGTGAAGGTGGAAGCTGCCTGCAACTCACATGACACTACTATCACAGAAAAGTGACACGTATACAGCAGTACTCCTTGCCCACAGAATGTTTCAAGACTTCCCGTGAGAGGTCCGAAGCCATGGAGAGAGTTGAATCCTATACATTTGATACGTGTTTATTTCCTGTACAAACAAACCTATGACAATATCATTTTACAAATTAGGCTAAGTAAAATTTTTACAACTAATGATAAAGTAGAATAATTGGAGTTAGATTCTGTGATAAAAGGTATGTTATTTCAGGTCCTCTCTCGAAACATCACGTTGTTCTGCAGAGCTTTGAAATATTAGTGTGTGATTAATAGTTCCTTGTTGAGAATTTTTATCTTTTTACTAAAGGAAGCACTTTACAAACTTCTCTATAGCATAGCTTAATTTTTGTCATTACATCTCTTTAGCTCTGAGGTCATTATCAACAAAAAAATAAGAGTTTCTTAAATGTAAGCACTGCAATATGTAAGTGAGTCATTAAAGGCTAGTGTATGCAGTGTGGACATGCTGGACAAAGGGATGATTCACATTCCAGGCAGGACGGAGCAAAGTGACCTGAGATTTCATCACACTACTCAGAATACTATGCAATGTAGACCTTATAAACTGTTTGTTTCTGTAATTTTCCACGTAATAGTTTCTGAATGAAGAATGAATGTGATGGAAGGTAGAGGACTCATACAATATTTTGGAAAATATAGCAAATTATAAAAGCAAATACATGCTCTCTGACGCAGTGATTTTGTTTCTAGAGAAATGAAAATACACATAACCAAAAGTAGCTTTGTGACCAAGAAAGCTTTATTCACAACTGCTAGAAAGCACACCAGCTTCAACATCCAGACTGTTTCATAGACTTTGGTTATTGATATCTACACAATTTTGAAGGGCAGCAGCTGTGGTGATGTTTCATATTTAATAAAAACAAGTCTGAAATATCAGAGAGATCTACAAACAGTCTAGGAGGATGGGGAGTGGTAATTTACACCTTTGATCCCAGCACAGGGAATATCTGGGATTAGTGATCTATGACCTTAATCCCAGCAGATCTGATTTTGAGGCCAGCTTGGTTTACAGAGGGATTTCTATGCTCCCAGGCAGGCAGAGAGGTACCAGGCCTTTAATCCCATAACTCCAGAGACAGAGATCTTTCTGTGTTTGTGTGAGTTCAAGGCTAACTACCAAACAGTAGTAGCCCACACCTTTAATCTTAACCTGGATTCGAAACAACTGGCAAAGAGGGTGTTTAAGGCAGGCAAAGAAAGACAGAGCAGGCAGAGAGAGGGTGAGGTTGAGGAAGATGGAAGACAGCTGAGTGAGATTTGACTGTGGTGTTTCCTCTCTTTGACATCAGCCTTTCCCTGAGATCTGGCTCTGAGTTTCCTTTATTTGTGCAACACGCGGCTCAAGAACAATGTCATTTCTTCTGAGGACCTCTGTCTGAACTGAAGATCTGACGATGTCTGTCTTCTTTCTCTGTATTCACATGGTATTATCCCTCCAACCCTGTGTGTGTGTGTATATGTGTGTGTGTGTGTGTGTGTGTGTGTGTGTGTGTGTGTGTGTGTGTCCAAATGTCATCTCTATAAAAGAAAAACTTTCAATACCAGATTAGGACCCATATGAAATATTTTATTTTAACATATATCTTTAAAGACTCTATCTCTAAAGACACTTACATTCTGAGGTCCTAGTTGATGGGAATCCAGTCATTAAATCTATACCATTATCTAAGTGGCCAAGAAACTTAGATTGGTAAATGAATTGTAGAACATTAAATCATGCACATTATTTAGCTGAGGCATGACGCCCATGCACCCGTTGAAACATTAGGTTAGCTATTACTATGGAAGTCTGTTAAGGTTACTGAATTTACATGCAGTTGAGTTATTGTAAAGTATACTTACCACTAAATGTATGGCTTTCATTTATTTAGTAGCTGACTTACAAGAAAAACCTTAGTGTTCCCAAATGAGGCACAAGTTATCCCTGTCGGGGCCACAGGTAATCCCTGAGTTCAAAGCCCTCCTGCCATCCAGCACTCTGAACTTCAACCTGAGTTTCCCATGAGTACTGCAGAGTCCCATGGATGCCAAGTTTTTCAGCCCTAAAATCACAATTTACTTCAAGGAAGCTTGCAAATTCAATCCTACCTCCTTCCTCTCTGAAAAATCCCGAAATGATATGGTCATGTAATGAAAATTATTCGGCCATCAAAAGAACAGAATATTCTTAAGCACAACTTGAATAAATCTGAATGCTTCTATATTAAGTAGTAAAAAATGTCACACCAGAAAATACACATTCCATCCCTCAGTTTCCCTTAAGTCCCAACCCAGAAAGGATTTACCTATAATGATAGAGATAAGAAGATTCGTATCATCTTGGGTAGATGAAAAGGAGTGAATATAGACTTGAAACTTTACAATAGAGAGAGAAAGAACTTTCTGTAGGATAGTGGTACAGAGATGTACCTTATTTGGGATGGTAGCTAAATGAGGGTGTGCCTTTGTCAAGAAGTGAGAGGTCCTTTATGTTTACACTTCATTCTTTGAAAGCTGCATATTTTTAAGAAGACTGTGAAAAACTACATATGCTCACAACTTTAAAATATGTATGTGCATTTATTTACTTAAAATATATTTTTTTATAAAGTAAGTAACTTTCAGTAGCTAAGTATTTTCATGATTGATTTAACATCAAACCCACCCCCAGGTTTCCATTCCTTGTCCTGACTAAAATGATTAACCAGTAGAGGGCACCCTTAAGTCACCAGGATGAGGCCAGTTCTAAACAAGCTTCTTTAGCTGGTGGTAAATTCATCACCACAACCCTAATCAGGCTTAATATAAGTAAGTAGTTGAGTCACAACTACTCATGATGTTTTTAACAAATGATTGCAGTTAAAACTTACCATATTCAGGGTAACTATATCCTGACTAATTCATTTCCCAGTTGAATTATAAATTCCTTACAAGCTAAGGTTACGTGTCTCCATAAAGATTTAAGATGGGCTACATAAACATGTTTGTCAGTTTCATTTGTTAATAAATAAGGTTTTGTTTTGTTTTCCCTGGAAAATGTTAATTCTCTCTACCCCCAAGAAATATTCAGTACTATACCTCTAAGTTAATTTATGATTTAACCTCAGGTTTCTGTTGTGATTATTGTGATGTTTTCCTGGGGAAATGACAGTATTTATTTTAAAATATACAGTAAAAAGAATACACACAGAGAAGATGAAGACAGTGATGGAAAATGAAGATGAATAAAAACAGAGAAATTGACAAAGCTGGACAAAGAGGATGATGTAGAAATAATAAGTACATAAAGTCATACATTTAAAAAGATCTTGGGGGCTGGAGAGATGCTCAGTAGTTAAAAGCACTTCCTTTTCCTTTCAGAGGGTGTGAGTGTGTTCCCAGCCCCACACCAGGTGCTCAAAACAACCTGTAACGCCAGCTCCAAGGGATCTTATACCCTCTTCTGGTCCAAACAGGCATCTGCATGGACACAACACAAACACACATAGACACACAGGCGTACAGACAGACAGACACAAATCTGAAATAGAAGACTTAAAATTTATTCTTCAAAATTTGGGCAAAAACATTGATGTCTCTGAATGACCTAAAATTTGAGGTAAACATAAATTAATAAATAAATAAATAAATAAATTAATTAAACAAATTAATAGAATCATTAATTAAAATTTCTAATTACATTTTTGAAATAAAAATATCAAAAGCAAAGCAGATCAATAATTTGTTAAATTGTACTACTTTTATGTTCTATCCCATGTTCTTTCCAGGTTGTACTTTGTAGTTCTCCAGTCACAACATTTAATTACTTCTATTGCTGAAGAATCACAGTTCTTCTAGAGGAATTATATGCCTGAACAGTCCTTTTAGTCCTCTGGGATGCTTTTGAATATGTTTTAATGGAGGGCCAAATACTATAATCCCTCTGGATCTACAATTTTTCACCCATAAATACTGAGGAAAAAAAAACCTAATGCAAATCATGCCATAGGTGTTTTTACTTGATTAACATTAACATATCTTGTATAGCCACTAAAGAAAGTATGCAATCTGGAAGAAATTTAACTATGGGACTTCTAGAGTTTGTGCATCCATGTTCTTTACAAATATATAGAAAACATTTACATATGAAATAATTCATGTATCCATCACTCTCCATAGCTTACACCTATTAGTGTAACTTCCCTTCTTTGTCACTGTATTACAGGTCATCACATGATTCCTGGGAAATAATATTCTTCTGCTATTACTCTCAGTAAACTAATAAAAAATGGCACGGAATTTAAATAATGATCTTGTGATTTCCCTGGAGGAAATGAACTTATATGTAAAAGCATTGTTAGCCTCTAAAGCCACACCCTCCTCTGAGCACTGACATCAAGTCCCATTTAAAGCAGGACTTCTGCTTCTGAATCCCCCTCTCTCTCCCTTTGTCTTCTCTTGGGAGGCTCATATTCCCCTTTTCCTGCCCTCCCTCTTTCTCTCTCCCCCTTTCTCGGATTATTATAGTCATTTCTGCTATTATAATCATAACCTTTCTGTTAATCATAACCACACCCATCTGACAATAAAGCTCTTTTCAACATAGAAAGTTTTAAGCCATCTCCTGCTATCAGCCGCCGCCTTCTGCAATATTTCCATGTGCATCCGTAGATGTCCGTGACAAGATAACTGGGTAAACGTGAATTATACCAAAATCCACACAAAATCCTAAAAAGTATAACATTAGTAGAGGAATTACTATTTTAGTTTGAACTTTACTAATGAGAATTCTTGGACTTGTGAGTTTTAAAGATAATTTTAAAAGCTTTGATATAATATTCAAAAATGTTTGACCAAATAGTTCCTTAAATATATTGTGTTTTCATTAGTTACTATTCAGTTATCAATAAGAAAGGAAGACAGAAAGAAAGAATTAAAATTGAAAGTATATATATATATATATATATATATATATATATATATATATATATATATATATGTCTTCTTGGGACTAGAAAAAAGGATGTATCTCAATAGTATAAAGAAAATAAAAAAAACTGACACTTTTCATTGCGTATTTCAAAGTTACATAAGCCACTCATACTAAATTAATAGGTTAGTATTTTTAAGTATGTTTTTAATTGAAATAGAATTATCACTTTTTTCACTCTCTGCTTCCCATCCAGCTATTGCCTCCTCCAGCTTCTGTGTCTCAGTCACTCTGAGGTCAATAGTCTCTTTTCTTTATTATTATTACACAGACACACTCACACATACACAGACACACACACACAGACACACTCACACACAGACACACACACAGACACACACACAGACACACTCACACAAACTCACACTCAGACACACACACAGACACACTCACATACAGACACACACACAGACACACTCACACACAGACACACTCACACACAGACACACTCACACACAGACACACTCACACACAGACACACACACACATACACATGCATGCACAACATACACACACACACACACACACACAAATAAAAATAAAAGCAAATCTTAAAGACTTTATCCTCCAAAATTTTGGACATAAGCATTGAGCTCTCTGAATGATTTAAAACAAGATAAATATTGACATTACTTATTTTATCCATCAAATATTGTCACTAATTAAAATTTCTATTTAATGTTTCTAAAGAAGAAAAAATGTCAAGTACTCTTTAGAACACAGTCTTTGATCCTCAGCGCAATAAAGGTTATTTGACTGTGTTGAGCACTTCAGTAACATGCATATATGTATATGTGAATATAAGATTATATTTGTGTAAATATAAAATATTATTGAGGATTAATGTAGGTGAAATTGGGTAGTAGTTATCTTCAAAACATTTATGTTTAATATAAATATCTAAATATAAATATACAAGTAAGTGAATCACAGAACTACTGCTCCAACTAAAAGGAAAACTATGCTGGATAAGATATGACTGACTCCTCTGAGAAACTTGACATATTTTTATTGAGCCTTTACTATGTACCTAATATTCTCTCTTAGTAATGCATGCTTTTTATGTGTGAGTGAATTTATAATATTTCACAGAAATACAATATGTAGAGCAATGCACAATGGAGAACAGTCAAGCATTGTTAATATAATATAGTCAATTAAAAATTGCATAAAGTCTGAAAGGGTAGAATAATTCAGCAATACTCTGTGGGACACTGCCCTCCCTATATCACTTATATTGAGTAACCACAATGAAAGATTTCAAGGTCAAGTAAAACAACATTTATTAGAAACTTTAGACACCCGATGTACATAAGAGAAATGAAATTGGACCAAGTAAAGAAGGGCATAAAAAGGCATGTGGCCTTGTTAGCTTTTTGCCATCTTGACACAAGCAAGAGTCAGTTGAGTCATTCTCAAAGCTTTGCAAGAAGCTTCAAGTCCAATTGAGAAAATATCCCCAGTAGACTGGCCTTTGGAACATCTGTTTGATTCATGACTAGTGTAGGAGGGTCCAGCTCACTATGGGTGATGCCATCCCTGGCCCAGGGGTTCCAAGTTGTATAAGATGATAGGCCAAGCAGGCCATGAGGAACAAGCCATAAGCAACATTTCTCAATGGCTGCTTCTAATTCAGTTCTTGCCTCCAGGTTCCTACCCTGAGTTCCTATGCCCTTACTTAGAATTTGATTTGAAAGATGTAAAAAGAAATAAACTCTTTTCTCCACAAGTTGCTTTTAATTATAGTGTTTAATTAAAGCAATAAAAACATAAGGAGCACAAAAGTAAGAATACAAAGCTAAATTAATATACAAACACCACAATCATAGTGTGGCTCCTCAGTATATACAAGTTTTAATAACACAAAAGATTTCAATCTGAGTGCCTCAAGAAAGCTGGTCATTCATTGATTAACTATGACATGCAGTGATCTGTGATTCCAGTATGTGTATATGAGAAGCACAGCTATGGATCTTTACCAGAGCTGTTGTGTGTTGTATGGAGGCCCATTTAGGAGTGCACTATTCAAGAAAATGATAGAAATGTTGCTCAAAGCTTATTAACTTGGGGAACTGTAAGACAGACCTATTACTATATATTTGCTTTAAAAATAGGTGATTGGCAGTACTCCACCACAGCTCCCAATTCAAGCTGTTGTAGATGCCAGAAAATATGTCTGCTACTACCAACTAAAAGGGGCACCAGCCCAGAGTGAGAGTAACACAAGACTGCTAGTGTATTGGCCCCTGCCACCAGTTCTTTCTCTGTCCAAAGAACAGAGATGGGAGATAAACCTTCACAGACAAAGCTGGAAGACTGTCTGAGAAAGCTTATTGAGTTAATTTACGTTTTTTTTTATTATTATTATTCAAGAACAAGGCCCTATTCTTTACACTGATGTATCTTCAATGAATGATCCTTCAGTCTTTTTTCTGAGGAGTTCTCTATGAAGCCACCCACGGAGATTGTATACGATATTCTGGTGGCAATTGTCCTTGATGACCTTCATGTGAAGTCGAGCCACCAGAATAAATGTGATGTGAACATTTGGTCTTCCACAGCTTACTAGATCTTGCTGTTTTTATGTTATTTTCCTTCTGAGAAATTTGAATCTATAAAAAATAATTGGTCTCATGGATGTTAGTGGCACATGCCTTTAACTCCAGTACTCATCAGTCAAAAGACTGGTGGATCTCTAGGAGTTGGAGGCCAGCCTGGTCTACAGAGTCAGTTCTAGGACAGCCAGGCCTA
Organism: Phyllotis vaccarum; assembly: GCA_033318265.1. Lineage (NCBI taxonomy): Eukaryota > Metazoa > Chordata > Mammalia > Rodentia > Cricetidae > Phyllotis > Phyllotis vaccarum. The sequence goes on from JARWLC010000016.1 coordinate 10,998,095, forward strand.
CTCAGTGAAACCCTATCCCCAAAAATATTTTAGAAGTTAAATTCAGACAGTAATTCATCAAAGAAGAAGAATGAATTCCATCCTCTCACCTATAAATGAAGGCTAAATACAAAAAAAGAAATTATTTAATTTCCACATCTCAACCTCTTCAGTGCAGTTTCTGAAGCCAAATAGCCCAGGGAGGAAGCTTGTTGTGAATGCCCATCTCACATACTGTTCCAGCCTTCTTGGACCAAAAGTTTGGGAGGTGGATCAGTTTTAATAACTTACTGTAACTCTTAGAAACACTGAAGTTTATAGAATAATTTAATTGTAAAATTACCACTAGACATTAGATTCTGGATATAGAACCAGTCTTTTGAGTTAAGACGTTAAGATATTTAAAAATACAAAAATAATCAATTAACACATACAATTAATACATTAAATGTAATAATGTAATTCACATACATATATGTCTTTGTGTGTACACGTTCACGTGTGTGTGTAAGGTCTTCACATACATTCTGCCAACTCCAATTCAACCAACCAACCAGACTTAGACAGTAAGTTATACCTACAATAGTCATATTCTTTCAGAAGTGTCAGAACACTGCTAAATATGAATTAAGAATATCTCTGAAAAGTGAGTGGTTGAGAAGTCCCTGTTCCTTCTCTTTCCAAAAAAAAAAATAACTATACAATAAAAGCATAACATTTGAGCACTTGATTATTTTAATCAAGTGACAATCATTGATAATAACTCGCCTTTTGGCTCTTTCTATATCCTGTTGTTGAGGGTGAAGGAAAGGCAGGCCTGTGGAGTTGCCTAAAACTATAGTCTGCAATGTGCACTTTGTTATTTTTTATAATCTCCTTGAACCTCAGTTTGTCCTATTTCTTTAACTGAAAAATTAAGTAACACACTATGATAAGGGGGTGTTTGACACAAATGAAGTACTCGACAGATTTATAGTTCATTCTTCTAATTGGTCTACATTACAGTAAATATTAGTCCTTGGCTTGCTTCCTTAGACCGAGAACTAACATAAAAATTAACTTTGCACCTACATCCATGGAGTGATGCATTTAAGGAGGTGCTGATTTGAGGAAGTCCATAGCTCTGGATCTCATTCCGAATTTCCAGCTCTTCCACAAAACCACTCTCAGCTAAAAAGATTCAATTCCACTACCCATGACTGGAGTTTCCTAACTTCTGAAATAGAATATTCATGCTGTTGTCAGTGATAAGACTCTACTGCTTATTAGATGTCAATGAAATGGGAGAACAGGAAAAAGAGAAAATAATAAAGAAGAAACAGCAACATGGGAGTCAAGGAACATAAAGACAGAGAGAAAGACAGAAACAGAAAAATGGAAACAAGAAGTAGCTAGCTTAATTTTTATTTTGTATTGAAAAATGAAGCCATATTCATTTCACCCTGGGCACTGATGCACACATACATATGAATTAATAAACAAAGACCAATGTTTAACTATTTAAAGCTAAGAAAAAACAATCAATGCTCTTGATGTTTGTATTAAAAACATCTTAAGACTCCTTAGTAATATTTGAACGAAAAGAGACATTTAAAAAAATAGAAAAAAACTCAAATGAAAACTGTCCTAAATTTACATTTTCTCTGTAAAGGCTATTTACAGTGTCACATACACTGCAGGTCACTGTTTATCACGCCACATGGTCTTACACCACAAGTAGGCTCAATGCTCAGATTCCAATCAAAGTGACTTTCTTCCTTATCTACTTTATCCTCTCATTTTATTCCAAAACCCACCACTGTAGGTAGAGTTCCTCTGTGCCTTGGCAGCCACTTCCAAATAACTATTCAGAGGCTTATTATTAATTACAGTTGCTCAGCTGATAGCTCAGGTTGGTTCCTAGCTAAATCTTTTATTTTAAAGTAACCCATATTTTTTATCTATCTTCTGCCATGTGGCAGTATTTTCTTTAAATGCAGCACATTCATTCTGCATCTTCCTGTTGTTTGCCACTCCTAAGACTCTTCCCTTCTTCCTCCCAGTGTCCTCTGTCTGGCTGTTCTGCCAAACCTCCCGCCTAGTTACTAGCTAGTCAGTTCTTTTATCAAACCAATCAGAACATAGCTTGATAAAGACACATATTCACAGTGTACAAAAAGATTATTCTATAACATTTCTTCCTTGTTGCCTACTTTAAAAAGGTTTATCTTTAACATAGCAAAACTATGTGACAAAAACACTTATAAAATATGAATTACAGATATGATATCTAGCACAGTATTTGGCAAAATTAGAGAAAATCTCTATTATCTATCTCATCCTTGTGAGTTTAAAGTTTTATACCTAATTTACTTTTTTATCATAACCAAAGAAAACTATAAGTTTAACTATTCGGTATTTAACTCCCTCAAAGACTCCAGAAGGGTGTAATGTTACCTAATGACAGGGACATCTGGATGCCTGGACAGTCAACTGAAGTTCCTCTGCAACATGGGGGCATCCATCTTCAGCCTTCAGGCATAGGATACCTGGCAAACTTTTCTGTGAAACAGAAGAAAAGTTTGAAGTACAGTCCCACCCTGTCTTGGCAAAGATCACCAGTCACTTTTCTTTGTGTCCTGCTTGTCCAGTTTGGACAGCAACCACCTATTCAAGTTCATTCACCCTCACTAAAGAGCAATATTAGTTTTCTTGATAATTAATTAAAATAGTTAATTCACCTTGTGTCTACATTCTTATCAATACAAAGTAGAATACATGATTTATAATCTCAAGAATCATTTTTATCATTTTAGTTAATGTACAATTAGATCAGTTTTCACTATTTTTTCTGCTTCCAACCTCACCCATACTTTACTGAGAGCCTCTTTTCCACTGACTATTGTTACATACATAGGTATACATACCTGTGTATGTATAAATATGTGTGTATATGTGCATATGTACACATTTGTTTGTATGTGTGTGTATATATGTGTGCATGCATGTATGTGAGTGCATGTGTGTGTGTGCATGTATGTATTTGAGTTTGTTTTAATGTGTATGTAGTTTCAGAACTGACTGCTTTGTGTTAGCTAACTAGTTCATTGTCTCATCTCTGGGAAAGGCTAGTTATCCTTCAAAAAAAAGTCTATGTTCTTTATCTTTGTGATTTCCCCCGTCCTCACTATGATGTCTATTAATATTGTCATTATCATGGTCTTGTTTATACAGCCATTTCTAAAAGAGATAGTCTCAAAGCAGAGTTTCTGGTATTCTGGCTTTTACAGTCTCCCCACTGCCTCTTCAAGGATGTTCTTTGAGCACATGCAGGGGCTGTGATGTATCCACTGGTCTGGGGTCCCATGTCTTTTTTATTTCTGCATTGTATTCATTTGTAGTTTTTTGAAACAGTTTCTGTTTGCCATCCAGAAAAGCTTCTTTAATGAGAGGTGGTAACTACACTTATATGTCGACATATACATTCTAAATCTTCTGCTTATAACTACATTCAAGAATCTTTTTAAGTGATAAAGTTTGTACTGTGCTGGAGTGATTTAAAAATATCAGGCACCAGTTTGGTATCAATCACCTTACAGAGGAATTTTCTCCTTTTTCAGAATGTCTGAAGTCATTTCTAGTTTCTAAGAACAAAATAGTTTATTTTTACATTGTGTTAGGACTTTGGAAACCAAAGATATGTATTAGACTTCCTTTAAATGCATTTAGTAATCATTGCCAAGATTTATGTCAGTGTCTCTTTGCTATGATGACTCCTTCTGATTCACATAATGTGCTGCATGAATCTCACCAGTGATTGTGAAATATTCCCTCTATTATTTTAATTATTTAAATAATGATTTAAACATGATATTTTAGAATATACATAAGTGGTTTTATAAATGTTAAAACCCATGTGTATAATTAGATAGAAGAATGTATGCTTATGTATAAAGATACAGATTTGCCACTGTGATGGAAAGAATTTGAATTTACTGGTACTAACTTTTTCAGACACTAAGTTCAATTGCTATAAATGCATCCAGTTAAATATATAAATACAATTATTTTAATTGATTTATTTACTTTATGTGTATGAGTGGATTTTCTGCAAGTATGTCTGTGCACCACATGTGTGTCTAGTATCCAGGAAGGCCAGAATAGCATATGGGATGATGTGGAATTAAATTTATGGATGGTGTGAACTCTCATATAGGTTGTAGGAAGATCAACCAGTGTTCTTAACCCCTAAGCCATATCTCCATCTCTTACAAACACAATAGTTTTAAAAGAATAGAAAGAAATGTTTCTGTGTATTAAGTGCATATTATGTACGTGGTTTCAAATCAAGTGTTTTATATTTGTCATACCTGTTAAAGTTCTACAGCATTCTAAGTCAAATCCTGTGGTTCAGACTGGATGTGGAGTTATCCTGTCAGTAATCCAGTTTCCTGTGAAAGCAAAGGCACCTAAGTCAACAGAGAAGTTCAAACATTCCATGTCTAAGGACAGGTAAAGCATAGTGCATGTTATGTCTCTACAAGATACCTTTGAACTGACAAGCCTTACTTTTTACTTATAACTCAGGAAAACAAAACTACCTTCTGTCGTGAGAATGAAGAATGAAAATAAAAAACAAAAAATAAACATAACCAGCAAGAAGAGACTAACTCAGTGTTTCTTTACTTTTTCCAAGGCCTCCTTTTCTCCAGGTACAATTGCCTTCTAATCCCTTGATGTCAAAAGTTAACTAATCAGTGAAGCTAAAAGAACAGCTTGAGTGACTATATGGTGTAGCAGTGAGGTTTCTTGGTCCCAGGTGGCCAGAGATCCAGACCCACAGACCTTCACCCCCGACCCCTTACCACCCACAGCTGCTTTGGCCCCCAAAAATGTCTCAGATGCTTATATTAAGTTCATGCTGTTTGGCCTATGGCCAGGCACATTGCTAGCTTGCTCTTACATCTTAACTCAACCCATTCTCACTAAACTGTCTGCCACATGGCCCGTGGCTCACCTGTGTTCCTTACATGCTTCTTCTTGGGCAGCTAGATCAGTCTGTCTCTGACTCCACCCTGCTTCTCTTACCTATGTTGTGATTTCCCCTCCTACTTTTTCTATGGTGCCTGTCATGGGCCAAAACAGCTCCTTTATTTAAAGATTGATATTCACAGCATACAGAAAAACATTCCCACATCAATGTGGTGATATCATTTAACATATGAAGATAATTGCTGGTGGCTGTGTCAGAGAAGCAACAGGTGGCAATTGAAGTTGAAGGTGTCAGCCCAACAGGAGGCAACTCTCTGATGGGTCAGAAAAGGCCCAGAGACCACAGATCCTGGAATCTTTGTTTTTGTTTTTGCTGTGTCTTTACATGTTTGCTTCTGCTGTCTTTCTTTATCTGGCATGGTGTGAATGGTTTGGTGGAGAACCCCACTGTCTGTAATATAGTGTGTTTATTTCATGCAAACATCCCATTCTACTGGGCAATTTTATCTGTGGATTGTCATGAAGATGATTCCTCCCTCAGCTGTATGACCTTATTGATCATAATAATGATAGTATGTACAGCATTTTGATGAATAAAAGTCAATAAAAAAAATGTCACATGAGTAGAGCCTATAAGTTTTACCTAAAGAGCTGCCTGGACTGCAGTTCACATTAATGGTTAAGGAACATTGTAGTAGGAGGTTCTGGCCAAGTCTAGCTCAGAGATCTGAACCAGTAGTCCCAAATAATCACACAAAGTCTTATATTAATTACATGTTGTTTGGCCTATGGCTCAGGCTTATTACTTGATAACTCCTATACTTAAACTAACTCATGATTAGCTAAGTGGCTTATAACCTTTTCACAGAGCAGCATTTTTGTCTTCTTTCCCCTGTATTTGCCTGGCATCTCTCCTCTGTTCTTCTTTCCAGAGTTTTCTTACTCTGGTACCTCCACTCATACTTCCTCTCTGTCTTCTGGCCAATCAGCATTTTATTAAACTAGCAGGAAGGACAAATATTTACAATGTACAAGAGTCCCACAGTAGAAAACAATTGAGTCCTTATCAGTCAAGCCAGCTCTAATTCTCTTAATATTGAACAATGCAGTCACGGGTTTTGGTGTGCTTAAAACAAATCCTTAAAATAACTTCAAGTTAGATCAGATGCTTTGATAATAGCTTTAAGATGAATAACCCCAGAAAACAATCTAAAGTTAATAAGGACACAGTGCTGAATAATAGATTTATTAGATTAGGATCAAAACACAAAACAGCACAATTGTTGCTCACTGATATACTTTCCTTGCTAGGTTTGGTTAATAATCAAAGATGATGATTAATTACTTGTACCCATTCCTGCACTTAATCTTTTGAAATGAGAAAGTATTGATAAGTGGGTGCGCATCCTAAAGATTTAAAGTACAACTGACTGTTTTTATGTATAAAAGTTTATGTTTGTGATTCTTTCAAAGATTCCTTATAAGATTACCTTTCAAAATAAGTAATAAAGTTGTTGATTCTTTCTTTGTGTCTGCAATATGCAACCTGCCAACCAAAGAGTTGGCTGACAAAAAGTATTTTCTGCTTGGACATGTTCTGTTAATCCATAACAAACTACTTAGATGTTAATGTTTGTGGGCTATCAGGGTGACTTTGTTTTTAACGATGTCTTCATTATAATCATTCACTTGAAAAACAAAATGTAACCACAATGTGATTCAGGTATTACCTGAAAGATTTTGTTGGGGGTGTATAAACTATGGGAAAAAAGTATAAGTATGAAAAAGAAGGATAGAGAATGAAGATGGAAGTCTTCAAGAGAGAGTGTGGGAGTCTTTTTCCCTAACCCCCTCAGATAGAAAAGTCTTAGTAAGCACCAACAAAACTGTGAATTTGTTTTGAGCCCTGCACTGCTGAAGGCTAATCCTCAGGAAGCAATAGATAATCAGACACAATGTGCTTAAAGCCATGAACACAACAAAAGAGTGGCAAGCATCTTACAAAAACCATCCTAAGTTCCTTGTGCTTTCTACAGTACCTGTCTATGTCGTTTATCCTAGATTAAAATGAACCTATTATCCACTATCCAAAGACTCTCCCATTCTAAACTTAACCTTGACTTCTTCAATATATATGTATTCTGTTGAGGTGGGCCCATGTGTATGTACATGATGACAGACTGAAAAGGAGCCCATGTGTCCTATTTAAAGGCTGTAGTTATGACAAAAAGACTTGCTGATCCCAGCATGGCATGGGAATGGAAGCTATATCCTGGGATTTTGGTGGTGGAGACATGAAGGTCAAGAGTTCAAGATTACCCTCAACTGCATCAGGGTTTTGAGCCTTGTCTGTGCTATCTTATCTTTCATTGTTGATCCTATCTTGCCAATTATGTTGCAAGAAGGGATAGACATCTGATAAGTGGCATGAAAAATGCAAAGTTTTAAAGCATTAAAGAAGGTAAACACAGCACCAGATTGTTCTACCCATGTCAATGTACAGGATTAGGAAGATATATACTCCAAAATGTAATAGCATCTTTGTAAGACCAAAGTAAAGGAAACAGAGAAATATGCAATTCTTTTTTTCTATGGCTTTACTCACTTGTTTTCATTTTAAGTTAGCTTTAGAAAGGAAACCTGAATGGTGCTGTGCCAGCATGTAACCCTTCTTATCTTCTGAAGTTGAGGTCTCATGAACAGGTGCTTTGCAAATATTTGTCAATTGATTTGCTTATTTTAAGACTGCTATTAATTTCTCTACTTTCTAGATAAACTTCCTCAGTTTTCTTTTCCTTTTCTTAAACGCTGCCTGTGAACATTTCCTGAGTGCCTACAGTCTCCCAGTTTCTTTGCTAAAGATGATGAAAAACAGTCACTGCCTTTGAAGAACTCAAAGCATGGGATTGGACAAAGGCATGTCATGAAATAACTCTTTTTGATGGTGTGTAAACATTACATGGTAAGTGTTTGTTTTAAAGTGGTGTTGACTTTTCTCCAAAACTACCACATTTCACATTGCCACAAAAGGACTCAGAAGGTTTTGAAAAAAATTGCAGCTGCTGGTAATGATAAATACAAAATGCTAGACATAATGTATGAGAACGGATGTAAGTGGTTTTGTAAGGCCCATGTGGTTATGTGGGACACGCATGTTGAACAGAGGCAGAGACACTTCACCTAATACTTCCTTTTCAGCTTGCAGATATAAATGAGGCTCTGTGGAAGTCACTGCTTCCGGAACAAGAAGGCTGACTAACCAGCAAAGCTCCGTGTTGCTCATCTCAGCATTAGTTTACTTTTCTTGAGACAATATATGAGACTCTTGTAAAACACAGCAAAGGAACTTGGGTCAACCACATTAACGAGGGTATTTCTGTAGGCTGTGTCAGGGATCCTGTCCGCTAAAATTTAAAACAAAACAAAAGATGTTGGCTTTCAAGAATGGAGTCTCTCAGCGTGTGAGATCAAGATCACAGAACTGAGACAAAAGTGATTCAGCAGCTTTTGTTGAAGCTGAACTCCCTAAATGGTTCCACACAGAATTGTATGCTAAATATCTTCTGTTAGCACAGTGCTGCTTTAGATGTTTAGATGAGAAGAGAGAGAAAATGGGCTTCAGAGCCTTAGAGAATTTTCAACCAGCTAGCAAAGTAACTTTTAGACCAGAGAGAGAGAGAGAGAGAGAGAGAGAGAGAGAGAGAGAGAGAGAGAGAGCAAACCTGCTGAAAGGCAGACCAGTGAGTGACCAGGGCTGATAACCAGAGATCTGTGTGTAGTTAGGAGCAGTACCAAAGAATTTGAGCAATGCATAAACAAACTACTCATGATTGAGGTTAGAAGAAGAACCCAAAGGTGAGAGTTCTGGGAATGAGGAAAGACGGAGGAGCAGAGGTCTAATAGAGTGGAGGCTTTAAGGGTTTGGAGAAAACAACCGGACTGGTGTGACTATAGATATGTGACCTGGAGAGGAGAGAGGGCTTAAGGTGGTAGTTCGGGTTGAATCAAAACACAGCATTGGCACAAAACCAAGGAGTTGACACCTCCTCCAAAAGATTATAGTGGGCAACTGGATTAGTGCCACCAGTACAAGAAGTCTGCAGGTAGCATGCAGGAGTCAGAATTAGGAAAGGAGCCTTGGGAAAAATAAAGGAGCTCCATTAGACCAAGGGCAGCATTTCTATTTCTTCAAATAAGTACATTTTGGAGTGTGTGTGTGTATATATATGTATTTGTTATGATTTGAGATACTCTTTGTATGAATTATATTTCACTCTACACTAAAATAAATTTATTATGACCGCCGACTATAAAATGTTAATTTCTTCAGAACTTTCTTGTTTTCAAGTGAGAAATTTCCTCCTCACTTTTCAGAATCCATGTTTTCTCCCAATTTCCCTTTTGAATTTTTTGAAACCATACAAAGAAAAAGACATTCCTGTAAATATGCTCTTTCCAATGGCAATGTTTAATAACATTGATTGATTGATTGATTGATTGATTGATTGTGTGTGTGTGTGTGTGTGTGTGAGAGAGAGAGACAGAGAGAGAGGGGGGAGGGGAAGGAAGGGGAGGGGAGGGGAGAGAGAACATGCATACATGTGGAAATCAGAGGACTTTCATCCCAGGAATCAAATTCAGGTCCTCAGGCTTTTCAGCAGGTATCTTACCCACTGTGCCATCTCACAGAACCACAATGGCATTCTTTGCAGGACCTCAGTACATCAGTACACTCACTGTTTGAGAATGGCTCTCAGCTGGTGGACTGCAGAGTTAGATCATGGTCTCTGTACACTGCACAACTTCCATGCCTTGTCGCAAAATACTCAGTCAACTATGATGGATCAGTGTCAGTCATAATGTGTACTATAAATTTTGTTTCTTGAATGTTACCTTTTTGGGCCCATACAATATTAAAAGCCACCTTGTGAGGTTTTGAAAACTGTGTAATCAAAAAATTACATGACTTGCTACATTATGTACTACACGGATATTATAATAATATTGAGATAAACAGCACAGGCAACTGCTAGAAGTTTCAACTCTTAACCTAGGTATGATTAGAGCCAATAAAAATTTGCCTATTAACAATTTAGTTAGATTTTAAAGCACTCAGAAGGCTGACATATATTCAGGGCATGGCTAAAGGTTCATCTTTACATGGTCACTGTCTACAGGGTCACCAAAGTCATGTCTAACATAATGCTACCCTGCTTTGGTTCTGAACTAGACTCTCACACATTATTCCTTCAGATCTTACTCAGACTAAACAGGCAGGGACTCACCAGAATCATTTTGGGGGGACTGAGTCACATGGTCTCATGATAGAGCATTTATTAATTTTTAACACTAAACAAATATAATTTTTAACACTAAGTCATCCAAAGAAAACTAAAACCCACAAACAATACATTCCATGCCTAGTAATACCAATTTATAGCATGAGAGTATATGTCCATGATGTACCTTCTGGTGTCCATGAACCTGTGTACACATGTGAAGAAGCTAGATGTTAACATCTAGAATTTTACTTAATTATACTCACCATTATTTTTCCGGACAAGATCTTTGACTGACCCCAAAACTCACTAATAAAGCTATGCTGATTGGCCACTGATCTCAAGAGATCTGCCTTGTTTCCCTACCCCTGCCTTTTTGCCCAACACGGGGTCACACATGTACATTGCTGGGCCTGGTTTCTACAGAGTACAAGCAGACAGGAAGTAGGGGGAGGGCAACCAGACTAGGAAAATTCTGGGAAGAGGAAAGGCAGAGAAGAGATGCCAGGCAGATGCAGAGGAAGATGAGAATGCTCCACTGAGAAAAAGGTACCAAGCCACATGACTAAACATGGATAAGAATCATGAGTAAATTTAAGCATAAGAGCTAGTCAGTAATATTCCTGAACTACTGATCCAGCAGTCACTATAATATTAAGACTCTGAGTTAATTATTTCATAAGCAGCTGTGGGACTAGCCAGGTGGGACAGAGAAACTTCTAACTACATTCAATTTATAATGCCTGGAGACAGAATATAAAACACCATAAATTTCCAAACTATTGTGTTGTTTACTTTCAAAGTTAAAAAGTTCTCAGCATATGAACATATGAACGTCCCAGTGTATTTTGCTTTATATACCTAAATGATTCCTGAAACACATCAAACGCTAGGAACATTATCAGACTCTGACTACAAATGAACTGACTACATATGAATAGCAGGGAGATACAAAAATATAAGTAAATGAGTGCCTATATATACACTTACAGTTTTTAGAACTGGAGTAGGTGTTAAAGTAAGGACTCAGTGGAAGAAAGGTCTATGTAACAGAGAAGTTAAGCAGAGGAAGTGAGACTTAGTGTGAAAATCGAAGAATAGGAAAGAATGAATCAAGCAGAAGGAATGGAGTATAGTGGTGGGCTAACTTGTGAATGTGGAACTTCATACTTAGGAACATTTTAAAGGTTAACACCTAGGACATAACAGTCAACAGTACAAAGAAGCAAAAGAGCCAAGAGCAATTACAGAAAACAAAACTAAACTCCAATTTTCTTTATTCTTAGTCCCTTGGGCATCGATAATTGCTCGGCAAGTGTTTTTAAACTCTTATAATGACTCTATTGATTTTCAAAGTATAGTCACAAAACCCAGAGACAAACGATCTTAGAAAAAGAGACGATCACACATCTCTTACTAAGTTTCAACAGTACTTGTTAAGGACCAGGACAAAAGGGATTTCTGTGGCCACTTTTGGCTTTATCAACAAATAATTTGGTTTTGTCGTTGACCCACGGCAGTGCTCATCAGATGGCACTTTCATTGGCTGATTAAGTAACTATTGCCTTGATTATCAGCACTGACAGTGGGTAGATCAAAGACATAAATTCAGAAACGATGGGGTCCATCATTTACTTCCTATGTGTTTTTAATAAAATTACTTAAACACTCACATTTTTCAATATTTTTTATATACTTAATGTGGTATCTGTTAACTTAGGGCTTGTTTAAACCACTAATAAGAAAACTTAAAAGTGAGAAATAGTCCTTATAGTAGTGGATACAGACTGAGTGCTCAAATGTCACTTCAGGGAGTCAAATCAGAACGACCAATGCATTCTCCTGTAAGCTTATGTAGGACTAGGCATTCAGCATTAGCTGTTCTTATATTATACTGTGTGGAAAACAAGTTCATAAGTCTTAAAGTTTCCAGCCACTAAAAATGGATATTTCTGTTTTACCTTCGCTTTTCCAAACAGCATCTGAGAGCAACATGGCATAGACCGTAAGCCAGAAAACTAATACAATTTCTGCCACCACCTAATACAGCCTTTCCAAATCTCTTCTCAGCTTTCCAGTCAGCCAGCTCTAAGGTGATGGTAAATCATGTAGTTTTCCTCTTACACAATCACATTGACCTTTACCCTTTCTACAGAAGTTTGTGTATCCATATTTGAAGAACTGTGATGTTTAATTTTTTCCCACTGACTAACCAGTGACTGCAGAGACATGAGGTCGGGTGAAATGCCAAGAAAGAAGAGGAAGGAAATGAACTTTCCCTATATGTTATTATTTATGCTACAAATTTGCCTAAGATACTTTTGGTACCATTACATACAAATGTATCCCCAACCCTGGAAATTGAAACCATCTTTCTGAAATGTTAAAAGACCCCAGAGCGCAAGTCCTCTATCAAAACAATACTGGAAAATAAATAAAGGAATTAAATATATAAGACACTAGCAAGAGAACATAATAACATAATAACAATTTGGGTTCATGATTTTCTGAAGATTTCCATGTTTCAAATTTCCAAAGTTAGCTATCATTTCTCAATTCATTTAACATAAGTCCTTCAGGAGAATGTTTGCTTACTTCACTTGGTTCCCAGGAATCTCGCTCTCTAGATTTCCCCTCATGGACCCATGCTTGACTCTTTGATGGTTCCTGTTCTCTTTTCACTTCCAACTCTTAAGTTTTTCTCTGTCTACACCTGCTTTGTGGGCATTCCCACCTAGTCCTGTGTATGTATGGATTGCTTCTGAGTTGATGCGTCTAGCTCTCATTCTCTCCTATCTTCAATATCAGCACTTAGATTTACAATGTGCCTCAAAAATTCAACATTTCTCAACCTAAACTCTTGGTTCTCATATACCTTTTTTACCCATCAATTGTGCTTTCATGACCTGCCATGTGAGAACACAGAGTTGTAGCAGAAGATTCTCTGTCCTATCTGGGCCCCTTGGTTCAGACAAAGCTCTTCTACCCACAGTCCTGCAGTTGCTTATAAAATAATCATTCTATGGCTTAGGCTTAAATAATTATTCAAAGCCTATGGCTTAGGCTTATTACCAACTAGTTCTTATAACTTACCTCAGCCCATTTCTATGAATCTATTGTATTGCCATGTGGCTATGTCACTTTACCTGTGTTCCATTACATCTTGCTTCCAGGGCAACAACTTGCAGCTTCCCTGACTCTGCTCTCCTTCATCTTCATCTCTGCTTGGATTTCCCCACCTCCTCTAAGCTGCCTTGCCATAGACCAAAACAGCTTCTTTATTAACAAATAGTAATAAAGCATATCCACAGCATATAAAAACACATCCTACATCACAGAGTTCCCATTCTCTAGAGGATAAAGCAATCAGATGCCATGTTGGAAATGGATAGCAGCCCTTACAGGATGACTAAGTGTATTAATTGCTTGCCTACATGCCTTCTAGTATCTATATATGTAAAATATAAATTTCTAAAACTTATGGATTACTTCAGATGTGCTATTGTTTTAGGGACATAAATGAACGAAGACTCCAAACCACACAAAGAAATCACATAAGGAAAAACATGTAATTAGCACTTCGCACATAATATTAATGAGTCTGAGATCAGAAATCCATGACAGAAAAGATCAAGTTCATGGCATCTGATTTACCTTCACATGATTATACCAATGAGTTTCTGTAGTGGAGAGAGAGAAGCTGGAGATGTGTATGCCTTCCCTCAGGAGTTTTTACAAGGCAGCTTAGCCTACCTGCTCTGTCTTTCAATTACTGGGTCTAAAAAGTTTAATTTGGGGGAACTCAGTGAATTATACCACAAAGAATCCAAACTTTCCTACTTTAAATAGAGTGTAGGTACCTTACAGGAAGTTACTCATTAATATCAAGCTGAGCCTCTTAACATATTCCAGGAACCAAAAGATTTTCACCATTAGTCAATTTCGCAGGAGTTCTGCACCATGTACTTCTGCCTTGGAATTAAGAGTTAAAAGGACACTAGAGACTCAGCTTCCATGACAAAATGTTGGGGATTTCGCAGGGAGTATCCTTTCTTTTAAGCATCTTCAAATGAGTCTAAAAACTACATTCGTAAATATACACAATATAAAAACTCTAACCACATCCCAACTTAGATGTACTGTACAGGATGCCAGGAATGCATCGGCCCTTCTTGTTGTTCCCTCAGATTTTGCTTTATGCTGTTGTTCCTGTTACTGAGATTAAATTTGGGTCCTCAAAGATGCTAAATGAGCACTCCACATTAAATTACTTTCTCAATCCCTTTCCCTCCCCCTTGATTTTCATGAATTAGAAAGTATAACAAGAGTGATATGGGTTAAAATAATGGACCATGGATCAGTAGGCTATGAAGTAGAGTAACACTGGGTATTTTACCTTGACTTACATACTATTTGCTTAGTAAGAGTATGAAGAACATCACTATTCTCCAACAAGGGCCTCAGATGGATGGAGAAGTAGACTAGTAACATTACACAGGGGAGGCTTTATTGCACGAGCATGTTTGCTCTGTCTTGCTTTTGCTACCTACCATTTGGCACTCTCTGCCAGGTTATGATACAGCAAGAATGCTTCCCACTAGAAGTCAAAAGTCTTCTGGTGGCATTTCCTTGGACCTCCAGAGCCATTAGCTAAATGACCTTCTTTTTAAACAAACACCTGGCATGGTCAAGAAATGTTTGTGATAAAAGAGAGAACAAAAAGAGAAATTAATATCAGAAAAACTATAAATAGCCAGAATGTTTACATTTTATCTTTGCTTAATTGGTATAGTCCCTACCTGAAATGTATGAGTCTCTGAGTTCATTAATCAGACCCACAAAACAAAAGCAGAGCTGGGCTTTCAGACTTTGCTTGGATGAAAGGGAAGATCACCGGAAAAAATTTGAGCATGGAAGGAACGATAAGCTCTTTTTCTATTCTAAGTTCCCACTGTCTGTTATATTGAGACTAGACTGAAGAATACAAATAAAGTGTGAACTAGAAAAAATGATTAAGATATTACCAATATCATTTGAAAAGAACACAGTCATGTCTTAAGCCACATTAATAGCAGAAAACAGGGTGAGAAGCAGTCATATTCTTAATATATTTTGAAGAAAAAGTTCACAGTGTATATACCTCAGACTGCAGGAGGAAGAAATCCAGGTTGGTTCTAAAGATTGTGGCCTAAGTACTTGGAAAATAAAGTTGCTATATTTCCGTAAAAGTGAAACAGAATTTGGCAAGATGTAGCTAAGCAGGGTGGAAAATATGAAGACCCTAACTTTGAGAAACAAATTAAATCAGTGGACCTAAACCTTCCTAATCCTGCAACACTTTAATACAGTTTTTCCATTGCTACTTCATAACTATAATTTTGCTAGTGCTATGAATTGTATTATAAATATTTTGAAGATAGAGGCTTGCCAAAGGGGGTTGAGAATTACTGAATTAAACAATAAAATAAAGATTCTTAAACCTTGAGTTATAAATTCAGAGATATGTCAGTGAGAACTTAAGGACAGAAAAGACGTGAGGAGCAAGCCTTGGGACACTCCAAAGCTGTCAAGTGATAAAGCATAACCCAGAACAAAAACTAAAAGGGAATGTCATTGTCATGAGGGGAAAAAACAGGCTTGCCCGAGACTGTGAGGGAAACAAATGTTTGAAGGAGGAAGTAGTGATTAGCTCTATCTGACTCCATTCACAGGTCAGGTAAGAGGAATTCAAACATGAGACTTGGCTTTAATGCTAAAGACAAGAACATAGACTTATTGTTCCTACTTTTAATTAAGTATGGGTACATGTGCCAGCATGTGAGTGTGTTCACATAAGTGCAGGGACCTTTGGATTTCCTTGAGCTAGAGTAACAGAGTTGAGTCCCCTGACCTGCAATGGGTTCAAAGAACAATAGGTGTTTTCAAACTCTATACCATCTATTCAGCACAAAGGCAGTTTCTTATCAAAAGGGCTCACTAGGGATTAAATGATTCTTCCATTTGCTGTTGAAGCTAGCAATGGTAGTTGGGTTTTGTTGTTTTGCTTGTTTTGAATGAGCAATAAAAAAAGATAAAGTGGACACTAGCTAAAGGGAGGTAATGAAATCCAGAGTTCTGGGTTTTTAGAAAAACAAGAGAAGGTAATGCATATAAAACATGCTAATGAGAGAGACTATGCTAGGATGCTGGGGAGGACAGATGAGAAGGTATCAAACTAGAAGCTAGAGAAGAACTACTATTGGGGGGGATGGGGGTGGGGGGAAAGCAGTCTCCCAGGAGAAGAGGAAGTAGCTCTGGAACTAGCATGAAAAAACTCTTCTTTAGATCCAGGAGAGGTGCACCAGTGTGTTACATACAGTCTCACGTGCTTGAAGTCTCACATACCTGAAATGAAACTCAGTAAAATTAAGAGCTACCTCTTTACTTCCATCTCTGGTTCAGCCCCAGTTGTATCCTTGCCACTAGCAGGTTTCCATTTTACTAACCAGAAAGTTCTTTGCATACTAAAATCTCATTATGTTTATGAGGAGGAAGTATTAGGGAGTATTAAATATATAGAACCACATATTCCCTTTTGTGTCAAAAATAAAAAAGAATGTTATACCTAATAGAAGAAAACCATTTACAATAGGTACAATAACAATATACAATATATACAAGCAATAATTACATCAGTAATGTTCAGTCCTGGAACAATTGATAAATTCAAAGAAAATATTCCATTATTTATCCTATTTTGGTGAGTCCAAAGGACTGTACCTATTCACTTTCTGTCTAACTTGTATTATTAACTGAAAACTACCTTTTGATGTATCTCAAATTTATATGCTTTAACCTCTTAGTGAGTAACTTTTCTAAAAACTATCACTAGAAAATTATAACTATCTCATCTTCAACTCCCTCAGGGACCCAAGAAGGAAATACTATTAACTAAGAAAACAGTGCAAGTAAGCAACTTCCAAAAAAATGTGAAAAATGTTAATAGCTGGCTAGACAGTCACCCAAGTTTCCTCTGCAGTGTTGGAGCATCCGTCTTCAGCCTACAGGCCTAGCATAACTGACAGACTTCTCTGTGAAGCAGAATATTCTTAAAAACCTTCCTACCTTGTCTTGGCAAGGCCAACAGTTGTTTTTGGTGTGTCCTGCCTGTCCATTTTGGACATCATACTGTCTGCTGTCAAGGCAAGGGCACTTTATTTCCCAGTGGCTAACTTTTGCCACAAAGATGATCAATTCCATATGGAGTTTCTTTGATGCCCATACTCTTCTTTGAAGTAGACTGGTGCTGCCAGAAGCAGACATGTCTCATTGTCATTAAAAATAAAAAGAACCTATGCTATTAAAATATCTTAAATGCCATATTGTATAGATCTCTGAAGTGTTTGAAGACCTGTCTACCTAACACATATATGTTTGACCTTGAAAATATATGTAATACAACAATTAGTTTGATTGTAATGACTACTGCTAATTTGCATTTCTTTATATCCTTATTAGTTGGTAATACTAACTTTCAAGGATTAACTGTGGTATGGATGATTGTCATTGCTTAGAGTGATTGGTTACAGATTGTTATTGGTTATTGTTAGGAAAAAAAAAGCTGAAAAGGGAGAGTAGATCCAGGGTTCTTGTTTGAAAAAAATAAAAGAGAAAGGGGGAAAATATGATACAATTAAAGGGCATATTATTTAATTTACTCTGAGAAAAGGGGAATATAAATATTATAGAATATAAGGGTAGACGCTTGAGTCTACTTTAAAAAAGAAATTACTAATTTTAAATATTTTACATTGAATTGGATTTTTTGTATATTGTATACAAATTGCATATGTTGATACAAAATTGAGATTAATTTTGTTACTACACATATATTTCTTTGCTTATTTAAGGTATTTTATCTATACAACTCATCTAACCATGTAAAGCTTTATTTGGCTTTTTTTTTTTACATTGTTTGGTGTTAGATTCTCTTATTATTGCAGTGAACTATGATGCTTATTTAAGGCTTTTACCTATACGTTGAAAAACCCAAAACTACCCACTCTACCTCTTGGGAATGTCTGGAGGGAACAGAATCTTTAGAAGATCCTAAAAAAACTGTCCTGAGCAGTCTGTACTCCAAATTTGACCTTTTGTTGGTATTTGTCAGCCTATGACATTGTCATAGTCCATGTGAAATCATGGGGCCCCATCTTCCTCTTGCAGATTTCAAGGGTCACAGTTAGATATCATCATGGTTCACTGCAAAAAAACTAATAAGAAAATCTAACCCCAAACAATGTACAAAAAGCTAAATAAAGCTATTTTTCTAGAATTTATTAGTACTCTATATAAGCATTAATATCACAAAATTTTAAATATATAAAATCTTATAAATTTTGAAATAAAAATTTATATATCATAAGATCAGTAACAATAGAATAGTCCCTTATTTTTAATTATTCTTCTGTGTCATATCAGGTGGCTCTTCTGATATGATACAGAGATTTTGCATTTTTCCTTAATAAACATGCTTGTGTTTAGAGAAGGATAGAGCCTCACTCCAACTCCAAAGCCAGCTTTAATTTATAATTGAACTGAGATTTCAACTGGGGACCAGCTAGAAGACTTTCAAAGGATGCTGATTAGAGATGATGGTGTCTTGACCTAAGGACAAGGTTGGTGGAAGCAATGAAAGGTTCTAGAACCTAGGACTCACAGGATTGGTGATGGGTTTCATAAAGAGAAAATAAATATCACTTCCAAGAGGAGTAATAAGTGACTATAAACCTGAGGAACTAAAACTAAAAGAATACAAATTTAGACAAGGAAATCTGAGAGAAGGTTAGGGCAGGTATGAGTGGGGCTAGGAGGTGAAATAGCAACATGAAAGTTAGCATCTCACTGGAGGTTGGCAGTTGGGTTGTGTGTGACAAAGTTCCAGAGCATAAATTTGGAAGAAGTTAAGAAAATCTCATTATTCAGCAGCTTGACGTAACGATCTCAAGTGACCCAGATTCTCCAAAAGTTCAAGTCATGCTAAAATTCTTCCTTAAGGGCCTCATTTCTTTTTGCTATAAATGCATACACACACACACACACACACACACACACACACACACACACACACACACACACAACATTTACTTCTTAATCCAATGCTCTTTTAAAAAAGCCTCAATTAACAGGATGCTCTGGCTGAAAGTGAGCAGCAAAGAATTTGAAATGTGACTAAGACAAAGTTAGTTTCTAAAAAAATAAATAAATAAAAACTCCTTGAAATGCCACAGTTAGCTTTTGATAGCAGTGAAGATATTTTTATTTGATTTTGGAAGAGACTATGCTTTGTAATATTTTGACTGGCCTGTTACATAAATGTAAAGATCTATATCTTCATCTGCATTGCTAACATCAATTTAAATTTAGATAAACAGTGTATATGTTAGTAAAAATTCCGGGCTAAACATGCAAGTCAGGGAATTAAGCTGAAGTTGTATGCTATTTTTCTTTGTCGGCAAGGACAATAAGAATATTTAAGAGGGATAAGAAGTATTAGAATTGTATCTGAACTCTTTCTTTTATCTGACCAAAAAAAAAGTGAGACTTCAGTTCTTCATAGGAATTATTTGTGTGAAGTAACAAGGAGTATCATCCATCTCTAGGTATCACAATACCTTTCAGGACCTAGGGTCAAAGAAAGGTATAAAACAGCCAAAACTATTTCTTTGTTTAGAACCAGAACCAGGACTCTCAGCACATTAGACAGTGACTCTGGGCTGTATAATGATAGGCACCAACAGGAGAGACACATTCTAGGTGAAAGAAAGTATGAAATAGCCAGGAGCATTGCAAAGCAGAGGAGGGGATGCAGAGCCAAGTGGTGAATGCAGGGAAGCAGGGCAAGGTGTCTAGAGGTAATTACAGAATGCTGCAAGAGAAGACTGATAATCAGAAAGTGCACTGCTACATGGCTGGGCATCTGTAATTTAGTTAGCTGATGTGTAATGATTTGTTTCCCCTATCTCAGTAAAACTGATGGGAACTAGTGCCAATTTGGCATGAGATATTGACAGCTGATTTCTGTGAAATTAGATTTCCTCTGATATGGTTACTTGCTGAAACAAAATAGCACATAATTTCTTAAAACTGATTGAACTGTGTCCATATCCTTTCTGAATTTTGAATATTTTCTTTTTCCTGCCTTTGCCACAGTAAGAGAGAAGAATGTAAAAGCACTGTTCACAGTTGAAATCCATACTGGACACAGATTCTCACTACTCATTATAACCACATATGTAGTGACACTATGTACTCCATAGTGTAATGAGGAAAGTAAAGGTCTTGCTACTTATTAGCTCGGTGTAATATGTTATAACAGTATCTACAACACTTGCGATGTAAGCATTAGATAAAACTGTGTTCTTCCCCAGTACTGGGGTTGAGCGCAGGGCTTTATGTATGGTAGACAACCTCTATACTGCTAAACTAGTCACCCTACTTTTTCATTGTATTTTGGGATAATGTTGTGCTGAATTACCCAAGTTAACTTGGACCTTGCATTTCTCCTACCCTCAACCTCTTGAGTACTTTGAAATACAGGTCCACACCACAACATCTGGTATGGGATTTTCATTGAATGAATTTTCACTTAATTTATTATCAAATGTAGGGGATCCACAAATGAGTAGAAAAGATTAATCAGCCTCCACATATGATTAGAAAAAAACATACAATCATCACCTGTGGATCTAAACTTTCTAAAAAATACCTAATTCTTTTACTTTATATAAAAACTAAAACCATGAAAAGTTATCTTCATAAAAATGAAAGAATAAATCATATCATGGATATATTAGGCACTAACTTTTTCATTATGATAATCTCTTTAGGACAGTTTTTCCTCAGTATTAGACAAACTGAAAATGGGGCCAGATGATAACTATAAGAAGCTCCCAAGCATCCTACAACATGCTAAAGAGCCCCCTACCCTCTCTCCATCACACCACCTCCCAATATGATAATCCCAAATATTTTTAAAAGTTTTTTAAATGTCCCCTGGAGTGGTAAAATCATCTCTATCTGAGAACCACTACCAAAATTCTTACTTTCCAGACTGCAAGAGAGATGTAAATTCATTCTTACAAGTTAGTTTGTATTTTCATCTTGAGCAGTTGTTTGTACAATATTCAATGACCAAAGATAACAAAGCTTTGCCAAAGGGATAGTGGGAGATTATAGCTCCCCAAAGACCTAAGTGACAACATGCACACACACTGCCACTTGACGAAACATCCCAGATGTCTGTTATCTGTGGTCCAGTCACAGATGACACAGTTGACTAACCTACTTCCTTCTCCAGAAATGCATCAGCCTAAAGACAGTCTGATGCACTTTCTGTCCACTCAGTAAAACCTGTGTCTCGCTGAGCTAAGTGACATACCGGAAGACCACAGAGTTGCTCTGTTGGACCTGCTGGATTTTTATCTGTTTGCTGATAACTCTTTCCCTTTGACCACATTTCTAACACTAATATCCTCTCCAGCAGTTATTTTTCATATCAGACATTTAAGACACTTTATACTGACTTTAAGTTGTATTCCATAAGGGGGAAAGGTAGTATTTGTAAACTTCTGACTGGATCATAAATACAATCCAGTATTTTTCCATAACTGTCTTTTACATTCCCATTTCTATTTGATATTTGAAGAAAAACTAACTTTATACAAGGTTCGTGAATTTAAAGCATTTCCATGTGCAGTGAACTAAGAGTTTCTGCAGCAAAACCTGCTTCATGGTCCTATTAGTGAGCCATTTTCCCCCAATAATATCAAGTATAAGACTATACCAAACTACTGAAAAAATGGATGGGTCTCTGGGCCTGCTAGTTTTACTCTGGATTGTAGTTGAACTTGAATCTGATTTTGCTGGCGTTCATATATTACACTTTAAGGACTTCAAGCTGAAGAAAGAAAAGGGGCTGGTTTCACGTCTGAAAATAATTCTTATAGAATCTATCACACAACAGATTTTTTTATATCCCCTCTACTTGTTACACTTTATTATAGATACCTACTAGACTCTTAAAAGTATTTTTCAGAGAAGACTATTCAGGAAGTGTCAACAAAACAACACAGAATTTAAATTATTTTTGGAGTGTTTTTTTCTTCAAGGAATCGAAGAAAGAGGAGTACTTGAGAAAGGGGATCCTTAACTTCTGAACGGTGTGTAAGAAACACTGAAGAACATGACGTTTCCACTGCTCCTGAACTCTAACTACGTACTGAGACCAGCGAACTGTCCCTCTTTCTGGGGAGCGAAGTTTCTATACATTTGATTTTTATTTTTCAAAGTTTGAATTTTATGGTAGAGGCTAAGGGACTTATGAGCCATTTTGTCCCCTCTTTTGTCAAAAGAAATGAAGAAATAAAAAAAGACCCACTCAGTAGCTACACTGCCTGCCGAAGAGAGGCAAAGAGACCAGAACAAGAAAAGCCGCAAAGTCCCAGCTGCAGTCAGTTCCTGTTCGAGCTACAGCATGTGACTCGTGTGGGCCCCTGAGCTGGGTGCATTTTGAATTTTCAAATTAGTAGCATTCGTTTTAGGGAGGAAACAGGCTTCAGAACAGTCTTCAGAAGAAAACAGCATTCACAGAACTGTTATTCATAAAGATGTGTACAAAGAACTGCAATTCTTTAAATGAAGCTCACCTAGATTTTAAGTGAGAGAAGAGAGAGAAAGGTGCAGTGTTTTCTATGGGGGGGAACTTCTGATTGAGAACTCGGAATGAAGGTTCGTAAACAGTTAGTAGAATCTAAGAACGAGTCAAACCTGTAGCCTTGAGAAGCTGAGCTGGGGATTTCAGAACATGCAATAAACTCAGAAGGCAGAAACTCATTTGCGTCCAGTGACCAACAGGGACCAGCTATATTATTTGCTTCCAACTTCACCTCTGCAGGCAGACATTCAAGTAGTTCTCTGTGTAACACTAATGTTATCATTTAGATCCATAAAGCTATCAAGTTCTTCATTCTTTCTGCCTTTCAGTAGTCCTTCCCTGGTCTGCTGTGCATTTCCTTGTTGGGGTCTAGATGCATCTCCTTGGATGAAAGCTATTTGGAGGTCTTAGATTTATATCTTCACTCTAAGCCTAACAGCGCAATAAAGACTAATCTGTTTACTTAAAAGTGCTTTTGCTGGTGTCTTAAACTAGCTGTTTACATTTCAAGAGTATGAAGGTGTTTTCTAGCTGCTCCTCTTATTCCACTGTATGCCATATGCTGTTGCATTGTCCATAATATTTAGACAGTTCCCTAGCAACACATAAAATACAGCCTGCAGAATCCCACATTCCTCCAACTATGCATCAAGGACTGGGAAAATTCCTGAGGAGAGAAATCCCAGGGCATGCTCTGAAAACATCCCTCTAGGGGCAGTAGCTGCCAAGGGCAGGAGCAGAGAGCCAGGTCTGAGATTTCAAATACAGAGCTCACTGTGATGTCTATAAAGGCTGTTTATATGTATATGTGACATTTATATTGACATTATATGTCACTATGTCTCCAGAGACTGTCAGGTAACTCTAGTTTTCTGTTCTTCTTTACAAGGCTAAACAAAGGATGAGCTGATAACCAAAGAGCCAACATTCTACTTCATAGATACTTGCTCAGTCATGTTCCTTGCCACTCACAATAACTAGAAAATGGAAGTAACTTAAATGTCCTTCTACTGAAAAGTGGATAATCAAAACATGATACAAATACAGAATGAGATTCTATTCATCCGTAAAAAAAAAAAATTGAATCATTAAATTCCCAGATAAATGGATGCAATGAGAAAATATTAATCTGAATGAGGTGACCCAGACCCAGAATAACAAATGCCAATTGTCCTTTCCTTTTTATGGAGAAAAAAGTTCCAAATCTTTTAGGTGTGAGTATATCACCTGGAATAACCCCAGACACCAGGATATTAAAAAGGAACCATGGGGTAGGAGGAGGAGAAGTTCTGGAAATGAGACTAGTAACACATGGGTGCTGTGAAGGGGAAATGGGAAACATGGCTAAGAGAAAAGGGGGATCCCACAAAAAGGAGGGGGAATAAATAAATAACACTAAATATGTTTGAAAATATCATAGGGAATAGTATTTATTACCTTATGTTTATCTAAATAAGTTATAAATGTATGTAAAGATACATACAATATATTTTAAAAGAAGTTATGCTACTTGAGGTACAGTACTCCATCAAAAGCCATAGACTAGTTGAGAAAAATTCCATTACTGGGTATGGGATACCTCATTTTAGACCCTATTGCTGAGGATGCCACACACTTCAGACACAGTACAACTAATAAAATTTCTATCTGTATTTTAAATACTATACTTCCACCCAGGTAAGGGTAGCTTCACCTCTCATCAAAGAAGCTTCCTTTTGAAGCAGATATTGACCATTATAGAAAGCCACAGCTAGTTAAAATGTAGAGAACAACAGACCATAGGGTAACAAGCCCCAGCTAATACATCTGCAACACAACCACTAAGCCAAAAGGTCTGGGAACATGACAGAAAGGGAGTGAGAAGACTGTAAGAACCAGAGGCCAGGATATCTACTGTTCCCCCTTCCATGTGGATTGTGGGAAATGAACTAAAGTCATCAGGCTTGGGAGCATGTGCCTAAACTTATTGAACCATCTTGCTGGTCCCTGCTTTACTTATATTAATTCTCTTGTCCTGTAGTACAAGCAATCAATCAAGTCCTTTTAAGATTTTGTAAAATATGTAAATTGCCCTTGTCATCAACTTTTCATTGTCAAAAACAACACATGACAATTCTTCCCTAGTTTCATCAATTAATAGGCTTCCAAAGTTTAAACTACATGCTCAAGGTCATAAAAAGTTCTGCTTTGTACTTCCTGTTCCCAGAGCTTTCTTAGTCTGGTAGATCCATCCACACTTCCTGTCTGCCTTCAGCCAGTCAGCATTTTTATTAAACCAGTAGGCATGACAATTATTTACAATGTAACATAATTCCACTACAGGCGAGTCCAGCTCAGCAAGGCCCTTGGGTTTCAAAAGGCATGGTTACTATCACCTCTTGTGGAAACATGGGCCATGGACATCAACTCAGACCCCAGCTGCATCAAGACCATAGTCCCAGACATGTCCCTAGCAGCATCACTGGCCCAGGTAACATGATAGCCCTAGGTAGCAGCTCAGGCTACTCAGATTAGCATGGCCCTAGCTGCAGCACAGCCCTTGAATACCCACCCACATGCCACAGCTTGTGGTCTAGACCCTGGGAATCCATGTGGGCTTTGATGGCAACATGGGCCAACAGAGATGAACACAGACCCCAGCTGAGGTAGGACCACGGACCCAAACATGTTCCTTGATAGCAGCCCATGCCTGATGTCACCATGGTCACTGGGTCAGCATGGCTCTCAGACACCAACATGGCCCTAGGTGGTGCCTCAGAGTACAGGCCTCTGCATGACCCTGAGTGTCAACAGGAGCCACAGGCTCCCTTGCCTACTTCTGGTCTTCACACCTTGGTAATAGCTCAAGCCTTGGAAGCCAGTAAGCCTTTCACATCAGCCTGTTTCTCACTACTCTCACCTCTTCAGCTTCCCTCACCAGCCCATAGACTGTTCTGCCTCTTTCTTTTTTTCCATTTCCCCACAATGTGCTCACTCACCATAATGGTGCCTGATCACCCAATACCAGACACATCAGACAGGCTCCTGATTGAGTTCCTGCCCACTCTCACCACAAGGCATGGCGGGAGCTAATGCTGTCCTTCTCACCAGTGCCTAGGCCTCACGTTTGTGTTCTTTTAAGATTAAAGAATAAATGCAGAGTTAGGTTAGAGGAAAAGTGTTTATCAGGAAAGCAAATCTCGGGCAACATTAGCATTAACTGATTACTGTTGAAACTGAAAAGCCAGGTTGTACAGAAAGACCAATCGATATTTCACATGGCTCATCTCTCCTTTGGGTAAGAGGTAAGATCTTGTCTCCAGCTGTTTCTTTCTCTGGGAAGAACTTATTCAGTTTAGTATTATATTTACCTCTTGCCATTTCTGTGACTCTCCAAATATACTTAAATGAATGTACTTTTTGTAAAATTCCCTCTTCATCAGAGAGCATTCCTACCTATTCTCCACTAGGCAACCTAACTCAGGTCTTCCCCAAAAGACTGTTAGGGTCACACACAGCTCTAGCCACTTCTTAAGTTCATCAACTTCTATGTTACCAAAGCCTTGTGCATAACATTTTACTGTATTCATATAATACAAAGCATAGTAGCTATTCATCTCCTATTCAGTGGTGATTCACCTATTCTGGGAGTCATCTGGTTCATGTATAATTTTTAATTTATTCTTTCATTTTTATTATAATGTTTCAATTTATGATAATTTTAATATAAGTTTTATTATGTTTTTTTGAAATTATAATGTTTTCACACATTTGTGCTTATGTCATTTTTACCCCTGCCTCGCCCCACTTCAATTGTTGAACATGGGAGCTTTATCTTTTTCATAGAAAAGTATGTACTCATATAGTTAAAAAACGAGAGAAAAAAAGAGGAAAATGGAAAGACATCACAGTAGCATTTGCTATGGATATTGGTTGTTGATGAGACCAATCTAATTTGGCAAGGTCAAAGCTCTCTTCTTACTTCTGATTGTACATAAAGTCAGAGAAACAGAGGAGTCCCTGTATCTAGCATCCAGAGTATTGTCAGTGATTTTGATGTCTATGCTTAGCTTGTAGCTATGCTATCCACTTTCATGTATCCTCAATGTTGGACAGACCTTGCAGTGGTAAAAGCACCAGCTTCATAAAGCTGGAGTGAAGATGCGGCCACCGTCATAGCAACTTCCAGAGTTGATCTTGAGCTTGCAGCTCTAATGAAAGCCGGAGATGGCAGCTTTCCAGGAGGATCAGCAGGGTTCAGTCCTGGAAACAGTCTGCAGCTCTCTCTGTCATCACTTTCAGTAATTGTTTACATACACAATGTTCTGCAGTCAAAGGTTCCCTATTTACAGTATCTACAGAGGTAGTTTCTGCTTCCTATTGCGCATCCTGGCAGATACAGTAAACCATAGAGGGAGGGGGAGGGAAGGGAAAGAAGAAAAGATAATTGCAAAGAAATTTCAGCATATGAGGCCTCCACCCATCCATGCAATAAATAAGACTTCACCAGCCAACCTGTGGCTTCTCAACAGCCAAGACACTATCCAAGAACGACTCATCACCATGGAGCTAAGTCTTCAAAGGGTCAGGGTTCTTCAAACCATCTGCTATTTGTTCCAGTTTATACCTCATGACAGGCACCTCATCTCCCTTCATAGCTCCCTCACTGAAAAGGCTGTATAGTTTTGAATCCTCCCCTGTGCCTTTGAGAGGATAGTTGTCTCTAGCAACTCAGGACTTCCTTTCTGAGTGTTGTTTCTTTGAGATACAATCATTAGAGAAGGCTTCCCCTCTTCCCCGGCTTCTGGCAAGGAATAACTGATCGTTGCAAACTAGGAGACAGAGCTACACTCTTCCCCTTTGCTTCCCTGACTATCTCAGCCATCAGGAGACCATCAATCTCCCTTTAAAATGCCCAGTCACTCACATGCAAGTCTCACGTCTGTTCACTGGTTACTGAAACAAAATGTTTTCACTCCACTAATGTATAGTTTTTTATTTTTGTAAAATGAGAACTGGCCTTATATTCTTTCTCATCTACTCATTTTAGTTCCACTGATGCCTAAGCAAACCATAGGAAGATAATTTAGTTTTTATAAAAACTTTACTTTGGTTCATTTGTATTATTAGAATTATTAAGTATCATGGTGATTTGTTATATATTTATTAGATTACATTTTCTAAAGTTAGAGATGTTTCATACTCCCCATAATATTTTACACGCAATTATCTGAAATTTGACAGACTAGGTCACTGCCTATCTCATGTATTACTCAATTATATGACCCAAATCCATCAATGTGAGCCTATCTAGTCTATTTAGTTTTTGAATAAACATTTATGAACGCCGTACATATAAAACTTTTCTGTGATGTGGGAATGCCTTTCTGTATGTTATGAATAGCAATCTTTAAATAAAGGAGCTGTTTTGGCCCAAGACAGGCACCATAGAAAAAGTAGGAGGAGGAATCAGAACAAGTAGGAGGAGCAGGGTAGAGTCAGAGTCAGAGAGAGACAGAAGTCCAAAGGAGCAACATGTAAGGAACACAGGTGAGCCATGGGCCACGTGGCAGACAGGTTAATAGAAATGGGTTGAGTTAAGCTAGCTAGCAATGTGCCTGAGCCATAGGCCAAACAGTATAAAGTTAATATAAGCATCTGAGTCATTTCTGGGGGTCTGAGCAGTGGTGGGTGCTATGAGTCTGGGTCTGCAGGTCTGTGGGTCTGGGCCTCTGGCCACCAGGGACCAAGAAACTACTACATTGTAACATATCTGCACAATTATAGTTTGGTGTAGGAACTATAAAATATGTGACAAACTAAATTTAAACATTTATTTTATTACTAATGTATCGTGCGTATGCGCGTGCGCGCTCGTGTGTGTGTGTGTGTGTGTGTGTGTGTGTGTGTGTGTGTGTGTGTTGGGGGTGGGTGTGCAGATGACTACCAGCCAGAAGAAGAAGTCAGATGCCTGGAGTTAGAGTTAGAAGTAGTTACTAGATATCCGACACGGGTGCTGGGAGCAGAAGCAGCTACAGGAGCAGTAACTTTTCTGACATCTAAGCCATTTCTTCAGCTCCCATAAATCAAAGTTAAATTTAAAAAAAAAATGAGGTTTTGGAATCAATGACAGGAGTAATAAAATGAGAAGATCGTGTTAAATGAAAGACAACTTGTCTTATAATGACGATATTTTGTTTTTTTCTTTCATCTATGGGATGAAGATAGAGGACATGAATGTAAAAGAGAGATGATAAGAATGTAGAGGGGGAAGAAGTAACAGAGATGAATGCAATCAAACTGCGTTACTTCACACAATTGGCTATAAAGTAAACAAAATGTAAAAGAAAAACTAAAAGAGGAGTCACTTTACCAGTTGATAGGAAGAGCTTACATTAATCATTCATTAGTTAAAAAACATTTACATCTGTCAATCTTGTTCATCTTCCCAAAGAACCAGCTCTTAGAAATGTTGACTATTTGTGGTTTCACTTTTGGTTTTGTTTGTACAGATGCAGAAAAAGTTTAGCTGCAAACTACACCCCTCAACAGCTTGGGATCAGAAAGAACTTAAGAGAGACATCCAGAGATTCCCCTGGGAAGAGAAAAATAAAGATCATCTTAGTAAATTGGGATCATAACGGGTTGCAATTAAGAAGAGGTGGAAACAAATCAGGAGTGAAGGAGATGGTTGAGTAAGAAAAAACAGCAAAGAGGGAGAAAAAAGAGAGATGGAAATATTGATAGAGGAAGCCAATGTGGGGTTGGAAAGAGATCAAGTGCTAAGTAAACCTTCAAGAACTCACAAGATGTTCCTGGCCTGGTTTCCAACCAATAGAGGACAGGGTACCTAAATGGGACTTCCTCTATAATCAAATGAATAACCACCCTAAGTGTCATCACAGGACCTACATCTAACAATGAATAGAGGTGGAGGCAGAGATCCATGGCTGGGCACTGGGCTGAACTGGTACAGCTCAGAGCAGGGGAGGAGAATCTGTATAAGCAGGGGTATATGGGTAAAGAAAAGTCCCATAGAAGTGGCTGGCTAGAGCTCTGGAGAGCTCACTGAATCAAGAACAGCTATTGGAGATCCAATGGGAAAAGGAAGTAGATCCTCCAGTGGTAGGCAACTGTAGATTGGTGTGGGCAGTGTGTGGAACCTCTAGGGGTGGGATCAGACTATGTTCCAGTGTGTGGGCTGGCATCTTGGAGCCCATTTCCTACAGAGGAACACCTAACCCAGTCTTGACTTTGGGATGAAGAAATCCAATTTGCCTGGAGTGGATGTGCCATGCTGAGCTGACCCACCTTGGGACTTCTTGCCCTTCTTTTTTGTTTTTTTATAAAAATAAAAAAGATTTGCAAAATCCAACATGCCTCCATGATAAACATCCTAGAATAAGACTAGATACAACATACTTCAACATGTTATGTAATTTATGACAATCCCATATCTAGCATTATCCTTGTTGGAGAAAATTCAAAGCAATTTTATTTAAATTCAGGAGTGACACAGGGCTGTCCACTATCCTTATTCCTTTTCAATGCAGTACTTGAAGTACTGACCAGAGTAATAAAACAAGAAAAGTAACATGAATAGAAAAGAAGGGAGTTAAACTAACTTTATTCCTAAATGATATAATGTTATACATGAGATCTCAATCCCTGGGAAATTTTCTAGAAATCACCAACAATTTCAGCAAAGTAATCAGATATAAAACCAACTTACAAAAATCAATAGCCTTTCTCTATATCAACAGCAAAGAAACTGAGACGGCACTACCATTCATAATATCATCAAAAACAAATAAAATTTCTACTAATATTTCCCAAGGTTGTGAAGCACCTCTCTCTCTACAAAGAAAATTTAAATCTCTGAAAACATAAGTTGAAAAAGGCACTAGAGATGAAAAGATGTCCCCCACCCTAGCTTATGGGTTGGTAGAATTAATATTATGGAAATAGCTGTCTTACCAAAAGCATCTTAAAGATTCAATGCAATCCCAACAAAATCCTCATATTTTCCACAGGAAAAAAAAAAAATCCTAAAATTCATAGGGAACCACAAAAGACCAAAGATCCCAGGTAAACAAAGCAATCCTGACCTAAAGGAACAATTCTGGGGGATTGCCATCCCAGATTTCTATTGTACAAATTCTACTTGGTCTTATAATAAAAAACCTGGAGCCAGATATTGGGGGAAAGCCGAAAGATCAGAGAGACTGAGAAACAAGCCACAGCCACTTATCACCTCGCCATTCCTCAGGAACCCTCAGACTGAATGCCTCTGAGTCATCAGCCAAAGGGACCTGGGGGTCAGAGGGAAAGCACTGAACTACTGCCTTCTCTTTCTCAGCTGAGCTATCTCACTTCCTGATTCAACTTTCCTAGTGCTAGGACTAAAGGTGTGAGCAACTTCTACCTCCATCTGTTTGGCCTTGAATTCACAGAGATCCCAAGGATCTCTGCCTCCCAGAGAGCTGAGATTCAAGGTGTGGGTTACCGCTCCCTGACCTTCATGACTAAATCTGTTGGTGGCTCTGTCTCCTGATTTTTCAGGCAAACTTTATTAGATATACAATATATCACCATAGATTTCCAGCTATGTTATAGAGTCACAGAAAGAAGCATGACATCCAAATGTGTGGTCAATGCGACCAATAAAAGACCCAAACATGAGTGCAAGTATTTGACAAAGATGACAAAAATACACACTGGAGGGAACACAGCATCTCCAACAAGTGGTGCTATGGAAATTGTGTGTCTACATGTAGAAGTTGGGTCACCTAGAGCTGGAGTTACAAGTGATTATGAGAGCACTGACATGCTAAACTCATAACTATGAATACACAAACACACACACACAGCTCAATCCCAAATGGGTCAAAGACCTCAGTGTGAAACTTGAAATGTTGAGAAAAAAATGTTGTAGAAAAAGACATGGGCTATACCTCACCAGGTACAGGTGTAGAAAGACTTTCTTAATAGGGCTCTACTTGTTTAAAAATTAAAACCAATGATTCCTAATGGTACCTCATACAATTAAAATGATTCTGAATAGCAAAGGAAACAATCAGTTGAGAGAAGAGACCTTGAGAGAAAGAGAAAATCCCCGAGAGAACTGATATTCAGAATACATAAAGAACTCCAAAATAAAGAGTTAAGAAAAGAAATAATTTCACAATTAAAATATATGCTACATCTCTGTTCTCAAAAAGGAAATAAAACTGTGTATTCCTGGTAATTACACATGAATGTGTATATAGTCTATTTATATGTACATGTATAGATGATATAATCACTTAGCTGCTTTGTATAACTTAATTTCCCTAACTAACGATGCCACAGGACTCATAATATTTCACTGTATGATGCTATAAGTTTATTTTCACAACTCTATCTTTACATACTTATATTGGTTGAAATTCTTAACCATGTAAATAGAATTATGACACATGTTCTAGAATATAAAATCAGACTTCATTTTTTTATGTTTGACTATATTCACAGCCCACTTTCTTTGTTTCTTCTTTCCACTCACTCCAGCTTACACAAAGCCATTAGAAAATCTGACCATGAGTTCTTTTGACAGCACAAGGAGACTTTAAAACCCATACAAATTCCAGCAACTCATCCTAATCTCTCAGTCTCCCACCACAAAGCCACCTGTTTCTCCTTTTGTTAAAACTATTCTGTTTGACTATTAAATATTTTCCTATTCATGAAGGAAGAAAAAAAAAGAACTCACATTGATGTTTTCAAAGAGTGATTCCTTTGAGTAGAGCTAGACTGTGAAAGACCCATGTTTTTGGTTATAATGAAACGGAAACACTGTGTCTTCCAAAATGCATGTACAGATAGCATTTATAAGATTATCACTATCCTCAATTCATGAAAATTGTTGTTTTTACATTTGTGAGAAAGGAATAATTAATCAAACATTCATAGTCCTGGTATGTAAATTCAGTTTTTTTAAGGAAATAAAAATAGTTTTCTAAGAGAAAACTGTAGGCCTGGCATGGTGGTATTCCAGTAATCACAAAACTCAGAAGATAGGTGCCAGGCATTAAATGCCACTTTCTATTACTCAGGGAATGTAAGGCCAGCCTGGAGCTATATGAGACTTTTGTCTCAAAATCACCACTCCCCAAACAAAAGAGACAAAAAGAAAAGTGTTGGATTTTTCAAATGTCAAGCGCAATATGCTTATGAATGTTTCTCTGCCTTGGTAAGACCTGCTGACAGGTATAGCCATGGCTCCGCTTTAAGAATGCTTGAGAAATCCCCCTGTTGAGAATCAATTCAGTATCACAACAGAGAAGGGCTCTTGGGACATTCCCTTGAGAAATCCTTTAAAGGGCGCACACAAGGAACTGTGACTCACAATGTGTTTTCCCATAAAAAGTAACACCTCCATGGATACCTTGAAAATTTCCAGAAACAATGACCTTATCAAAATGCTTGGCATTTCTTCTTGACATCTTTAATGGGGACCACATAAAAATTGTGAGCATCATGGAGTTTAGAGCTATAGCTTGGCAAGGTGACTCTTGTAACCCACCTTAATTAGAGCCTATGGACTTATTTGAGTTTAAAAGAAAATGGTAACTTTCTTTCACTTCTGACCTCATAGGAATAATGCAAACATTTTTGAAATGGTACAAATTACATAAAGTAGCCAATAGAGGTCAACATGTGTATCTATAATACTGGCATTTTACTGCTGCTTACTAAGAATAGTATTACATTCAACACTTCAAGCAACATATTACAACTTTAAATCAAGAGAATATGGATTTAAGGAAAATTCCTGTCTACACTTTGGGGCTACTCTAAAGGCTCCAATTACATGCTCCTACCCATATCTGATACCATCAGATTAAAATTAAAATCCATAGGTGAAATAATAAGCCTCTTTAAAATTATAAACTTTTATTTATTTTTGGAGCTATTCTGTATGTCACTGCACCTATGTGGGTATCAGAGAACACCTTGTAAGATTCGATTCTCTCATTCCACCACATGGTTCCTAGAGATCAAACTCAGGTGGCCAAGACCTGTTGAGATATCTCATGGAACAAGCTCATAGTCTTATGGGGAGGATAATACACTAATTTTTCTAATTGTGAACATGGTTATAATGATGATAAAATTAAAATAAGTGTTGTAAATTATATGTAGACTTTACTATAGTACTGAGTCTTCTATAACTCTAAAATTAGATCCAAATGGAAAGCTTTTAAAAATAACCCCTTGGCTAATATATTTCACTTCTACAAATCACCAGCCAGACTATTTGTCAGGGCACTCTGAGCATGGTTTTTGGGTTCTGGTTTAAATTATTTTTATTTTACTTAGAATGAGAGTTTTTATTGGTCTCTTTATCAATTAACTCCATCTCTACTCAAATACTGAACACAACCTCTTCTGTCTCAGTCGATAATGTAAGCAAGTTCAGAAGAAGATGTCAGCAAGCTGTGGGCACTGAACTGAACACTGCTATGGTGGAATTCATCTTTCATGAAAGTTCCCACTTGTCTGTACTTCTTTATTAAGACTGATTTTGTTCTACCAATACATTTTGACATTTGTACCTGCCTGTGTGTGTGTCAGTTCACATGCACATTTAAGCATGTATGTGGTAGACAGAGTACATCCTTGGCTACTGTTCCTCTGGAGAAAGAGAAGTCTTTGTCTATTGAGAGTGAAGCCTCTCACTCATCTGGAACTCAGCATAAGCTAGACTGATTTGCCAGCAGGGGCAATTCTTGTGTCTTCCTCTCCAGTGTTAAAATTATATATACTCATCCCCCCCAAAATTGTAATTGTTCCTGATCATGACTGGAAATTTTATTAATTTATACTTTTATTCATTTTACACACTAACCACAGCTCCCGCTCCTTCCCCCCACCTCCCCCTACATACTCCCCAGGAAGGGTAAGGCCTCCAATGGGGAGTCAACAAGGCCTGCCTAATTCAGTTGAGGAACTGGTCTCATCCCTACCATTTTGTATCAAGATCAACCAAGACATCCCCATATGGAATGAGTTTCAAAAAGCCAGCTCACGCACCAGGAATAGATCCTGGTCTCACTGCCAGGGATACCACAAACAGACCAGGCTACAAAACTGTTGCCCACATGCAGAGATCCTAGTTCATCCCGTGCAGCCCCCCCCCCTTTCAGCTGTCAACTGGCAATTTTTATATGGGTTCTAGAGATCAAGTTTAAGTACTTGCACATACAAGGTAAGCATTTTATTAACTGGGCAATCTCATCGGCCTCCAAAATGAAATCTCTTTCCAAAGAGAAAAGATTTAGATGGCTCACAGTTTTGAATGGGCCTCTGGCAGAGCAGCATATCCTGGTGTTAGCCTGGCAGAGCAGACCACTAGCTCTTAGCCAGGTTTTAGCAGATTACATTCCCTCTGACAACTTTGGAATAATGCTCCAAGGCCTCTGAATGCACCCTATCTCTCACAGATTCCACCACCTCTAGAAACCACCACACTAGGGGCTAACAATTACCACAATGGCCTTTGGGAAACATGCAAGATGTCAACAAACTACAGTATTACATACTAAACACAACTGAGCAATTAACACACAACATTATCCCACTTAGTAAATTTTTAAAACTGTGTTTCTTTCAGTAGTGTGTAATATACACCAATAAAATGTCTTCACTTAAGTCACTGACAATAATATTGCAACACTTAAGAATTTACTTTAGAAGTTAAGATAGCATAAATTTTACTTAAACTTAAATTTTACTGTAACATTTTATGTTTTCCCCACATTATTCCTCAGAAGTCTTCCAAATTTCTTCTTAATAACTGAAGGCTTTCACTAAACAGAAAAAATAAAATTAAGCAAAACTCTCATACCTTGACCCCCTGAATGCCCTACTTATAGTTACTGGGAATCTGAGATACTTTGACTTGCCAATAGCTGGTGTAAAGACGAGGCCCCCTATGAGGAAGCTGTGGTTTTTCTTGAACTGTAGGCATGAATACCAGGGTCTGTGCCCTGGCAGATCTGAGACTGTCTGCAGAGCTTAAGCAAGTATAATTTCCCCTGGTTCTTATTCATTCTCTGCTCAGTTTTTAACAGAGATTTTCTGTTATTCATAATTTGACTTCTATTTAACTCTGAATTTGAATTCATTTTAATAATAAACAGCAAACTCAGGAGCTAGACTGATGGCTTAATCAGTTTTTATATAGTGTGTATGCATGCATTCAGGCAAAACACTAGCATTCAAAAGAGTAACAGACCTTGGAACACTCAGCCATAGATGGGATGTCCCCATAAAATGCCTCCCCTGAGAGCTCAGGGGACTCAGGATGAGAGGATGAGAAGAGGGTAAGAGCCAAAGGGTATAACGGAGGACACCAAAGACACAGGGCCTTCTAAACACAGCATGACTGATACACAGATGAACTCAGAGACTGAAGCAGCATATGCAGGGCCCGCAAAGGTCTGTACCAGATGGGGTCCTAGAGCTGACACAACTGGACATGTATCTATCACTAACACGGAGCTCTCCACAATGATAACCTCTCACAAATGAAAATTTCTCCACTGGAGTCTCACTGGCCAAACATGCCCAGCAGTAGATAGCCAACACAAGTTCAATAGCATCTTTGGGGATTCTTTGTCTCATAATGTTGGGCCAGAACTAACTAACTTACTTACTTTCTATCTTTCTTTCTCTCCTTCCTTTAAAAAAAAAAAACAACAGACAGACAGACAAACAAACAAAACTTTTAAGTCCTTTGCAGATATATCATAGCTTCTAGTATTTTGTTCTCATGAGATTCCTGCATGTATGAACGAGTCTCCGTGTCTGTATGTGTTTCTCGTGGTTTTCCTTGGCATTTATTTCTTTGTTTGTTTTGTGCTATTCCAACTTGGTTCCTTTTGTTTTATCTTATTTTATTACTATACCTTAGATGCATTTTTGTTTTCTAACAAAAGACAAGAAAAGGTGTGGATCCAGATGGGAGGGGAGGTGGGGAGTACATGGGGAGGGGAGAGGAGGAGGATGAGGTAGGGAGGGAAACAGTAATCAGAATACATTGTTATTAAAAAAAATCTATCTTAAGTAAAGAAAATAAGAAATATAGTTTAATAATAAAAATAATAAATATAAACTTCAATCTACTTCTAAGATGAATTTTAAATTCCAAAGTTTCAAAACTCAGCACTGGTTAAAAATAAGCATTATGGGAGAGATATAACATAGCTGAGGATGAAAATCCTGCCCTAGAGTCTTTCCCCTTTACAAAGTGACTTGTCAAAATACACTGAGAAGCATTTTAATGATGTAATTGTAGCAGAGGCACTGATAAATCCATATCAGTTGGAAAAGGGAAATTGGAAAAGATGATAGGAATATACACATCCATTTTCATCAAGTTCACAATTACTTGGTTATTCTAGTCTCAATTTTCAAAATGAAAGTTTTTGATAGTGTTTCTTCCCAACTCAAAAAACATTATTTCATGCATTTGTCTATAACACGGCCTTGTTCTTAGGAGCTGTGTGCCCTGACTTAAAGTCTATTGCCTGATGACGCAAGTCTCTGAGTAAAGGATGCCCAAATGGAGGCGAAATAGCAAAGGTCTGTCTGGACCATTTCAGGATATGACTCACTGTGGTCTCCGGCCTTCTCACCAGCACTTTCAAAATTGTAGAGCTCTTTATTCCTTCAGAAATATTGGATTCCCTTAGTTTCCACCATCTCAAAATAGAAACTTTCCACTTTTCATATTTCACTAGGGAAGTTCTCATGTGTGCCTGACACTGAGTCCAATGCAGAGAAGTTTAGCCTTGGTTCACAGGACAGGAAATCAAGGGCAGTACACAAGAGTCAAGCCACCACTTTGCCAGAAGTGCATTTTCAGCTGACTTAAATATCTTAATAAGTCTATGTGTCATAAGTTTTGAATAGATAAGGACATATTAAAGATATGTTTTAATAATATGTTTCAATTATATGTAATATCTACATGATATTAACATAGGCATAGGATAGTTACATAGGCAACATGATAGTAACATAGTCACTTTAATTAATAAGATATCATTTCAGATAGTTTTTCTCAACTACCAAAGCATCTTCCGGTCTTGTCCCAAGAATATGCATTGATGTCATAGTAGATATTTTGTTTTGTTTTCTTATTTAAAAACTTATAAAAATTTAATTGTAGGAATTATTGCTGTCTTTACACATTTGTTGAAGATTTCATAGTAATTAAATTCTGGTACTTACAAAATAACTATCTGAAAGTTCTATTTTTGTGCCATGGAAAATGGAGTTGAAAGTTCTGAGCCTGAGACTGCATATACAGGAAATCAATATTTAATAAATACTTAAACCAATGAACTTTTCCTGATTTATTATACATGTGACCTGAAGCAAAGAAATTTCTGAGTTTAGGCATGCCATGAAGAAATGACACATATAAAAAAAGTTTATTCCTTTAAAACCCAGAATCTCTCTCTCTCTCTCTCTCTCTCTCTCTCTCTCTCTCTCTCTCTCTCTCTCTCTCTCTCTCTCTCTCTCCCTTTCTCCATCCTTCTCTCCCTCTCCCCTCTCTCCCATTATGGACGAATCAGTCCCTTGTACATATTAGGCTAGCATTCTATCAGGCCTCATCTATCCCCCCTTCCTTCAGAGTCTTTAAGTAATGCATATGTCTAGAGTGAAACATAAATGAAGAAAATTATTTTAATGCATTTTCAATAATATCTATAAAGAAAAGATAAATTATATGTCATATTCAACTACATAAATCAACATGGCAACATTAATAACAAATACTAAAGTAATAATCATATAAGCACACATGCTGGGGAAATTAATGAATACAGGTCTCCTCCCTTCAATGCATTTTAAATATATCACGTGAAAAAAATAATTAAGCATTGATTCCTGGAAATGGTTTCACAGATGTGAACTACTAGGTTATTTTGTATGTCCTTCTTATCTTTTTTTTTTTTTTTTTTGAAGCAATTTCCTTCACTGCAAAGAAATTGATACAGGATGCTCATGAAAGCATAGTTAATTTTTCAGTTCACACATGTAAGCTGAGCATCAGAAAGCCCCTAGCTTTCACAGAACTGCAGTTAACAGTCTTGCTCATGGAAATCCCCGTACTGTTTAGGGTTCTCGTAACTGTTCTGGAATCCTATGGTGGAGGCTAAATGTTTCTCTGCCTACCTGATCCCATCAGAGACTTTTATTTTTATATTGGCACAAAATATTGTTTTTCTAAATGACCTCAAAATATTTAAACAGCAGAAACAACATTATAAAGAATCCAGATACACTTAAAATTTACAAATCATACTTGAACCAGTATATGAGAGATTAATCCCAAAGTGAGAGTGGGTTTAATCAGAAGTGTGCAGTCAAGTTTAAAACCTATGCCTCTCCTAAAATAGCAAATGCTCATTCGAATTGAACTAAAAAAGCAAAAATTCCCGATTCATACCTAAAAATTAACTAAAAAGTCACATATATTGTTGAAAAATACTATTTTCCCATAATAATAGAAAAAAAGTCTATGAAAGCCTCTTGTAGCTTTGTGGTTTAGGCCTTGTGTATGTAGTATACAAAGCCCTATATTTGATGCCAATGCACACACACAAAGTAAAATGAATTTTTAAAAAATATTGAAAAGAAAGCAGTATTGATTAAAAGATAGGAGGAGAAACACTAAATAAAATACTTCCAACTTTACAAAATAAGTTTTCAGGAGACAAGTGGAGATAAGTTGCCACTAAAGGGCTTTGATGATGACATTTAGGCTTCAAGTGAGAGAAACCCCAGTCAAGTCTGAACTTGGGGCAGACACAAAGAAAAAAAAAAAAAAAGCCTTTCTAAAATCAAGTATGGGGAAAGCCTCCATGTACGTGGGAAGACTGCTCCACTGACTGAGAAAGTTTCCAATGCACTTCCAGGAAATGGTCCCTCAGGGAAGACATGGCTTGGGGTCAGCCTAGGCAGCAATTTTGAGAAGCAACAAGGGATAGTGAAACCAAGTATGAACTTTAAACCGAGGTTTTGGTGCAGATCTGAGTCTTGACTCATTTAGTTAAAAAAGTTTCTCTTTTTCAAACCCATTTGTCAGCTATGTTAAATGGGAATAATGACATCTTCTGAAAGATAAAGTTAGATCCAGCATCTAAAATACCCTGAGTTTTATGTCTGTTGCCTCAACATAGTCATTGCCAGGACTGTCATCACCACTGTAGATAATCACTCCTATTCTAACTTTTTAGGAACCTTGGGCATTTGTACTTCCTAGAGTAACAGTCCATTCTTATTCCAGGTGAGCATCACTCATGACAACCTGGCAGAGAATCTGCAAGTTTGAACTTGACCCTGGATCTGACAGTCACCCTATTACAGATTACTTTACTTCCATAACTTTATCTACTTTCAGATCCCAATTCTGAAGAGTCATTTTCTCCTCAAAGGGATTCTCATATTTAAGTGTTTGTATTACAATTAATTGATGAAGCCATTGCAAATATGTTACTTACAAAAACTAGAAAAAGGAAAGTGATGTGCATGTGTATGTGTGTGTGTGTGTGTGTGTGTGTGTGTGTGTGTGTGTGTGTGTGTGTGTGTGTGTAATGCGGACGAATTTCTATATTTCTTAGCAACATGCGAATTTAAAAGTTATCATATGACATAAGTCCACCAATAAGTTCTTCCTTAACCACAGCAACGGTTTTGATGAATAGAAACTGTGACCTGGAGTGTAGGACAAGTGGCTGGAAGCCATACACCCAAGAGCTGTCTCGACACTAAGAGTAGTAATTCATCATCTAACTTCAAAATAGTCAGTTGCCCAACCATAAAACAATCTGTTAGCTTTTGTTATTTCTTTAGAACCCAAAAAGTTAAGAGAAAATTTCATATTGCTAGTTTTAAAACTACAAATCTAGCTCATTATAACAAATTCATCAAAATGTCAAAAAGTTGCAAATAGTAGTAATTTTATAGTAAAATCATCATCAAATAAATGCAGATGGAAAAGCAACAAAAGAACACATCAAATAAGAGAAAAGTACCATTCACAGAGGCTGATTCCTTTAGTAATACCTGAGTACTGATGATAAGCACTTTCTTGGAGGACACTGTGACGAACCAAGAACACCCTGAAAGGATTAAGAGAACATAGCATTGAGACATCACAGAGATATGAGATTAGTACCAAAGGACACGATGAGAATTTTAAATCTGCAGGATGCCAGGCAGAACAGTGTGGTTATTAATAATGATTGTCAAATTAACATAGTAGATATTTATCTAGGGATAATCCACTGAGTAAACCTGTGAGGTATGTGATTGAGGTGAGAAGTGTGTAGCACCATTCTTTGGATTGGGCACTTGGATTAAATAAAAAGTGGAAAGCCAGCTGAGCATCCGCACTCACTCACTCACTCAACTCTGCTTCCTGACTGTGTACGCAATGTGGCCAGTCACCTCATGCTTCTGCCTCTGTGGCTTCCTCACCATGATGGTCTGACCTTTAACCTGTAATCCAAAAGAAACTCATTGGATTCAGTTGCTTCTGTCAGACATTTTGTTATAGCAACAAGAAAAACTAACAGAGAAAATTGGCATTGAAAAATGCTGTTGTATAGCCCAGTGTACAGTACATGTGCATTTGGACCTGGCTTGTGGGAGGAAAGTGAAAGTGCTTGCAATTTTGAGCTAAAGACTACCTTGATTGTCCCAAGGAGATGGATCGGTGGGTAAAAGCACTTGGTGTGCAAGCATAGGAATCTGAGTTAAATCTCCAGAACCCAAGTCAAAGCCAAAAGCCTCCGCGAACCTATGGCTTCCCCAAGGAAGATGATGGAATTGGGAGAAGCTCTAAAAACCTCTTGAGGCAGCAAACCTCACACAAACAGCAGCAAAACAAAGAGAACTTATCTTAAACAAGGTGGATGACATGGAACAACAGCTTAGCTTATGTTCTGACCTCTATCCAAGCATGTCA
Organism: Phyllotis vaccarum; assembly: GCA_033318265.1. Taxonomy (NCBI): domain Eukaryota; kingdom Metazoa; phylum Chordata; class Mammalia; order Rodentia; family Cricetidae; genus Phyllotis; species Phyllotis vaccarum. The sequence continues at coordinate 11,040,024 of JARWLC010000016.1, forward strand.
TGGCATGCATGTATCTGCATTCACACATGCTCACATAAACATATGCATGTGTACACAGTCAGAGAAAAAAAATATCACAACAAAGCCTTAAAGTTTGGTAAGCAGAGTTTGATAGGTCAGTCTCGTGGGATCAGGGAAGACAAGAATGTTAAGAGGGATATGAACGGGGAAGCCTAGTTTATTTGGTCAGGGAAGGGAATAAAGACTATCAGTTATTGGGTTATTGGCCACAAAGTTATATTTTGACAAAGAATCTCAATGCATTCTGCCTCTGTCCTTAGATCTTTGCTGAGACTGAATTCAAATGTAATGAAGTAATTCACTCAATAGGATGCATTGCAAGATAGGATAGACTATACATGGTTACTGCACACTGCTCTTATTCAGGGTTATAGTAAGAGAGGAAAGAAAAAAATGTGAAATTTGGCAAGGAATGAATTATGAAAAGTTTAAAAGTTATAAAAGTTGTCCACAAGAATGGTATGGAAATTGGCAGCTGTAATTGTTAAAAATACTAGCATCATTTTTTTATAGAAGCAGTCTTTTAGAAGTGTGCACAGTGCCTTCCAGGATCATAAAAGCTAGTCCACAGAGAGGAGGCATTCAGGCCAGTTCTAGTTCATGCAGGACTTTGAAGTCCAGTTCCAGGGAACACATCTACAAAATACTTCTGTAGTGAAGGGTCAGGGAACATTATGGAAGAAGCAGAATGACTCTATGAGCCAGAAAATCGGGACCTTGCTGTGAGATTGTGTCCCCTAGTAACATCAGAAGCTTGAAGCTGTGCCCATAATGACTCACCCATATGGCTGCCCAAACATAAGTAAGGACAAACATGAGCATGTCAAACTGCATGGGAGTTAGCTCAGGAGAACTCAAACCAACACAGGAATTTCAAGCAACTGATTAAATCTGGGAGCAGAAGAGATGTCCCTCCCCAGATAAGAGAAAACCAATTGGTTGTCCAGTGCCAAATGGTCAGCCCTGAAACATGCGAACAAGTATGTATAGCTCAACAGATAATATGCAGAAATATATATGTATTTGAAAATACACATATGCATACAATAATAATGAAAAGGGAAGTTATGAATTTGAAGGAGAGTTGGGAGGGATATATGGAAGATGGTGGAAGGTATTACAATTAAATTATAATTTTCAAAAATCTAAACAAACAAACCATTGGATACTATAGTACCGTTCAATAGAAATTTAAAAGATCAACTGTTCCCATGAATTAGTGATATTTCAACAGCTGGGTGGTGTCACAAAACTCACAATTATCACAAATAATTTATTAAGTTATATACCATGTAAAAATTTTTAAAACATAACAATTTTTGATCATTGAAACTAGTGATCTCAATGTAGCCTAATAACAAACATTCACCTAGTGAAAAATACTATCTTCACTGCTGATAGGTCATAATGCTACCCATACTCTACACTTCAGAATTGATAAATTCATTATTCCAGCTTACAAAGAACCCTGTCTCACATCCCTTTATTTTCTTTCCTTGATATTTATTTATTTTATTTAGTGTGCACTGGTGTTTTGCCTGCATATGTCTGTGTGAGGGTGTCAGATCTTGGCATTACAGACAGTTATAGCTACCATTTGGGTGCTAGGAAATGAATATAAATCCTCTGGAAGAGCAGTTCATGTTCTTAACCATTGAGCCTTCTCTCCAGTCCCACATATCCCTTTCTTAAAGGCAAGCTGAAGACCGTAACAATCAATGAAAGACTTCAAGAAATAGCTCCAATGCCTTATGGTGGGCATGGTCTGAAGGGTAAAGAATGCTCTATTCAAACCCCTGCCTTGGCTCTATGCTGCTTTCCTGGGGCCTCACAGACACAGAATCCCAAATCAGAGGCAGATAACCTGGCTGCATAGACACTACTGTCTCAGAACATATACCTAGGAAATCTAAACTTCAATACTTCTACCTTGTACCTTGTAATATGAAGAGTTTCTTCACAGTTTCACAGGAAATAAAACCAGCACACATGGACATACATGTGTAATCTGGAAGACTAAGGCTTACTTTTTTAAAAGAAGATGAAATTTGTATACACACACACACACACACACACACACACACACACACACACACACACACACACTTTACCAGTTACCATATGTTTGAACATTTCTAACAATTTACAAAATGACTTTCATAAACTATCCTTTTTCTAAATACCATGCCAAAAATATACCTTTATTATTTCCCTTAATTTGATTGAAAGGAAAGTAAAAATCAATGTTCCCTACTGTCTTTTTTCTTTCTTCCTTCCTTCCTTCCTTCCTTCCTTCCTTCCTTCCTTCCTTCCTTCCTTCCTTCCTTTCTTTCTTGTTGTTAATTAGATAATTTTCAGGAATTCCCAAATTTGCCCAACTTAAAATATAAGTGTAAAATTGGATTTTAAAATCATTAGAAAAATCTCTGGTCAGGAAAAGAGATGAAATATTCACAGAACTCTTGGTGGCACATGAGCTGAGAGAATGGATTAGAAGTTGGAGGAGTCTCAAGCCCATGGTGAGTTTTCCATACAGACCATGTTTGATGAGATTTTGTTATATAAGCCATGAGAGGTCACACTTTTAGAAGCTGAATCAATTTACACTAGTCTGCTCCATTAGGAAGGTGCCCCTTAGCTTCATAGTAGAAAGAAGTCTGTAACACAAAACCGAAGAAAGCATTCAAAACATACCTGGATGAGACATTGCATAGCCTCATTTTTATCTGCAGTAGAAATTCTTTCCAGAAAGCCTTGAATCCATATCATTCATCTACCCTTTGATGCGATAAACCCAGGACTCATGAGCCAAGCTAATAAATTAGAACGAAAAAGAGGCGTAGACATGATGACAGGTTGCCAATTTTCTTCTTTTTCACTGTTGACTGTCAAACATCCTCTCTTAAAGATTGTAGGTTAGGACACTGATAGAAGAACTCAAATCTTTCAGAGACAATAAGAGAAAAGATAACAAAATTTTATTATAATAAGAAGGGGAAGAGGGAGAGAAAATAGGGTACAGACATTGCCCTATAACTCATAGGCAGAATGGAAATCCACTACAAAATAGACATGAGCAAGTGTGAAATGCCAGGTCCGAGTTATAAAGACCACCTCAAAATCTGTACATCCAAGTCAATCGTGAAAATAAAAATGCAAATACAAAATTAAGCAGAAATAGAACATACTATTTATTTTAAGACAATAAAAATAGAAATTAAATTAATAAGTGGCAAATAAATCAGGTTAGAACATTTCATTTTATTCTGGGTAAGAAATATGGGTGTCTCTGACCCAGATATACCTGTAACTAACTTCACAACCCAATCAGGGATCCAGATCCTTCAGAACATCTGCTTCATCCTTGGCCTCTGTCTTTTATCCTTTTGAAGCCCTGTGTTAGCAAAACGGTTGCTCAGGCAGATGATAACAAACAAATGGAAAAGATACATACTGATTGATAGCGCTGTTAGTTTCTGATTTTATTTATCGAATAAATAAAATGAATGAATCCTTGGTAACCTTTTCTATTATGGATTAGTGGACAGTTTAGATTCTCCAGGAACATTCTGTGCTTAGCCTTACATAGCACACTTAATACATGTGTTGAAGGGTTCCATTAATTCATCTCTCTTCATAGAGATTCACTTTTGATTTTCCCAAACCCAGCACAATGACTAAAATACAATGGGTAGTTAATGAACATTTTCAGATTAAATAGATAAAATTAATGTGAGGATTGACCCAGAAGATTCAATGTTTTAATGATCTTTTTCTCCAGAACATGATACGCGGCAGGTACTCTTCAGGATATTGGGGTTAAATAGACAAATAAATACCTATGACCTTGCAAATTTCTCGTTCTAGCCAGCAGAAACACATGCATAGATGGAGTTACATACATTGGAAGCTATTAAGTAGAATGAAAACAAAACAAACAACAAAAAAAGAAAGATATAGATAGTAGTCAAGATGGAGAAGTAGAAACAGCTTTGGATCTATGGTGGTTGTGAGAGGCCTTACTGTAAGGTTGACATTCTATTAACAACTTGAAGCTAATAAAATGGGTATTTAGGGATATTCCAGGCAGAAGAAATAGCCGGTGTTAAAGTCTCAAAGTGAAAATGATCCTGTCAAGTTCAGAATCAGCCAGGATGCCAGTGTGACTGGAAATGGATATGAAACCATGAGAATTAGAGATGCTGACAAAAAGAAAGACTAGGAGCCAGTCACGCCACGGCAGGCTCCACGCGCTGTACAAGCACCATGGTTTGTGCTAGGTGAGATGGAGAGGCAATCCAAATTAAGTACTTTCCCATTGTCTATTAGCATAATAAATATGTTCACATATGGACTGGATAATAGAAGTCTCTCTTGTTTGGAGTGTGGAATTTATATTCAAATAGTCTTGCCACTCAAAATCCCCCCCCCCAGCTTTTAATTTTGGAAGTAGCTTGATTTCCACTAAGCTCTAGTTTCTGCCTGTGATGTTGGATCTCTTCATGTATGCTGGGAATACCATTCATTAATAAAGGGACTGTTTGAGCCTATTGCAGGGCATCTTAGAAAGAGGCAGGAAATCTGTGCCATAGATGAAAGAAGACAGAGTCAAGAGAGACATGACCCAACCCAAGGAGCAATTTGTAAAGAAATTCAGGTAAGCCACAAGCCACACGGCAAGAGAGATTAATAAAAATCAGTTAAATTAAGATTAGAGAACTAGCTAGGAATAAGCCCTAGCCATAGGTTAAACAGCATATAATAAATATAAGCATCTGAGTCATTTTGCAGGTGGGGGAGGGGAGGGGAGGCTAAGCAGCAGCGGGCAAGTCCAGACCTTGGGGGAAGGCTGGGCCAAAAACTTAAACATACCAGATAAAAACTAACTTCAGTTTCCCTTTACACATGAATCAACAAAGCTAAACCTCATTTTTATCTGCTAAAATCACATAAAATGTTGATTTAGAGGAAACCCGTTTCACTTGTAGATGATACCTAAAGACCTTCCCATTTATTGGCAAAGGAAAAATGGAGCCTTCAGAAGCCCTGAACTTTCCAATTACTAACTGATATGTTTTGTTTTATCTTCTAACTCCACAAAGGAAAGCTATTAGTAACAATTAGGCTCTCATAATTAAATCATAATAAATGCCATACTCTGTGTGTTAAATAAGTCAGTGGAGTTGGCAAAGCAGAAAGAATAGAGAAGGAAAGGAAGGAGGGTGCAACACTGTAAGGCTTTTAGCAGAAAAGACATTTTAAAAGCTAAAGGAAAGATACTGAGCAATGTTTCTTCTTAAAAATGGCCCATTGTGGATTAAGTCATATATCCTATACAGTGTTGGACATACTTGTAATACTAACATAAAACATAGCTATCCCAGAATGTAACTTATCATAGCTCAGGTTCACTAACAACTTTCTATTTGATCACCAAGACCTACTTCAATAGCCTCCTTTTACATAGCTGTGCAGCCCAGCTGTTTTAGACTGTAAATGCTGACAGATGAGTACTGCTGTAACCTCTGGACACGACAAAGCTGACACACATCAACCCGTTGTGGTTCCTCATACAATATCAAGTCCCTCAAGATGGCAGTTGATGGTTGTTAAGGGAGGAAAAGTCACTCTCCCTTGGGAATGAGGCCACTAGGAGGTGGTCATGCCATAGTAGATGGCTACACACCCATGTGTATATGAAAAGCTCTACTTTAATGAAGGGGATTATTAATAACAAAAACAGAGGTCATGAAGTTTGGAGAAATTTAGAATAGGGAACGCAGGAAGAGTTCAAAGTGACAGATGGATATGATCAATAAACATTGTGTAATATATGAAAATTTCTACACATAAAATTTATTTTAAAAATTGTGTATATTACATCACTTAAATCCTATTTTATACCCTTATAGTTCACTTTTATAATGTAAGAAATTCCCACACAGTCATGTTAAGGAATGTGATTTCCAGGGTTGAATAGCCCTTTTAATTTATGGCACAGCCTCTGTTCTTGAAGTGGTTTCTGATTTTTTTAGGAATCTCTGGTGGTTCCATAGTGAACAGTGAATTCTAGATAGACTTTTTCAGAGCCTGTCATGAATGTTACCAGCGCCTCCACCGTGCTGCCCATCCCTTTCCCACCCAATCCTCACTCCGTAGCTTTTGTGTTCATAGGTCAGTACAAGCATTTCTAGCATCCTCACTCTTCATTATGAGGAACTGCGCATGCCTCAGTCTTGATAAAAAGTAGGTGAGATAAGAAGCCACTGGAGGGTAAGAACAGACTCCCTCACACGCCCTTCCTTTGATAATCAAGCACCTGGTCAGAGCAGAACCAACATGAGAATCCACAAATTCACATGCACCGTACAGAAAACAGACATGAAGTAAACTTGCAATCTTATGAAGCCGAGAAGAAAAACGCTCTCAAATTAACATGACCAGGTTCTCAAAAAGTAAAAAGCAATTCCGAAGAGCTTACCATTTTATGTCTCTTGGTCTCTCATGCAAACCGAGAGAAAGAATAAAACAAGGAAGAGAGTTTTTTTTCCTTGCTTTATGCTGAATTTTTATTAAATGTATTCTACCAGTCGGTAATGATAAGACAAAATCCAGCTGGGAGGAACGTAGGCATCAAAAGCAACTGTTTCTCCGTGAGCAGTTCCTGCCTTGAGAGATGTGAAACATAAACCTACAAATTGCTGAGATGTTTTCCCAGTTTGGAACAGGTCCTAGGCTCCGTATGTTCATAATTTACAGGGATTGTGAAGACTCTTAAGCTCTAGATGAACTGACTTTCAGGGATCATTTTATTTGGCATATTATTGACTCTTTGAAGTACTCCAAGAGGCTTCTGGTATTGTTACTATGAGGTCACTAGTGCTTATAAACACAAAAGTACTATGTAAAACTACAGACAACCCAATGGGATTCCACAACAGAAGCCTCCCATTCTGAATGGAACTGAAGTAATTTTCATTTTTTTTTAAAGACTTTATTAAGAGATCAGTGTACAAGCCACACACTGTCGTAGGTGGCTCAGCCTATAGCTACACCTCAATCCGTTCAGTCATTCCTCACCGCCTGCTTTGTACCTTTCTTCTTGGCAATCAGTTATTTACTCTCTACCTGTTTGTTTACCTGTTCTGGACAGTTTTTAAAACCACCTCCCCAAGCACCAGGCCTGGTAACTACCATCCTTTACTCCTATCATAAGGACCTGGTTGCTCTTGACCCTTACAGTTACATGTCAGTATCTTGTATATTGAATACATAGTTATCTATCTCAGTCTTTACAGCACGGCTTTCTCCTGTGGCCATCCTTGTACAGTAAGTCCGTCTAGAACCTCTGTATGCCTGCACACACTCCTGCCATGGCAAAGCTCAATGACACATTCCCATTTCCATGACAGAGAGCTTCCTGCACTCACACTTTGGTTTCTATGAGGCTCATGCCATTCTTCATTTCCTTTCCCCTAGTTTGCTTTCCCTGGATACAGATTTTTTTTAAATAATATATTCTAATTACAGTTTCCCCTCCTCCAAGTGTTCCAAGATCTCTGCCCATGCATCCCTTTCCCCTCCACAGCCTTTGTCTCTCACTACAAAAGAGGTATCTAGGGAATAATAATAAAATAAGATAAAAACAAAAAACAAACTTGAATAGGACAAAATAAACAGAGGAAAATCAGTCAATGAGACCAAGAATCTCCAAAGACAGCACTGAGTTGGTTTAGTGTTAGTGAACTATTGCTGGCCATGAGGCCACCCTTATAATGAGTCATTTATATCCCCAATGAGACTCTGCTGAACAGAACTAATTTTTCATTTGTGAGTGGTTACTAATTGGAGACAGCTTCTGTGTTAGGGATGGGGCCATGTGTCACTTCTATCAGCGATGGGATCCCATCGGTCACAGATTTGCGCAGGACCAGTGCATGCTGCCTCCGTTTCTGTGAGGTCTATGGACGTGAGTCAGGTTGTGTTTAGAAGGCCTTGTTTCTTTGGTGTCACCCACTCATTACGGCTCTTGGAGTCTTTCTGCCTTCTCTTCTGCATGTTTTCCTGAGGCTTGAGAAATTAATTTAATGGAGATAACCCATTTAGAACTGGGTTTTCCAAAGTCACTCACCCTTTGCATATTGTCTGCTGCAGATATCTTGATTTGTTTCCATCTATTACAGAAGGAAACTTCTCTATAGATGGATGAGCAAGTCACTGACCTATGAGGATATCAGAATGTCATTAAGAGTCATTTTATGGCTATATTCCTTCAGAAGAACAGTTATATTTGGTTTTCCCCTAGATCCCTGACCTATCTGGTATCAAGTTCTTAGTCACCAGGACAGTCAGGAATTAGTTCCATCTCATGGAGTGGGCCTTAATCTCAGTCAGATATTGGTTGGCTACTCCCACAAGCTTACAGGCCAGTGAATCTTGCGAGCATGTCTTCACTATAAATTGAAGAGTTTGCAGCTGGATTGGTGTTTACCTTTCTCTTATGTTAGCATGCAGAGTACCTTTCCATACCATGAACACTAGCCTATAAGGGTGAAGGCTCTAGGTAAGCACCAGCTCTATACATTTATATATAACATAAAGTATATATGTTAACAGACATAAGAGCAAAACACGAAAGATACAAAGTAAAAGCAGTTACTGTGTCTGCAAGCACTGAGTGGAAAGGTTGTGGGAAGGCTAGAGCAATCGTGCATTTTAATACATTTTTCTAAGAAAATCACATCCTAGAACAGAAAAAAAAAGAGAGAAAAACAGAGCAGTAAGTCATCAGTTCCATTGCTTCCATGTGTAGTAGAAACAAATCATTGGACCCCTGCTACTAGAATCCTGAAAATTTGCATGGTCACTTTCTGACTACCATTTAAAATATACTCTTTCAAATTATCTCTCTGTGCTGATATTTGAGCTACTACCCTTCTCTATTCATGTCATGTGCTATGAAACAGGATTGTCCATTAAACCCTCAAATAATTGCTAATGTTTTTCTAGCAAAGTTCCTCATTTATTTGCCAAATACATTAAGACTGACTCAGACATTAATCTCCCGTGTTGAAAAGCTTTTTAAAAAGAGTGATAATAAATGAAAATTAATCTAACATGAAAAAAGCATATGAGAAGTGATATTATCTAAAGATGTATTTGGTTATTTAAAGAGTAACTTGGAAAAAGGTATTATTAGTGAAAGCTAATTGATTAAAAAGAGTCAGGTAAGTCAAATAAGATTTCATAAACTATGTGTCTGAGAATCTAGACATTTCATGTTCTATTTTCTTATAAATGGTCAGATTATAGAAACAAGAAAGTCAGTATTGACTGGAAGTTAATCTGAACAGGGCAAGAAAAAGAAACTAGATCCTTATCTTGCTCAGTTGCAACTTACTGAGCTCTAACAATTTCACCATCTTGCAGACATCTATTTTGGAAAAAAATATTTATCAGCAGATTTCCTTATTAGAATTAAAAAATAAGCAAGTCTAAATGTTTAGTCTTTCATTCATTAATGACATAAAATAGGTAGGGGTATCCCTGCCAGCTTTCACACAGTAAATCATTCCAACTCAAATTTGTTAACTTTTATGAATAAATTATTTGAAACACTTGGTAGTAGTATCAACCATGAAGATGCTGGAGCAGTCTTCTGATGTCCACGACCAAGATAATGAGTAAAAACAGTGAGTCAGTTCACAAGGAACCATAAAAGTCTAGTAGTTTAACTGAATGATGATGCTCACCCAGAAGTACCTACCAGAGTCCTTTCAAAGCACTAAAATTCTACATTTAGGATCCATTTTTTCACAAACCTGAAATGTATAATGGGTATCTTCTTACTGAAGACTCTCTCTATTGCTGTCTTATCTGCTTTCCAATGAGTACTAAACACCATAAAAGAGGCAAAGAGGGAATGTGGGTTCAGCAGCCAGTACAACAGTGTGTGGATTCATTTCCCATATTTTCAACTATGCGTTCAAGCACTCCTCTGTGATACTGCTTTTTGTGTGTTCACTTTCTTAAATATCATTATATCTACTTTAAGTATTCAGGGACAGAGAGTCATCCTGCTTTCTATTTGTAATACCTTTTATGATTTCCGTTGTGAGACTGCAATTACATCTCTTCTTTTAAAGGATCAAAATTTTTGTCTATACTCTTACAGCATATGTAAATTTTTATTTTTAAGACAGCTTCATACTCAACATTGTTCTTTGCCCCATAATTCTTGTTTGTATGGTATTACAAAGATTTAACACCAAGGTATTCTATTCAATATCAAGATTGTAAATATTATTCATTCAAGTTCACCCTGCTACTATAAAATTACTTGGAATCCTTTGAAACAAATTATAAAATTTTTTAAGAAAAGAATTTAAAAATCTAAATTTTCTCATTAAGAATGATAGGCACTTTAAAAACTATGACACTCTGCTGAGGTGTCACTCATTTGTATTTACTGAGTTCTTGCTTTGCTCACACAAAGCCCTGTGTCCATTGTATCTCCAACACTACATAAAGCTGAGTGTGCTGGCTTAAACCTGGAATTCCAGCTCCATGAGACAGAGGCACATGCCAGAAGTTCAAAGTCACCCTCAGAGACACAGTTAGCTCAAAGCCAACCTTGTCTCATGAGACCTTGTTTCTAAATAGATATGCACACAAACTGGTATTTTGAGAGAAAAGAAGCCATTCTGTTTGATGTCATGAGATCAAATGTGGATCACCATTTATTTATACATTAAAACCCATAGAATATGCAGCATCCATAATAAGCACGAGTGTCAACTCTGTACTTTGGGTGACAACAATATGTCAACATAGGTCTATGGTTGTAAGAACATGACACTAGTGAAGAGTGGTGATGGTGATAGCATTTGGGATAGAGAAGAACACACTTATTGATTCCATAAAATTACTTAGAGGATTTTCTATTTTTGATGAATCTTATAAAGGACAGTGGCGGTATATGAGATTGACAGAGACCCTCCAGAGCCTCCTCTGTATTCCTCAGTCATTTCTGCTACATCTGGGCCAAATCTGCCTGGCTTTGACATGTATAAACCTTGTGTGGACTAGCAAGAGGCCTTTAAAGAAGTGGTTTCAATTGCCAGTTTTTACTCAGAAATTTTATAAAGACACCCTCCTTCAAGAACTTATGTTTGTATTTGAGCTTAGGAAAGCCATTATATCTAATTGCCAATGGTCAAACTTAAACAAAACTCTGCTGTAGTAACAATATGTTGAAAGCATTAATGCTACTCTTTAATACATAGTATGTAAATATACTTTTTTTTCATGGAGCACAGTTTTTTAACGTGGTGCCAAGAAGGCACTTTTATTTAAAAAAAATTTTTCTTGTGTAACACTTTGTGCCACCAGGAAAATGTAAATTAAAACTTCTTTGGGATTCTGTTTTACCATGCTCAGCTTGGCTATTACTAAAAAAATTATATCATAAAAATACTGGTAAAAAGTGAGGGAAAAAAGGATTTCTTATCATTGTTGGTGGGATGATAACTGATATACTTCTGGGAATTAAAAACTGAAATAAGACTACCATAAGACATAGATGTCCCACTCCTTATATATACTTAATATATATATATACTTAATATATACATAATCAACGAATTCTGAGTCAGCACACCACAGAGACACTTACGTATCCATTTGTTGATGCACTATTTAAAATAGCTTTTAGAAAACGAAAACTTCTTAAGATGAGCAACAACAAGTGAATGTATCATGAGGGCATTACACCTATACACAGTCATAAAGAAAAATAAAACCAGGACATGTGAAGAAAAATGGCCAGAACTGGAAGTCACTGGAAAACAAAATTCTCAGACTCATAAAGACAAAGGATGGACATTTTCTCTCACATGCTGAGAGAGAGAGAGAGAGAGAGAGAGAGAGAGAGAGAGAGAGAGAGAGAGAATTTGTGTGCCTTTTATGTGTGTATCTGTGTGTGTATGTATGTGTGTGCATGTGTGTGTCTCTGCATGCCTGTGTGTGTGTTTGTGTGTGTGCGTGCATGTGTGTGTGTGTCTCTGCATGCCTGTGTGTGTGTGTTTGTGTGTGTGTGTGTGTGTGTGTGTGTGTGTGTGTGTGTGTGTGTGTGCTTGCATGTTCAGGAAACTAGAAAAGAAAGCCTACATGAGAAATGAGATCTCAGTATGTGGGGGGGGGGGGTAAGATAATAGAATGCATTTGAAATAAAAGTAGAAGGAGCTGTTAGAAGAAAAGGGGGGAACATGGGAGAGAAGAGGTGGAAGAGGGGGAGGCAATGGGAACATTGTATGGAAACGACATAACAAAATCCATTACCTTTCGTATTATTTCAGTAAAATTATCCAAACAAAAACACATGGTTTTTGGATGTGGTTCTTTAAAACAATAAAAATCTAACATATCCCAAGGATCTGCTGCTATTATTGTTCTAACGCTCATAACATCCAAAGGAACGTTTCTTGCAAAATCATTCTTTAAATTCCCAGTATATTTGGATAACAATAATCATGGTTCATTAAAATAAACTTTAAATTATTTTCTCAAGCACAATTTGTGTCTGTTTATCTATTGGGGTGAGAGGTTATCGATAAACAAACAGCAGAAATGGTGAAGATTTTTAACAGCAACGTTAAGTCTGAACTGGAGCACAGGAAGTAAACATATCTTTACATCATCCATCACAGCTCTATCGGTCACTTTCAAAGTGGCCAGCTCATCTTGCTACTTCTCATTCTTAAATGAATCATGTTATCTTTTAAACATCAGATGATACCAGCGGACAAAATAGTCATTCATTACCATAGCGAATTGTGTAATATTATAAATATTTACTTCAGACATTATATATCATAATGATTAAAACTGGGACAAGAAAAATTAATATTCTTCTCCTCTTTTTTCAAGTAACTTCCCTAATCCCACCAGAAAACCCTCTAATAAAGGCTTTCACCTTTTCAGAAGCAAATTCAATCTGCCAAAAGTTAAATTGGCCACAATATAAAATGTCATACATCCCACATAAACTTTCTAAGATCTTATATTACATTAATAATCTACTCTAATAAGTGATTTGTCAATAGTAATTATTTTTAATGTAATCATCTTAATTAAAAGTAGACTATACCTCTCCAGAGACATTACCAAAAATTTAATTATTATCTCCTAACTAGTACAAATGACTGATTTATTCAAGCAAACTGGCTTTCCCTTGAGTTTTTCTTTAGATATTGTGCCTTTAAAGATCAGTATTTTTATGTATTATGTAATGTCCGTGTGTTACACTTTTATTTATATTTTCCTTAATTTTATTGTGCTCCTTTCTTAATTATTACTATAATTTGATACATTAGTTATAAATTAATTATTAAAATAACATTAAAAATGGTATACTTCTTAAGGTCAACTTATATGTCATTGGTAGAATATCTTGTACACATCTTGAAATAATGTTTGCTATCATGAAAATTTTGGATGAGAGTCCAAACAGCACAAGGGCCTTCCATAGTACATCTCCTTCTTACCATAAAGATGCAGAATAACCAGATTAAAAGTGTCAATGTTATGCTGCTTCTTGCAAGTAGTGGTGGTTAACTCTTAAAATATTGTGATCAGTAAGATGAAAAGAAAACCTGAGATAGCATAAGACAGAAAGATTCTCCAAAACTTTCCTTGTGTTCATTATCTGACAGCCATCTACTGCTGGGCATGGAGCCTATGCTTAAGAGTGTTTTGTCACCAGTTAGACTTCAATGGAGAAAACTGATTTTTCTTTTTGCGAGATGTTACTTGAAGATAACTTCTAGGTTAGGGATGGGGGCGTGTGTTCACTTCCCCTCTGGACATTAAGACTTATCTGGCCCAGACCATATATATTATGGTTCCAATCTTTGTGTTTTTATGGGATCTCTGTGTGTGTGAATATGTATGTTCTCTTTCTTAGTGTATGTTTTTTGTGTTTTTTTTTCCTCTGGTTCTTTTTACTCTGTTTGTTTTAAATTAGTCTGATTTGTTTGCTTTTATTTTATGTTATTTTTTTAGATGTCTGTTTGTATTCTAGTGATAGAAAGGAGCATGGATAGAGGCAGGCAGTGACAGTGCCTGGAGGAGGGAAAACCATAATCAGAATGTGTTTTGTAAGAAAAATCTAGTTTCAGTTTTTAAAATAAAGAAAAAATATTTTGATCTGATGATGTTATAGTTAAGAACTACCCAAGGCATAAAAGGGGCTACAACTGTAATGTTAAATTACCACATGACACAGTAAATATAGCAAATGAAACATTGAACAGAACATGACGCTTTTCAGGAAGAAATTAACAATCCCTCAAACCAAAGGCTGACGCTGCTGCTCCAGACATGTGCCTCCTGTGTGTGTGTGTGTGATTCTCTTCATACCTTCTTAATCAAATGACCTGCTCTCATTTGGTTGGGTTTCAACCACAAGACATCATTTTGTACTTTTTTTCTTCAAGATACACGTCACACCACACCAAGAAAGGAGGAACTTCCAGTGTCTGTGGTAACATCACTTGATAAACAGACTCCCCGAACAGCGAGTGCCTGTCTGCCTACGCTATATAAAGCAGCCGACGAGGACTACCAGACACTCATTTCCAGAAGACCATGAGGGCAGCAGCCATCTCCATGCCAAGGCTGGACAAAATGCCAGGAATGTTCTTCTCTGCTAGCCCAAAGGATCTGAAAGAACCTAGTCAGTCACTTCTAGATGACAAAACGCAAAAAAGGAGGCCAAAGACTTTGTAAGTTTCTTCAGTGTCTCACTTAGATTATCTTTTATGACCAAGGGAGCATGAATGAATGGAAGTGAATGAGGCTGTTTAGTTTATATAGATCAGACCAACTATCTGTTGTGACTTAGAAGTGATATTCAGTTTTACGTGAATATAAATTATGCTACAGGCAGTGAGTGGGAATCTTTATGGACTTTGGCTCATAAAAAGCAAGCTGTATTTTAAAACAGCAAAATATTATATCAGCTAGTTTTCATTATTTCCTTTGTTCTCAGAGACATTTGATTTATGTTCCTTTTCTTTTTAAATGAAGTGTACTTTCCTAGAGAATTATAAATTTTTCTTGTCTTTTGTAGTGGCATGGACGTGAAAGCATACCTGAGATCTATGATCCCACATCTGGAATCTGGAATGAAATCATCTAAGTCCAAAGACATGTATGTACTGAATATATTAAAATGTTATAACTGCATAAGTATCCTACAAGTTGACTATCATCTTTGCTAGATACGGATACTGCTTACTTCTGGGCTTTGTGGCTCAGCACTTGAGAGGCTGAGACAGAGAAATGGTCACTTGTTTGAGGTCAGGCTGGGCTAGAGTAAAGGCTTGTTTTTAAAAAGGCATACAAAAAGTACTGCATAAAATGGGCCTCATTTATTTTAGATAATATAACAAAGAAGATTATACCACATTAGAATCAATGGACATAAAATATTTCCCAACAATTTTCTATTTATGTTTCTATTGTTCTATTTTATCTACTTGGATTTTTTTAGCTGTCCTGACAGATTTCTTCATAACTATTGCAATTAAAAGGAATTTTATACATAAAATTTGTAATAGAACACATTACAATAAGAATCTTAATCATCTAAGGGCAGCAGCCATTATTTCATTGGTATTATAAAAACTGTTTATTAATTTATATTGTTTTATTAATTGCAGACTTTCTGCTGACGAAGTGATGCAGTGGTCTCAATCTCTGGAAAAACTTCTTACCAACCAGAGTAAGTATTCATTAACTACCTATTTTGGGGGGCCAGCTTATCAGTTTAGTATATTGAATGTATTATTAATGTATATTATCAAAGGAAGTAAAAAGAGTAGGCAAAAAGTAGTACTTTAGATTTTCTATGGTCATTGGTAATTTCATCAAAATATGACTTTGTCATATAGCACTAGATTTTTACCACTGTCTTTTAGACAAATCTGCCAAGACAACTATGATTTTTTAATTGATTCAAGAACAAAGCTAAAATTCTGCTGGGTTTCTGTAGAAGTGGCTGGTTGGTTAAGGATACCTGCTGCTCTTAATGACTTTGTGTCCCTGGCTCAGTGCACTGATCTTCCAATCTGGCTGTGACTCCAGATCTGTAGAATCCGATGCCCTCCTCTGGTCTCTATGGGCACCTGCCCACAGGTGCTCCTACGTGGAAGCAGGAAAAGCAAGGACACCCATATTCCCAGAAAGAAAATAAACCTTCAAAAGTCAAAATAAAGATAAATAAAGTTATGATACAGTTTCAAAGTGTTAAGAAAACAACCAAATATCAGTTCATATGAGTTACTGTTTTGAAAGGAACTTAAAAGATATTTTGTACAATCAGATGTAGGGAGTAGCAATCATTTACTTAATTAGTGTTCTATCAACCACATACCTATTATCTTCTATTGACCCATCTTATGTGGAAGGCATTTTAGAGGCATCAAGGATTCAAAAGCAAAGATACAGTTTATTGCTTCCTTAAAGATATTTGGTACACACTTAGTACATACTGCAAGTATGCAGCTTGATATTTATTTTAATGTATTTGTCACAGGGATTTCTGATGAAATGAAGAGTGAAACCAAGTCCTCTTCCCCATTGTAGGATTGCAACACTATTAGGGTTAGAACTTTATTCAGAAGTGTAGACTTGGTCTCAAGAGTAAGCTCACCCTCTTCTCCACAGAAACACACTAAATTACTTGGGGGAAGTCTTAGAAATTCAGCATTGTTTGAGCATGTGATTACAAAACTTAGATTACAGTTTAGCTAACTGAGTAAATGGCATGTAATTCTCAACCACACTAGCAAATGTAATCAGTGTACCAAGCATACAGGTGACATGCAGAGACCTAACATTAGATGACTACTATTGTTTGGATGAGGAAGTTAGGTTTTTAATTATCAAATAATGTTACTATCCTCCGTCATTAATCTGTCCTTGAAAAAAGAAAACACTCTACACTCTTGATTGATCAGCTGTTGGTGTTTATAAGTAATGACATTGTTCTATGATCAGCAGAGCTCAATTTCAATCTAAATACAGCAGGAAGCAAAGGACTTTTATGTGAATCCACAGAGCACTATGTGACTGTGGACAAAATTGTCTGCTTTAAGATTCCTTTTTCACACAGAACAGAATCCCTAAGGCTACCTACAAATTATAGCACAGCTATTTTAGCAATAGTCATCTATTGTAGCCATTGTAAATATAGGAATGGTAGACCTTGCTTATAAATTTCTTCTATAATATATTCATTTACTGACTCATTATTTACTCAACCCTTCTCTTTTCAGCTGGTCAAAATGTCTTTGGAAATTTTCTTAAGTCTGAATTCAGTGAAGAGAATATTGAATTCTGGTTGGCTTGTGAAGACTATAAGAAAACAGAGTCTGGCCTTTTGAGTAACAAAGCAGAGTATATCTACAAAGTATTTGTGCATCCAGATGCTGTGAAACAAGTGAGTATTAAAGTCATTGTCATTAGCATCAGTTTGTGTAAGTTTTACCTACATAGAGAAATCTCAATTGGTGCACAGGTTAGGTTGAAGACCTTGGTATCATGGTTCTAATTAAACACAGATACAATCATTTGTATGTTTGATGCAGTTGCATCGTCCCCTGTATCAGTACAGAGATGAAAAATACTGATTTTTCAAAACTGTCTCACCTGAAGGGGTGGGGAATGAAATGAGGTAACCCAGGTCAGATCAGCATGGAACACAAAGTGAACTATTGTAACCCAGATAAGGATAAAAGTCCGACTTTTATAGCACTCACAATCAAAGCAGCAAAATCACGTGCAGCTACTGTGCCTGTCAGAAAAACCTAAAATGTCCATGACACTCTGTCTTCACACGTAGACTACTTTTTATGGATAGTACTGTTCTTCATGTCTACTTATTTTTGTTTCTCCCAACTACGCCATAGACATACTAAAAGAAGAACCTCTTCTGTTATAGTTTTTGTAGTTCTCATACACCTGGTATAGAACTGGCCTATAATAGCTTATCCAAGACATATTGAAATGACTTAAATAGGAATGTAGAACCATTTTCTTAAGGTGTCATCTGGAATACCAACAGCATAATAAAATGTATCATAAACAGCAAGTGCACCTTAATTAACAGATATTTCTTTTCAGATCAATATTGACTTTCGTACTCGAGAATCTACAGCCAAGAAGATTAAAGCACCAACCCCCACATCTTTTGATGAAGCACAAAAAGTCATATATACACTTATGGAAAAGGATTCTTATCCCAGGTTCCTGAAATCAAATATTTACTTAAACCTTCTAAATGACCTTCAGGCTAATAGCTTAAAGTGAGTGGTTCCTGGTTGTCGGGAATTAAAAGGTGGTATCAAGGACAGAAGGAAAATGCCCAGGACACTGCCTGCATGGTCACTGTGGCCTGCTTTGGCGACTCATCAGGCCAAGTGGAAGTACAAAGGGCTTAAAATGGATTGACCTGGGAGTGATCCAAGGAGAGACTGGAAGTATCAGCAAAGAAGGAGATGGAGAGACAAATGGAAGAAGATACTATGGTGCTCTCATGAAATACAGCAGGACTCACTTAGAACCCCTCAGAACTGGGGAGGTCAGACAACTGACAACACAGAAATTATGAAGAATTTGTATGAGAGTGATTACAATGTGCAATAAGCTTCAAGGGCAGCAGCAGACATGTGTTACATGTTGCTGTGTAAATTGTGTTGAATTCTTACAGTCTCTTTTCTGTGAATTGTCAGCCCAAAAGTAGGTACTGTAAATAACAGTTGCTATTATTGACACAATAAATTATATTTGTTTACTTAATTTTATTTGGCTTAGGGTTGAGGAAAAGAATTGTGTATTTAGCCTAAGCTATTTTTCTTAAAACTAAAATGTCATAACGCATTTGAAAATTAAATTATTACGGTGTCAAAAATAAATGTAAGCTTTATATTAAAATATAGAAATATATGTCTTTTATTTTATCACTATTTTTAATCTAGTATTTTTTTTACTCTGATTTTTTTTTGAAAAATTGAATGAGGACAATAAACTTGCTAACGTGGACAAGGGAAAGTCCATGAGGCCTACACAAAGAGTCACAGACAGCTAAGGAATGCTGACAGAAAAATAGTCCTGCCCAAGGAAGAGCACACCAATTAGTTATCCAGAACCAAATGGTCACCCCTGAAAACATACATACAAGTAGCATTACACAGGCCAAGCGTGTTATATTTATTCAAATTTAGGAATTTGCATATATGGATGTGTATACATATATATATATATATTCCTTAATTTATATACAAATATGTGTGTAATAGCAACTAATGAAAAAAAGGCCAAACAAAGAGAGTGTATGAAAGGGCTTGGAAGAACAGAAAATGGAAATATTTATATTATAATCTCAAAAATAACAGAAATTTTAAAAATTGAAGCAAAGGACTTGTGTTTTCTATTGTCTACTCAGTATTATCTAATTAATACTCTACTTTCTCTATTATGTAGGACAAAATCCACCGGTTTTCTTTCTGCTATATAATCTCTAATTTTCAAATTGAGAAACGGTGGCATATTCAAAAGGGGAAGAAAAAGTTATTTTAGACTCAGATGTATTTTCCTCATGTAATGTTCACAGTAATAATATAAAAATGAAAACTCAAAAAAGATTAAGTTCCACAGTTAGCTAACTCTCAAAATTACCTTGTGTGAAAAAAACAAAAAACAAAAAAACAAAAAAAAAAACCAGCTTTATATCTGGCCCTACCCCAGACTGATTAAACCAGCATCTCTAACTGTTATAGTATGAGGATCTGTGTTTCAAAGGAAACATCAAGTAATTCTTAAGACAATTTGATTGCTCAGGGTTGGAAGCCTTGGGATAAAGGAGCAGGCATGATGTTAGGAATTGATGACCATGTAGTCTGGGCACCTTCTATGGTGCAATACCGCCACCCACTGACCAAAGGTGTTCCCTAAACCACTATATATATGAAATATAGACTCTTCTGAAAAGAAGGCACCTAAAAAGCCCTGGAAAAAAATTAAATTAAATTAAATTTTAAAAAATGTCAGCTATTCCAAGAATCTGTACAACTAACTGTATATCCCCATGCAGCTGGGTTCTGTATCATTTTCAACGGTCAATCATCCACAAACCATGATGAATTGCTGTGCATTTTCTCACTGCAGGCTCTGTTACACACCAGACAACAGCAATTGTAAGCAACAATGTACATCCGATTTCAATAGATTCCAAGTTTCCATTGGACTAAATGCAAGTTGGTTACATATTAGTCTGTGTTCCATTGTGTTGCTGGTCAAAGAGTGAGGGAAACTCAGGAGATCCATGTTGTCCACCATCTGCAGTCAGCTCTTTCCTTTGACTTTACCAACACCAAAATCTATCTACTTTCCCTCTACTCTCTGTAGTGGACATTGCCAATCTCATTTTAAAATTTAAAAATTTTCTGTCTTATTTGGTTTTTGAAGATTTCATGTATGGGTACTGTATTTACATCTTTCCCCCACGACCCCTTTCAATTCCTTCTGTGTCCACTCCTTTCATATTCATGGCATTTATGTACCTCTTGCCATAGACTCTCATTGCTTTCCAATTCACAGAATTCCCACTGTTTAAAATCTCTTGTCTCTTATCCTCTAAACAGACACACATGCACACACACACACACACACACACACACACACACACACACACACACACCACCTACTAAAGTAAAGATGTACATATATCATTTTCTATGCCATCAGCTTAGAAAAGCTCAAAGGTCTTCTTCAATTTAAAGTCTCTCCATTGTGAGCTTCACTGTCCAACTTCCATCATTCCTTCTTGTATGCTTCCTACCTATCTATCAAACTAGATTGACCACGTCATTTTGTATAAGTCTTGGAATGTGCCTGGTTATAAATTCACTTTGCTATCTCTAAGTCTCAGTCACCTATACTGCTATCTAAAAGAACTTTCCCTGCTCTCTGCACAGCCCAATCAATTCCTCATGGTCCAGATTGAATAACTTTTTCATAAAACCTTCAGACAACACTATACACTATGAGGCAGTCATCTTCAAAGCTGACGAAGATGAACTGCAGGCTGTATAAACATGGGGTCCTCTGCTCCTATTTAAAGTGCTACTGTCATGTTAAGTAGAATCCAGGCCCATAAGAGTGAACAGTACACCAGTCCAACCAAAACACAAGTCATAAGCTGAATGCTGCTGGTCTTTGTCTAAATAGGCTGTCAAGTTAAAGAGCTACCCAAATTTGGAAAGATGGCAACAACAAACATCAAACACACCTCTCCATTATAGAGAAAAAAGATTGCCCTGGCTGTGTGGATTCCACACAATACAATAGGCAAGATATGATCTACTAAAGCATGTGATAAAGTATGGGGTAGAGCTAATTTGAAATCATTCTAGTGGAAGCTGAAAATTGTTGCATTTTAAAGCTGATTAATCTACACCTACCATTACTCTTGTTTTGCACTATTATTATAGTGTAATTTTTTTCATAAGATCACTGCATGGATGTGATGTGGGCTTATAACATCTATGATTTTTTTTAAATCTGTTAGTTCTGTTTAGTATGGATTGAGCTCAGCTTAAAGCTTTGTTATATTATGATTTTAAATTAGAAATACTGAACAAAATATATGTGTAAAACTCATTTTCCCAGATTTTTTTTAATTCTTCCTGTACGTTTACCCTTCAAAGATAGAAATTTATGAAGGTAAGTCATAAGGGGTAGTCAAATAGCCAAGGATGTCTAATTTAAAATAACATATTTACCCATCTAGTTCATATAAGATAAATTAATATTCAACTTTTCTTTCCTCCTATAGGCAAATGTGGGCCGTATGTTCAAATACAAAACTTAAATTATATATTGTTGAAAGTAAAATTATAAAATAGAGTTAAACATTTTTAAGGCCAGAACTATAAATTAGTATATAAAATTGTAACACTCTTCAAATCAGATTAAACTGATCTATGGAATAAAAGTTATTTATCAACTACAGAAATAATCTCATCCTTTTGGTTGAACACCTTGAAGGCTAGTAATGTATTATACAAATGGAAAAATGTAGTATTCTCCATACATAACCTTAATGAAAGTGTCTTACAAATTCAGACAGTGGCAAACACAGAACTTTCTATGTAGAATGTTTCTACATAGTACACTCGGTATCTGACAGGCTAATTCATAGTAGCTTCTTAACTTAAAATTGTGAACAAAATAAAAAGAAACAAAAAGAGGAATAAATGAATTGGGGCAGGAAAGAAGATGGAGAGGAGGGAAAGAAAGGGGGGGAAGAAAAGTATAGCACTCTAGGTGGAGAGTCCAGACTCATGTTGCCATCAAGGTACCCAATGGTAAGTTTTGTAGACATCCCCAACACTAAAGGATTGTCTAACTCTATATAAGATCTGCTCCTGAGCTCTGAGATGCTTCATATAGTCCTAGCAGAGTCAGGACTATTCTGTCACCCCATTGGAACATCAACATTGAGTTTTCCTGAGACTGAGTCTCTATCTCCAATTAACTAGTTAATAGCCTGACGAATCAGGCTAATAGCAAAGAGAGATGGAAATACCTACTCAAAAGGAGGAGACCAGATATTAGTATCAAGAAGCATTATCAATGACCTAACTCCTGATGCCTAGGTCCTACCATAAAAACAAAACAGCATAAATAACCAAAATAATGTATCTCCTCCAAAAGTTAGTACTCCCGAAGTAATATTCCCTGAGAATATCTGCTTAGATGATGGACAAATGATTTCAAAATAGCAATAATAAATATGTTCAAGAAACTCATAGTGATATGAATAAATGCTGGAATAAAGATCACAAGAATATAAAGGGTTAAATTAAATAGTGAAAATAATTCAAGATACTAAAATATAATGTGATAAGCAGAAAGAGCCTCAAAATAAAAAATTCAGAAAGTCAAATTAAAAATTTAGATGAAAGCCTCAAAGATAAATTGGTCAACAGATCAAGTCAGTCTCACACAGAGCTGTAGGATGGTTCAATGGACATAAATCAATAAACGTAATTCATCTTATATATAAGACTCAAGGACAGAAACTACATGATCATTTTATTAGATGCAGAAAAGACCTTGAATAAAATCCAACACTTCATTTTGATAAAAGTCCTGGAGAGGACGCTTGAAATAACGATTAGTGTGGGTAAGAGCACTAGATGTTCTTCCGAACCAGTTTCAATTCACAGCACCCACAAAGCAGCTTACAATTGCCTATTCCAGTTTCAGAAAATCCAACACCTTCACACAGACATGCATGCAGGCAAAACACCAACAGACATAAATTAAAAGTAAATAAATCCTTTCTTAAGTCCTGGGAGAACCTTAAGTTTACAGGGGACATATCTAATCAAAGTAAAAAAAACAATATCAAAAAAGCTCACAGCCAACATCATGCTAAATACGGAACAGCTCAAAGCATTACCACTAAAGTCAGTAACAAGGCAAGAACAGCCATTCCCTCTGCTTTCTTATTCAATATAGAGCTTGGAGTTTTAGCTAGTGCCATAAGACAAGTGAAGAAAATAAAGGGGATAAATGTAAAGGAAATGAAGTCAAAATATTCCTATTTGTAGATGACATAAAAGATTCTGTTGATTCTATCAGAAAACTGTTAAAGCTGATAATATATCTAATAAAGTAGTAGGATACAAAGTCAACTCACAAAAATTGTTCCCTTCCTATATAAAAAGGACAAACATACCGAGAAAGTAATCAGGAAACATTCCCACTAGATGCCTCAAAAAAGGAACGGAATGAATACAATGGAAACTAAGATACTTGCCATGGGATGGGCCATAGACTTGTAGGAGTAATATTGTGAAAATGGCTGCTCTACCAAAAAAAAATCTACAGACTCAACACAATCGTCAACAAAATTTTAACACAATTTTTTTACAGAAATTGAAAAAATAATTAATATGGAAACACAAAATATTCAAGATAGCCAAAAAGATTTTGAGGATTAAAAAACTGCTAGAGCTAACACCATTCCATATACTACAGAGATATAGCAGTAAAAACAACAGGCAAGGCCATGAAAACATACACATTAATCAATGGAATAAAATTAAGCACCCATACCACTAAAGATATCTGATGGTTTGTTTCCAAGAGGCCAACAGTAAATGCTGTATAAAAGCCAACACCTTCAACAAATAGTGCTTGCCAAACTGTGTAAAAGAATGCAACTAAATCCTTATCTCTCACTCTGTACAAAACTCAACTCCCCTAGATAAAGGATCTCAATGTAAGACTTTGTATTCCTGAATCTGCTAGAAAGAAAAGTATGAAAAATGCCCGAATTTATCCGCACAGAAAGATGAATTTCTGAACAGGTCTCTGATAAGCAAGAATTGGTAAAGAGGTGTCATGAAAGTAAATCCTTAGATGTAGCAAACAACACTATCATCTGAGTGAAGAGGCAAAGTACAGAATGGGAAGGAAAATAATCCTTACTAACTATACATCTGACAGAGGGTTAGTACCTAGTATATACAAAGAACTCAAGAAAAACTGAACATCAAAAAAAAATTAAAAATTGAGGTGTGAAATTGAAGAGTTCTCAAAGAATGAAATACAAATGGATGAGAAGTTTGTTCTTTGTTTTGGTTTGGTTTTTAATAGTTAACATTCTTCTAAAAATTAAGAAAATGAAAACTAAAACTATTTACAATTTCATCATATCCCAGTGAGAATGACGGAATAACAAATGCTGGTGTGGATGTAAGGAAAGGGGGTAACTTTTTACTGCTGATAGGCATACTAGCTGGTACAGCTACTATGAAAATATTTGTGCAAGTTCCTCAAACCCTAAATATAGATTTACTCTTTGTATTACACCAAATGAATCTGTATTCTTATACAGAGATTCTTTTTTATCTTTGTTCAATAGTTCTCTATTCACGACAGCCACTAAGTGGAAACATCTTAAATGTTCATCAAATAATGAATGAATAATAAAAATGTAGAATATTTGCACAATATTATTCAACTACTAAAAAAAATTATAAAATTTACAAGAAAACCAATAGAGCTAGAAAGAATTATTTGGAGTAAGGTAACCCAGACCCAGAAAGAAAAAAATCACATATTTTCTCATTTTTGAATGCTAGATTTGAATATTCAGATATGTAGGTCTCATTTGGAATTCCAATAGATGTCAGGAAACTAAAAAAAAACAAAAAACATTAGGCGTCAATTTCAAAAAAGTGGACATTGATTCACTGTTTTAAAGAGGAAAGAGAGAATAATAAATCATGAAGGTAAATGAGGTGGAGTATAGGAGGGTAAAGGGGAGAGGTAAGTAACAGTAAAGACCTTTCAGAAATGTCACAGGGAAACCTACCACTGTAAAAGCTCCCTAAATCATGAGTTGAAATGGAGCTACCTCATAACAAAGCAATAACGTGCCTACTAGAAGCCACAGTCTAACAAACAAGCCAAGTGGGGGCTAGAGAGATAGTTCTGAAGTTAAAAGCACCTGAACTCAATTTCCAACACCTGCATGGCAACTCACAGCCATCTGTAACTCCCATGCAAAGTATCCAATGCCCTCCTCTGGTCTCTTCCAACACCAGGCATGTATGCATACACATATACACACAGGTAAAGTATGCAAAGAAATAATTTTTTACAGACAAGAACCAGGAATGCATTACCTCTTCTGGAGCCATTAGCCATTGCAATCTCACAAACCCCTAAATACTGTAGGCTATTGTTCTTATTTACCTTCCAGAATTTGAAAGTAAGACCCTATTTTTGAAAACACCATATATTTGAGTCACAGAATATTAATAAACCATACTGCTACTGACCTGCAGCTTCATCCCTGCTGACTTGCTTTTATAGTATTGGAATAAATTGTGCATGCTATCAGAGTAGAAAAGTAACCATAAATGTACTGAGCTGTGAACCCTGCCAACTATTATAACCAGATAAACAGCAAAGGCTTATAAGTGATTTGGCTCCATACAAAAAAACAGGAGTCAAAAGACTAAAGAGATTTTTCAATAGGCAATGGTTCTAAATTCGGAAGCATCAATCAAAGACATGAAGCAAAACTGAAATCTAGGTTGCATACCATGAGAGTGACAGTAAAGCTACCCAAGCCACATCACAATGGTATCAGGAGTGGACAGGAAAGACATTCTAGTGAATGCAATGTTGTGGTAAAAGTTACTTCTACAGTGGACTTGGCCCTCAGCCTGACAGGAAGCCTCGGCTGGCTATACCTCAGCAAGTGGTGGAATACTCTAATATTCACAATTAATGAGATTTTTTAAAAGAAGAATTTATGTAGCAAGTTTCTTTGTTATAACATCATTTAGTCCAGTCATCCATACTTTAACTCCTTAATGTGGATGAACTGAAATTTATTCTTTATGGGTGGAGCAAGAGCACTACATATTTTTCCTTTCTTCCAAAATGATCTATTTCCATTCTGGTGCAAGTCAGAAAATGAAAAAGTCTGTGATCTGAGTCTAAATCAATATGACACCATCACATTCTGCACCACTGTCAACTTCTCCAGTTCTGAAACACTCCACTTTAATTATCCATAAAAAATGATGGCATTCCTAAGCTAGTATTTTTCTTAAATCTATCCATTTACATAAAGTATATAAATTACTCACTGTAAACATATAACAGGTAAATCATGTTCTCTCACTAAGAACTGAACAAGATATTGTCTACACTATACATTTGACATACTTATTAGAATAATTATAATGTCTGTAGATGTAGTAAGAATAGCAAGATTGTGATAAAGACCCACAACCTATTCCTTGCTAGGAGATTTACTAATTTCTGCTTAAGGATATCAGCTTTAATGGTTACATGTATAATATATTCACCAATAGATTTCTTCTTTTTGCCATGCACCATGCTTCCAGATACAAGCACTGAGATGAAAAAGATACTTCCACAACTTCATAAGTTTCACTGAGTCCTAAAAATCAAAGGGAGAAGAAAGTTGCAGTAAAATAAACTAAGCACTATAAGAAACATCCAGAGAACAATTAGGATTGCCTGATAGAAAATCTCCCAAGTTATCTCTCCAGGTACCTCAAAGAGAAGCCACATAGAAGTGATGGCTGCTTCCCCCTCTAACGGGAGAAACTGCAACCCACCTTCACATTAGTACCATGTTCAACCTCCATGTTCATCCAGTCCTTTCAAGTTTGTCTCCTTTTGTGTTTTATACTCTCCTCTGTTTTCACAGCTTCCGCTGGGTGCTGTACATTCTTTTCCAGACTCCCATCTTAAAAAGGGAGCAGCTGACTCCTCATCTCAGAGTGAAGATGTGAAGCTACAGTACCAAAGCACTCAGCAGTATGGCCAGTGAACGTTAGGGATCTGCCCATCTTCATTCTGAAACACCATAGATCAAGGCACACACACGCATGCACACACACACACACACACACACACACACACACACGCACGCACACACGCACACACGCACGCACGCACACGCACGCACGCATGCACTTGCGCCCAAAGTTCTCAGCATACAAACCAAGCTCTCTGTAGTCCTTATTTATTGCTTGTTTACTCTTGGCCAGACAGTGCCCCCACTGAGAATTAACACCACCTGTGTGCTTTGCTGAGACCACTTTGTTATGA
Organism: Phyllotis vaccarum; assembly: GCA_033318265.1. NCBI lineage: Eukaryota > Metazoa > Chordata > Mammalia > Rodentia > Cricetidae > Phyllotis > Phyllotis vaccarum. The sequence continues at coordinate 11,067,780 of JARWLC010000016.1, forward strand.
TTGAAGTGTGTGGCTTTTTCCTGACATTTTAATATTTTCCCCTATGTTTTAGTATTTTTAAATTGTAAGTTGGTCATCTGTATCAACGTTACTTATTCCTTCTTGCGATTGTATGGTGCATCTTCCTATGCTGCATGTAGAATTCCTTTACATGTCCTCTGAAGTGCTGACTTACCACTTAATTCCTTTAATGTGTGATTTTCATTTATTATTTCTTCTTATATTTTTGAAATGTAAATTTGCTAGATACAGTAATATTATTTTTTCTTGAGAATTTAAAATACAGTATTCAGTGTTCTCACCCTTGACTTTGCTGTTATAAGTGAATTGATTCTTTTCTCTTGTAATTTTAATATTCTTTCCTCAGTCTATATTCTTCACATTTTTATTATAACATAGAAAGTCAAGGTTCTTTTCTGCTATTTCTGTTTAATAATACAAATTATACAAAAAAGAAAATACAAATACCTATAATTGGCAGCCAACAACTTGCCAAAAATTTGGGCAATTTTCTGTTAATTTAGTAATTGGATTTTCTTTTTGTTTAATGGTTACTGCTGGGCCAGTAGTTCATGCATATTACTATCTCTTACACTTATATCAACCCATAATTCTTATCTATGTCTACCCTTATGTGGCTTGGTACCTTTGCTCATTACAGCATTCTCATCTTACTCCTCTTTATCTGGCTGGTAACTGCTCCTCTGCCTTTCCTCTTCCCAGAATTCTTCTTGTCTGGTTGCCCCACCTCTACTCCTTGAGACTGATCAATCAGAATTTTTATTAAACAAATACGGGTGACAAATATAAAGCCCTAAGTGGTTTAGAGTGTGTTTAAAAATATACATAAGCTTGGGTGAGAAAAGAAAACAGAGATAAAAATAGAGAAAAAAATTGAGTTAACAAAAAAAATCCATGTAAAAATGGAAATTACACAGAGGGTCTGGATAATGTATATTATTGTGTTATGTTTGAGGTTGTTTTTTTTTTAATTCAGAGAAAAAAGCAAAAGCTGTTAACAAATATTTGATTGTGAATGTTCTGAAGGTTTCCCTAGCACCAAGCCTCTTTCCAGCCCCACAGTGTTTTCATCTATCAAGATATCAATCTTCCCCCCCCCCTCTTTAGTGCTCCTCTCACTCAATCATCTCCTTCTCTCATGATTTGTTCTCACCTGATTTGGTCATTACCTGTTATGATCCCAATTTGCTCAGGAGATCATCCCTATTTTATCTTCCCAGGGGGATCCCTGGATGTCTATTAATTTCCTTCTGATCCTAAGCTGTTCAGGGGTTGTAGTTTGCATCCTGGGTATTCTTTGTTTTTTGTCTAAAATTTATTTATAAATGAGTACATTCCATGCCTATCTTTCTGGTCCTGTGTTTCAAGGTTGTTTCAAGGTTCTTGCTATTACAAATAATGAACATAGTTCAGATAATACCTTTGAGATAAAAATGTGCATCCTTTTGGTATATACCCAATAGTGGTATTGCTGAATCACTGAGGAGATTGATTCCCAGTTTTCTGAGGAGCCACCATACTGCTTTTCAAAGTAGCTATACAAGTATACAGTCCCCCCCCCAAAAAAAATGGAGGGGTGCCCCTCTTGTTCCATGTCCTCTCCAGCATAGGCTGTCACCTGTGTTTTTGATCTTAGCTATTCTTATGGGTGTGTAAGATAGTATCTCAAAGTTGTTTTGATTTGCATTTCTCTGATGGCTAAAGATGTTGAGAAATTCTTTGAATGCCTTCCAGCCATTTGTAATTCTTCTGTTGAGAATTCTCTTGTTAGCTCTGAACCCCATTTATACATTGGCCATTTTAGGTTTTGGGGGTGGCTCTAATTTCTTGAGCTCTCTATATATTTTAGAGATCAATTCTCTGGCAGGTGTAGGGTTGATAAAGATCTTTTCTCATTCTGTGGGCTGTCGTTTTGTCTTATTGACTGTGTCCTTTGCCTTATAGAAGCTTCTCAGTTTCAGGAGTTCCTTTTATAAATTGTTGTTTTTAGTGTGCTACTGGTGATATAGAGGACTCCAACCAATAGAAGGGGGTGCTTAAATAGGACTTCCTATAATATATAATAAAATGAATGTCCACCTCTCTGTATTGTGTAGAAATGGAAAAAAAACAAAAACAGTAAGAAATTGCAAGGAACTAGATGCAGAAATAAAGTAAAAACCAAGCACTAACTACAACATTCACAAGTTAACAAAAACAACAAACAGGATACGGAAAGAAATAACACAAACCATAGAGAGCGCTTTTATGCCTTTGGGGAAAAAAATTAATTTAAAGAAGAAAGTGGAAAATGAAAGACAAAAATAAATTATAATATTCTAGAGTGAAAGGGGAGAAAGCAGGAAGAAGGTGAACAACAAAAGCTAAAAAGAGACAAAAATCCACGGCTGACTATCTGGCTCAGCAGGCAAAAGCACTTCCCCAGAATCCACATAAATGTAAAAGGTGGGAACTAAATCTACAAAGTTATCCTCTGATTTCCACAAATGACCCATGTCTGTCTGTCTACCTGACTGACTGCCTCCTCTCTCTCTCTCTCTCTCTCTCTCTCTCTCTCTCTCTCTCTCTCTCTCTCTCTCTCTCTCTCTCTCTCATACACACACACTTTAAAAACAAGAAGATAAAAAAGTAATAAAATATATCTAAAATGGGGAAAATGAAAATACATACATACATACATACATACATACATACATACATGTGTGTTCAAAATCAGTCATCAAATACTTTTCTAGATAACGAAAAGCTTCAATTGAAATATTTTCTTTTTTTAGAAAAGTATCATCTCATCTAGGGTGGTCTTGCCAGAAGAAAAAGATATTCATTAGGTCTGCAGACATGAGCTCCTTTCTGTGTCTTGTTGAGGAGCAAAGCCTGGATTAACCCATTGATTTGTGTGTGTGTGTGTGTGTGTGTGTGTGTGTGTGTGTGTGTGTGTGTGTGTGTGAGAGAGAGAGAGAGAGAGAGAGAGAGAGAGAGAGAGAGAGAGAGAGACACTCTTTGCTGTGTCATCGTTGGCTTTAGACCTGAAGGTTGAAAGATTCTAGCTCTGGTTACCACAGAGCAATGGTCTATCTGTTTTTCTCATTGCTTTGGAGCAACGCTTGACAGAAGAAACTTAAGGGGGGGAGGGAAGGAAGGAAGGAGGGAGGGAGGGAGGGAGGGAGTGGGGGAGGGAGGAGGAAGGAAGGAAGGAAGGAAGGAAGGAAGGAAGGAAGGAAGGAAGGAAGGAAGGAAGGAAGGAAGGAAGGAAGGAAGGAAGGAAGGAAGGAAGGAAGGAAGGAAGGGTTTGGTTCAGCTCACAAGTTAAGAGGGCTTCATCTGCCATTGTGGAGAAGAGGACAAAGTTCAGGAGCTGTGGAGACTCCTCAAATGATGATCAGATGAGAATGTAGGCATCATTAGGGAATGCTAGTGATTCTTTCTCTTCTTTAATAGCAGCAGTTCTCAAACTATTGGTCATGACTCCTTTAGAACCATTTCACGGGGTCACCAAAGACCATCAGAAAACACAGATATTTATGTTATGATTTGTAACTAGCAAAATTACAGTTATGAAGTAGCAATAAAAATAATTTTATGGTTGAGGTCCCACATATTAAAGGGTCACAGCATTAGGAAAGTTGAGAACCACTGTTTTATTTCAGTCTTGGCTCCAGCACTTGGGATTGTGCTAACCACATTAAAGGCAGGTCTTTCCTTCTCATTAAACCATTACAGTAAATCTCTGTCACAGACACACTCAGTGATGTAAAGTGCTTTCAAATCCAGTCAAGTTAACAATGCAGAATCTATCTTGGGTAGCATAGAAACAGGAATTTACTCTGATCAGATTTACATAAGTACCTCAGGAGATGGTTGATACTGATGGCACTGCTACCTGTTTGTGCCAGGTGCTCTCTTGAAGTCATCATGGAGTATAGGGCAACAACAAGCTGTAGTGGTATAGGATTAGTAGGTACAACAGTTCTTGGTTATCCACATCTACCACTGTGGTTTGTGAGGCCTACTGTCTTGTCCCTACATGCAATCCCTAGGACCAACTCAGTGTCCCCACCTCTAGATGGTCACTGGTACTACCAATTTTAAAGAAAAAGTACACTTAAGCTCAAATCTCACTGCATACATGTTTCTATCATTCTGCTTCAGTGGATTTGGGCTAAAAGAGAAACGGTGAGTGACTGGGACAGGGAGTGATGTTTGCTAGAAGTTCAAAGAAAGGGGTAAATTAGAAATTTCTGCCCAAGTTAAGTTTCCAGGGACAAAAAGCATACCTGTGTTAAAGATTTTGCTAAGTTGAGTTTAGGATTATGGAAACTCAGAAAATTGCAGACCCACAGATAAGTTACCCTTGGGTTCCTATTATAACCTCCATTTCCTGCCCCTCTGTCTAACCTAATATTCTTTTCATTATCAAGTAAAACCTCCAAAGTCTATTCTTAACAGACTACAAGCTTTCACCAGCCCTAAACTGAGATGCTCATAGATAGTATCAGAAACCTATCACAGAAATTCTCTGTTTTGCTATATTCTGCCTGCTTGTGCTCTTCACCATTATATTTGGGAAATGCTTTGATGTTTAGCTTTCTTTGTTTTATAACGACTACCCTATATAATAAGCTCTAATAGTCTATATATGTGTAACCTCTTTGATGGTAGAACCTTCTATCGGGGCAACCTGAGTGCACATATGCAGGCCATGGTCACTAATAATGCCTGAAAAAAAAAACCATTTTTATTCCCTTTGAAAGATGCTTTGCATTGACATTGTCGGTCCCCTACTGAACAGCAGTGGGTTTTCTCTACTATCTACTACACTAAGTGATTCTTCTCTAGTGGTGTTGATCCCATTACCTAGAACCACAAAGTACTACTTTCTGCTAATATACCATCTTGGCTTCCACTGTTACTATTTGTGGTGCTTTGGACTGGGTAATTAATAAAGAAAAATGATTGCTTAGTTTATGATAAAAAAGGCAGAGAAATTCAAAAGTCACATATCTAGTGAGGATTTCTTGAACATGGCAGGGTATGAAAGCAGAAATGAATTATGTTTGTCTAGAAAAATAATTTGGCAGGAGAGTGTGAGAAGATGCCAGTTTCACTTTATAATAATCTATGTTCATTGACTCTCATAGAAATTCTATCCATTTTCATGAAAATAGAGATCCCCTGACCTAATTACATCACAAAGGTCCCAAAACTCCTCAACATATATGTGGAAAAATGAGCTTTACCTGAACTGCATCAGAGGATCAAACAGTCTTCACACCATGGCAATCCTCATTTGTCTCTCTTCTATATCCCATACTCTTCATTCTAAAATGGACATTATCAAAAGAAATCTGGTAAAGCAAAGCCTGTTCCCAGAATGTTTATGCAATACACACTGGCATTTTGGGTAATAACAAATAAAAGCTGCAGGGGTTTGGGAATCATTAAGATAACTATGGAATTTTATCCTGATAAATACAAAGATAACAATAAAAAATTAACATTTCCTTTTTTTAAAAAAATCTCTATTTCATCTTTAAAGACATATAGAGTCATTCTGGAAATAAACACAGCAGCTTCTCCATCAGAAAATAGTACTATTTTGTTCCCGTATTAGGCAGGGTTATCTCTCTAACCTTGTGATGTTCTTTGAGATAGAGTTGACTGGAATAGAGGATGTAAGCTATCAATGAGAACAATATCTGAACAGATTGTTTCAGCTACAATTTATTACAGAAAATGACAAAAAACATAAAAAGGGCAATGAGGACTAGAAAGCAGGAAAAACCTAAGTGATGGAAAAATTTGAGATTGGTTTTAAAACTTACATGAAAGCAAGTTAATCATAAAACATGTATTTTCGACTCTACCACCTTAAAATTCAGTCCTACATCCCATACTGTTATAAATAGCTTCAGGTTAAAAGCGGCCAGTCATGAAGACCAAGACAGAATTCCAAATCAATGCCATGGATGTCTGGAACATGTACTAAGACTAACTTGGGAATTCACTGAACACAAAGAAAGTTCTGCATGTGAAATCACCAAGGTCAGTTTCTCTAAAAGGTCATTAACTGCTTGAAAAATCATTTGCTCTAAGGGGGAAATATCTTGTGATATACAAGTATGGCCCAACCACAGCTGAACCAAGTAGAAGAAAATTCTTCTGTTGAGAATCCCCTTTATAGTTCTGAATCCTATTTTTTAATTGGGTGATTTAGGTTTGGGGGCTTTAGTTTGTTGAGTTCTCTATATATTTTAGAGATCAGTCCTTTGTCAGATATAGGGTTGGTGAAGATCTTTTCCCATTCCATAGGTTGTAGTTTTGTCTTACTGTGTCCTTTGCCTTACTGTGCCCTTTGCTAAGAAGCTTCTCAGTTTCAGGAGGTCATACTTATTGACTGTTTTTCTTAGTGTCTGTTCTACAACTTCTTCAGGTAGGCATATAGTGCTATAAATTTTCCTGTTAGCATTGCTTTTATTGTGTCCCCATAAGTTTGAGTATGTCGTACATTCATCTTCATTGAATTCTATGAAGTCTTTAATGTCTTTTTTATTTATGCCTTGACCTAGTGGTGTTTCAGTTGAGCAATATTCACTTTCTATGAGATTGTAGGCTTTCTGCAATTTGTGTTGTTGTTGAATCCTAACTTTAAGCCTTATTTTGAATAAAATGTAGGTGGTTATTTCACTTTTTAAAAATATCTGTTGAAATCTGCTTTGTGACCAAGTATGTGATCAATTTTAGAGAAGGTTCCATGGGCTTCTAAGAAGTTGTAGTATTTTGTGTTAGGGTGTTCTGTATATGTTTACTAAGACCATTGATGTTATATTAAGGTTTCATGGCCCAGGGCGGCCAGAGGTCCAGACCCACAGACCTGCAGCCCCGACCCCTTAGCAGCCCACCGCTAATTAGGTCCCCCAAATGATTCAGACACATATTAATTTCACACTGTTTGGCCTATGGCTCAGGCACATTACTAGCTAGTTCTTTCTCTTAACTTAACCCATTTCCATTAATCTGTCCTGCCACATGGCCCGTGGCTCACCTATGTTCCTTATATGTTTCTTCTTTGGGTTACTGGCTCAATCTGTGTTTGACTCCGCCCTTCCTTTCCTACCTATTCCCCGCCTACTTTTCTATGGTGCCTGTCATGGGCCAAAACAGCTCCTTTATTTAAAGATTGATATTCACAGCACACAGAAAGACATTCCCACATCACATTGAGTCATAAAATCTGTGAGCTATCCCATGGATTAGGCAATCGTGTGCTGTTGAGAGTTTTCAGACTCTGAAATAAAAGTTGACAAACTTTCATAAAATGGATGTGAATCCTCTGAATGTTGCTGATAGCTGAAAGGTATTGATAGTTTCTGGAGCCAATGGAGGGCATGGAGGGCATAATGTTCAGAACTGAGTCTTCATCTTGATAGATTTTTCCTGTGGTGAATATGTTATGTTCCTCGCGATCTCTTTTGAGTGATGCCTATTTTATGAGATATGAGCACAGCTACACCAGCTTGCTTCTTAAATCCATTTTATTGGAAAGTCTTTCCCAACCCTTTACTCTGAGGTTGTGTCTGTTTTTGAAGTTGAGATGTGTTTTTTTAAATGCATCAGAAAGATGTTTCCTGTTTTTGTGTTCATTCTGTTAGCCTGTTGTGGTGGGATTCAGGTGTCAGCTGATAAGGTCCGAAGATGCTTCTCCAGGGTTCCAGGCTCCTGAAGGGGGTGTGGCCAACCCTATTCAAAAGGGGCTGCTGGGAATGAGTTGAGTTAAGGTATAAAAACTAGATAAGAATGTGCCTAACCCATAGGCTAAACAACATAAAATTAATATAAGTGTCTAAATCATTTCTAGGGGCTTGATCAATAATGGGAGGCTAAGAAGTCTGGGGTTGCAGGTCTGTGGATCTGGACCTCTGGCCACCAGGAGCCAAAAAACCTCAGTGTAATAGCCTGACTTTTCATAAGAAAATTGAGTCCGTTGATATTAAGGGATATTAATAATCAGTGATTGTTGGCCATGAATTTATAATTTCATCCCATTTTTGTTTGTCTTTTCTTGATTTCTTTAAGGGAATTTTTATTTTCTATTTAAAGGCTTCTAACATATTTATAAAATTATTTTTAAGGCTATATTCTTCTGCTTCTTCTACAATGTAATGTTAAAGTCTTTCTCTTGTAGAACCACTAGATTCTGGTGGTACCATATTTCTCTTTATGTTGTTGAACATATTCTTTCACTGAAGTCCACCCATCTTTTTCTTTAATTGGTGAAAGTAGTGTCTATGTTTCAGGGAGCTGCACTTGGTCTAATAGAAACTCTTTGTCCAATCAAAGCTGGTTCTGTCTGTGACGCAGGTACCCTCTCTTGGTCTAACTGGAACTTTTGGTTGAGGAGCATCTTGTATATTCTATGTCTGAGAGAAACTTTGAGGTCACAGGAGGATGGGTGGGTTTAAGAGAGAGTATGGAACTTGTATATTGCAGGGTCTGATAGGGGTTGTTGGTGGGAGACTTGCCTGCTGACCTACAAATGGGGCAGCAATGGGTGGGGGCAGAGGGGCACAGGTTGTGGCCTGGTGCCTAGGTCCAAAAAACTCACAATAACTATTTACTAAGGCTATTTCTCATTAAGGCACTGAGTTAGGCACCATGACCAGCTAGATACATGATCTGTGACTATATGATGTTAGTTTGAGCTGGAAGACTCACATGCTGCATGGCTGAAAGGAATTCTGTAAGGTTTGGACAACCTTCACAGATTCAGCTTGTGACATTTGAAGGTTGAGCAAGCAAACAAAATCACCCAATAATTACTGATGATACTGGGCTCGTTAGTGTGTTGTTGTTTGTAAAGACAGGATTTTGCTATAGTGCAGCTTGTTCTCAAACTTAGAACCCTGCTGTCTAAACCTCCCTTATACTGTAATTACAACCATGCATCACCAAACATGGGTTCACAATTATGTTTTACTGTAAATGCAAGTGTTATTCTACTTCCTTATAACAAATATTGTTTATCTGGATAATATATCCAAATAGGTAATACATTTTTAAAATCATCCTAATACACTAAATCGATTAATCTGCAAATTCATTAGTTAAGATATTAAAACAAGAATGAAAAATGAGAATTTAGAAATGCTGTGCCAAGAATAAGGTAAAGTAATATTTTTCTTAGATTTTTTTTCCAGCAAAGTATTATTTTTAAAATACTACTGTGATAGGCACTTTCAAGGCTAATGAAAATATTAAATTCAAGTTAAGAACTAATTTTTAAAAACTTTTTCTTCATTCAATGCATATAGATGCTGTAAATTTTTTCCATGAGTCTGAAGACTATAAGATTAAGAATTGCAGCAAAACTCTAGGGAAGTAGTTAGAAACAAAATTTCCTAGCATGTCTAAGACCCTAGGTTTAAATCACACATATACACACACAAATTTTAACAAAAAATGGAATCCTTTTATAACTAGTTTTGTGTACTATCTCCTTGCTTTAATGCAGTGTTGTATGCTTTAAAAGGAAAGTGTCATCTCAGTCGTATGATGATTTGTAGGTTAAATTTAGCAGCAGGATAGTAGAAACAATTCAGTTAGAAACCAGTCTTCCTTAATTTATTTACCAAAACAAATAATTATTAATAGGCAGAGCAACTCCCATAATAGAGAAGTTGCTGTTCCTTGAAGTAATTGTAGAGACATTGTGAGCTAGATGGAAAACAGCCAAAGCACAGGAAGTCCACAAGTGTCAAAGGGAGACTAGATTTATTACTGAAAGAAAAGTAAAATGAAGAGTTAGCATAATAAATTGGTCAGTTGAGTAATATTGCCTTTACAAGAAAAGACTTAATAAAATAAAAAAATCATTTTTAAAGGAGATAAGAAAACCACCTAATGGGTCTTCCACAATACCACATAAAAATAGAAGAAGCTGATGGATATAAGAATGGATATTAAAAAGGCAGGTCAAACAAAAAAAAATGGGCAGATATAAATTTTGAACCTAGATAACCATGAACTAAGTTAGGTAGTAACAAAGGTATTGAAAAACTACATTGATCCAGTGGTGATAGTTCAAGCCTTTAGTCCCAACACATGGGAGGCAGAGGCTGGCAGACCTCTGTGAATCTGAGGCCAGTCTGGTCTACAGAGTGAGTTCCAGAACAGCCAGGATTATACAGAGAAACCCTATGTCAAAAATAAATAAGTAAATAAATAAAAACAGAACAAAAACTACATTGATTTTGAAAAATATTATGGTAAGTTCAGTCATATAGATCAAACTTCAGAATAATATAGAACATAAGCACTGCAGAAGCTCTAGTCAGAAAGATTCCTTCTTTACATGGCTTCTTTTTTTTTAATTCTTTTTTTTGTTGAAGACTTTCCATATTCTTTTTATTTTCTCTCCCAAGGTTATGTATATTTTTTAACACACTCTAAAGCAATTAGTTATTTTTCATCTGACTCTGTCTTTATAGTATATCCCTAACTTTTCCTTACCATATAAGCCTGTAATCTGCTAAAGGGTGTGGCTAGGATTAGTGCCTGGGCTGAGTTGACTGGCTCCACCCACCTCCTTCCTTGGTCTGTGAGATCTTCGCTTCATGGCAGAGGTACTGGTAGGAGCCATATTTACCACCCCAATTCTGGGGAATTTTAGAGTCCACTTTGCCACCAAGTAGAACACTGTCACCTGCTGCTCATAAACCTCATTTAAGTGTTTGGCAGCAGGGCCTCTTAAAAGAGCCTCCCAGTTTTGCCTCTAACACTGAGTCAGGATGCTCCTCTTAAAGGAGCCAAACCCCTGATCCCTGCCAGCAAACAGAGCCCACCCGAGAAAATGCTGTTACCAAGGTTGACTCTTTTCCCTATTTATTTGTATGATCAGTAACACTAAATCAGTCTTATGCAGATCATGCTTGTACCAGTGCTCCTATGAGACTGTGGGAACCCACCATGTTGCAGCTCAAGCCTGCACGATTCTCTGTATCGTGGCCTACTTGAGAGACACAACTAGAAAGCTGTTTTAGGTTCTGCTTCTATGTTCTAGACTCCATCTTAAGCTTTCTCAGGCTTTATGTGAATATATATGCACCACTTTGTAGCACCAGTTTCTCAGTCCCACCTAGCTCTGAGGTTCAGATGAATCTCTTTCACCCGAAGTCCCATAGCCCCTAATAAAATAATTGCATAGAGGCTCAATATTAATTACAAGCTGTTTGGCCTATGGCTGGGGGGGGGGGGGCTTATCACTACATACACTTAAATTAACCCATAATTCTTATCTGTGTTTAGTCACATGGCTTGGTACTCTTGCTCAATGCAGCATTATCACCTTGCTTCCTCTTCCAGAAGCTTCTCTACCTTTTCTCCTCTCAGAATTCTCCTAGTCTGGTTGCTCCATCCTTACTTCCTGCCTAGCTACTGATCAATCAGCAACAAATCTTTACAGTGAACAAGAACATTATCTCACAGCAGTGGGACGCTTTAAGCACTGCTTAATAAACCATACTAGTAGGCGCATGGAGGACAGTGGTTAGTGTGATTTGAACTGTGGCTGCCTGAATTGAGAGGCTCCAGAGGAAAAGAACGTAAGTATGTTTTGCCTAGAGATCTTTCTTATGATAGTTTGTGAAGAATGTGACTGCATTTTGTAGCTGTCTTAAGAGTCTGCCTGAGGCTAAAGTGAAGAGTTTCGAATTAATTTCATTTACAGAGGAAATCTCAAAAAAAGCCTGTTACAGACTCTGCTGTGTGGTTTTTTGGTAGTAAATTTAATAAAAAAAAATTATGATAAAAGGAGCAAGATGAGAAAGAAAAGTACAAAATGTACAATTTGAGGAGAGGAGCACCAAAAAGTTGAATGGAGTTAAATCCTTTGTTCAAGTAGATAAACAGATTAAGAAGTGGAAATAAAGAGAGTGGTTACCTTAGGGCAAAATCCTACAGAGCTAAATTTCTGACTTGTGAAAAAGGAATTAAAGAAAGGCTTGGATCCAGGTGTGGTGGTGCAGAGATTTAAATCTAACACGCCAGAGGCAGAGGCAGGCAAATCTCTTGAGTCTGAGCTAGCCTGGTTTGTAGATTCATTTTAGGATAGCAAAGCTCAGACATTGAGAGAAACAAATACCAGAAAGCTGGTGACAATGTAATTGGACAAAGGATCTCTGTTCCAGACCCAACAAGCAGCAGAACTTGATAAATTTAGCCATATGGTTCTGGCTTTAAAGTAAAGGATAGAAGAAAGAGGTTACCAAATCTTCCTCCATGACTAAAGAAAGCTGTTGAGACCAGGCATGTGTCAGGGGTGTCCCTAAATAGAGGCCTAGAGAGGCCATTGCATGAAGCTGTAAAGGTAAAGCCTGGACTGTCTTCAAGAAGGCAAAATGTTGGGAGTTGCTAGAGCTGTGGGATACCTGCCAAGGAAAGTTCTAACAGGAAACTGAGCCAGCCCAAAAGAAAGAGGTATGTTGCGGCCAACAAAGCTGAAAGGAGTTGAAGAATATTTTGATGTCAGACATAGAGATGCAGAGTTTGGAGTATTCTTAGTTGGTTTTCAGCCTTGCTTTATTTAGTCAAATATTTTCTCACTATGCTTTCTTCCCGATGTTTTGAAATGCTAATATATATCCTGTACCCTTACATACTGGAAGGATGTGATCTGATTTTTTTTTATTTTGATTTTACAGGGAATTATAGTTAAGGGATTTCGCGAATCTCAAAAGAAGACTTTGAACTTTAAACTTTTAAGTAACTTTGAGACTGTTAAAGACTATGGGGACTGTCAAAGTTGGACTGTATACATTTTTGCATTATGATATAGCTACAGGCCTTTGGGGGCCAGGGAATATATGCTTAAGCCACACTCAGTGTTTTGAACTACTTCCTTTTGCCTGCAAGCTGTAGAACTCTGGGCCATATCTCTCCAGCACCGTGTCTGCCTACACATACCATGTTCCACCATGATGATAATGGACTGAACCTCTGAACCATGCAAAAGCCAGCCCAATTAAATGTTTTCCTTTATAAGATTTGCCATGGTCTTGGTGTCTCTACATAGAAATAGAAACCCAAACTAATACAAGTTTTCAACAAAAGTTGATGCAATTTTTACTGCTGCTACCACAGGAAAATGCAAAAAGATGAAAGTCAAATCAGATTAAACAAACTCCTAAGACTGATTCATTTATTCAGAATTAATTGTGCTCAAATGGACAGGGACAGAAGTTTTGGAGATACTTTAGTGGTTTTACTCTAAGCCCTTTAATCAAAATAAAAAGTAAGAAATAGTTTTTGATATTAGTTTACACAGGATTCTTGGATTCTCTATCTCTGTGCCACTATGGTTTTAATGGCTTTATTGACAAGAACCTCATAAAATAAGATTTATTATCTGCAGTCTACAAATAATAAAAATGAGTCTTAGGGAAGATGAACTAAAATTTTTCCCAGGGTTATGACTTCTCAAAAACAAATTCTCAGCTGCTTCTGTGTAAAATGCAATATAGAAGAAGCAATTTTATGTCAAAATACATTATCAGGTCCTTGTAGCCTCTTCATAAACATTTTTTTATGGAAAGAAAAAAAACCTCATATAATTAACATTCTGATCCCAGAGAGACTGAAAATAATTCCATGACTGATTCTTTGGTAAACACCACTTTAATGGGTGGGAAGTATAACCCACAAATTATACGAGATGACTGGAGTGTCACTGATATGGGGAAATTTAAGAATCAAGTCCACTATAGTTTCATAAGCCTAGAACACTGCTTAGTGAGACTTTGAAGTGACATAAAAAAAAATAGCAATGCTCTACCTGCCAACAAATTCTGTTTTTTTTTTTTTGTTTTGTTTTGTTTTGTTTTGTTTTTTTCCTTCATGGAGCACTATTCAAGAGTATCATGTGGTTTATAGGTTCTTTGGTATTTTTTAACTTAAAAATAAACAAAGACACTCCATTTCAGAGATTGTTTGGCTTATCTGGGATAAGGTTTGGGGATGGAGTGCAGACTGGTTTGTCTCCTTGATAGTACCCAAGGGAACTGTGACAATTTTAATATTTTGTATGACCTTGATGCTTGATACAGAGAAGACAGGAATATACAGACTTGGAACTTTCTTTAAATGGCCTTAAGATTCTAAGGCTTCCTGGATAAAATGATTATGTTGCTTAGACGCCTCATATTTCTGCATCAGCCAGCATCCTCAGTGACTGACATGAATCTTCATGTATGCATTAAAGAAATCTAAATAATCAGTAAAGGCTACTACTTTCCTTTAAATACCCTTCCCATTCTTACACTGATTTTCCTTTTTCATGGGCCATACATAACAAAACAGACTTTCCTTTCAGCTAAAATTAGCAGTGAAAAGTCCTCTGTCACTCATTTTCCTCAGGAAAGCTTCATGGAAACAGTGCAAAGGGAGATTTTGATGACTCTTCTTATGGTCCAAATGCAGCCCCTTCCTTTCCTATTCTTCTTACTTCTTACAATTCAGAGACTTTTTCTACCTCCTGTGGTTTCTGTTTCATATAAGGACTTACTCATCCAGCTTTTGAGTTGGGGTAATAGTCTTTCTACTAAGTTCCCTTCCAAAGATGAATTCCCCTTGCCTAGATTATGTAACTTTTCCATTTATCAAAAATAACCCTATGTCTCAGCATCCAGAACACAATCATGACAGAAAAAAACTTCTATTTAGGGCAACTTAAATTCTTTCCAGGAAAAGGTCTGAATATAACCATTTTCTTCACCATACCCCAAAGTTAAACCATCCTTTTAGCTGTATCCCTGGTAAAATGGACATTTCCTTTAATGCCCTGGTGTCTAAATCTGGAGGGTCCTTAGGAAAGTCTCCGAGACTCCTGACCACAGAGAAAGAACATTATTCAATCCACAAGGGTCTATTAAATATCTAGTGCGCCACTCTCCTTGCATGTGGGAGGGAATCATGACCCAGGAAAGCAATGGAAAAGGACATGCTGTTAGCTGTAAGTTGCTTCTTACTCTTTTGGAAGGAGACAACTTTGTTCCATTATATTCTGATGCCTGGACTATAGATTTGTCATATCTAGAGGGGAGTTAAGAAGTTGTCTAAACTTCTAATGGAAGAATGAAAATTCACAATACAATACATTATTAAGTGGTTCTGTCCAAGAGGACTCAAGTAAGTAGTAGGTCACTGCATTATGAACCCATAGACTTCGGATTCACACATGAAATATAGGAGTTCAGGAATGTTACAGATTGCTCAATGCTGTCCTCCCAACTAAAGCTAAATTACAATTTGAAGATATTTCAGTGATGCTTTGCTAATGCAATGCCTTAGCGATATGAGGCTGCAGACTGTTCAATTAATGTATACAAAATTACACATCAGAGGCAAAGTTATTGTCCAAAGATTCTCAGTTGAAGGAGAAAAACAGATCATCCTGGATGCATATTTTGTTAAACAAACCTCCCCTCCATTGTGTGTGCCTCCAGTGACTCTTCAGCACACCAGCATTAGGTAAATTGCTTTATCCTTCCTTACTCAGCAGAACAACTCCTAGTAACCAATTTTCCCATTAGCCACTTCTCTGCCCCATTATCTCATTTCTTATCTGTGCAATTTGCTGAGCTATTATGGAAAAACTCCACTCAATATTTCAGAGAAAATTGCTTCCAGTAATTTGAATATGTTGCAGTAGATTAAGAAAATTGAGGTAAATTTCCCTTCTTTTTCATTTTCCCTTCATCTTTAGTGTTTTCTCTTCTTCTCCTTTCTGTCAGCCTGTTGTCATCTGTAACTGGCCCTAAGTCATTGAAAACAGTGCCACTTAAGTGGCATCAAGCAGTCCACCTTTAACTGGTTTCCTAAACAACTTGTATAATTTCATCATTTCACCCTCAGCTACACAGTAAGTGTCAAACTCTGGACTGTCCCTAATGTCTCATCTTTATCAGAACCTGGTCTTATCATAGCGCTAATGTACACCTGTGAATTTACTATAATATCTTGTTTTGCACCAAGTATGCATGCATGTCTATCAAAAATAAACAAATAAATAAAGGAAAAACACGGCTTTCTCCCTATACTCAGCAGAAGTTGTTCACAGATCAGAAAGTATTTTACTCTACGTAGATATTATTTTTTTAAAAAAAAAATAAAAGTTGTGATTTGGTTATATTGTTTTTATCTTATTGAGGCAATAATCGGCATCTTTAATATGGTGTCCTTTGTATCTACCCGCTAGTGTTTATTTGTAATCGCTGGGTATCTGATGAAAGGTCCCTGTGTTCTTCAGATTAGTTTACAATCTAAGGTCATGGGTATCAGATGAAGGCAGGATGAGGTGATAAGAGGCTACACATAGGATGTGAGCAGGCTACTCTGGGGAAAGCTCTACACACAGAAGACAAGAAAAAGAAGGAACAGAAGAAATGGGATCAGGGAGAAACCTTGTGGTAATGGGATGCTAGTGTTTCTAATTCATTTAAGACTTCTTGGTTTGTTTTGATGTAAAATCCTTCAGTTCATTATTTATTGCTGCTATACACGCAGATTTCTATTTCCTCTGGTAACATCTATGCACCTATTAAGTACTTAGTGTGAATGAAGACAGCTTTCTGTTATTAATTATTACTAATTAAGGAGTAGTGTAAGATCCTCTGTGTTGAGGTACAAGAGATAAAGTTTCTGGTGATTAGGAAGCAGAAACTCAAGAAGATTGGAAGCATTCCAATCCATCCTTATTCTCAGAATCCACAGGAAGTAGGGCTGGTTGCTGGAACATGCAGGTCATGAAACAAGTTTCAGAGGCATTCATAAAGTTTAAAACTTAGTGGAAGACACACCTTCAATAGAAGCATGAGTTACCAATGAACTTTCAGAATGAGTGCTGTCAACTGAAATAAAATTATCAAAGGATGCTTTCAGAGACACATAGATTAATATATAGAAATTTTACTAAAATGGATATGGGAGTAGCTTTGATTTCCGATATCAAGATAGTTCATTCTCATATTAAAAGGCAATCTGAAAATGAATTTGAGAAGTTAAAGATCCCTTTGGTTAGTTTAGAGAAAACCTTTTCAAGTGATCCATGGCAGTGGCTGAACTTTAGTCCTATTTGCTTTAAGATCTCCTTCACTGAGCAGCTGTAAGGGGGCAGGAAGAAGTAGGAATAAAATTCCTATGGAAATTATTTTTCCAGCTGTGTTTTATTAAGTAGAGATGTTCTAGAAGGGTTTGCTATAACACTTTCTGAAATGGCACAAGTTTAGCTCCTGGTACCTTGTAGAAATATCCAACCCTTCAAATTTAGCCTGAGTGCTCAACCAAACAACCCTTTGAAAAGTGCTTTTATGGAGGGAGGGGTACAGGGGTTTGGAGGGAAGAGAGGCTGCAGAACGAAGTATATTATTCTACAATTTTGACAATGTTCAAAAGATGTAACTTTGGTATTTGTCGAGTTGGATAGCCTAGAGTACACAGTTATTTAAGTTAAACCCTAATGAAGGTGCTGGTGTGGAAATGTGTCTGTAGCTATGATTACCACTTGGAGTTTAAATAAAGGACATTATCCTCAGCAATGCAGATGGCCTTCATCCGATAATCTGAAAGCCCTTAGGAGCAAAATCAATTTACACTGATGAAGAATGAACTTCCCTCAAGACTACTACTGCCATCAGCTCTCCCTACCCTGATACTTTCCAATTTGCCAGCCTTAAGCCAGGTTTACCAGCCCCACAAGCCAACAGAGGATGTACGCGGGAAATATATAACTGTTCATGGATCTGTATTTTACTAGTTGAACTTCTATAGACAACTGAAACAGAAGAAACAAATAGACTATTCTACGCTGTTACTCACAAGCCTCACCTTGACCACCTACAAATATGAGAAAGAAGCAAAGGGACTTAAATGCTGAGTTCTTTTTTAATAATAGACCAAAGAAATTTTTTTGTCATTTAGGAAATTGGATAATCTAAGAAAGGAGTCAGAATCTATGAAAACATGCCAAGGACAATTTGGTTATTACTTGGCCCACATTTTTAAGCAGAACAGAACAGGAATCATCTTGAAGAATAATAGACCCCTTCATATGGTATTAAAATTCATATCCACATCCTTTCCCTGAAGTTATGAATGCCTGAAAAGCAACAATGTCTTAGCACTTTCTTCTTGTCATACGGATATAATAAATGGCTTCTAAATTTTAAAAAAAATGACTAAATTTGCACCTAGAATGTTAGTAATTTAATGCATATTGAGTGCATGCCATTTTCATTCCAGTCCTGTACTAAATTTTAAGCACATGGCCATAAATATACATAAAAATTCTCTAGTCCAAGTAGGCTACAATTTACCTTAACAAGCCTAAATGCCTGATGATGTTGCCAAGGGATACACTTGAGGGAAGACTATCTTGTTAAGTCAAACCCAGTAAGCTAGCTGTTTATTCACTACAGTACTAAATTTGCCTCCCTAAGCATAGCATACTTAACATTTTTGTGGGTACAGCATAGATAGAAGTGCCACCAAAGTTGTCAGAACAAGCCAGTGTTCTGGCATCTCAGCCAGGTAGAAGACACCGGGCATGTTGCTTAACATCTCTGACTCCCAAGCTTCCCAATAGTGAAAGGGAACAATTCCTAAGTGGCAGGATGTGTGTGTCAAACAAATGATGGCAAGGAAAGCTAGTTGCTTAGTGCCCGGCCTGTGGAAAGTTAACAACAAACTAGGTTTTACAGACTTTGGATTGCAAAACTTCAGGGTTACTGGGGTAACAAATGCCTTCAGCAAAATAACCAGCTCAAAGGAGCTTTCTTTCAGCCTTTTAAAATGTGGTCAGACATTCTATTTTCCAACAGGAAATTCCTCACACTGTAAAGAGAAAGTCACAAAAAAAGATAATGTCAATGCAGATGCTAATTACTCAAAACACTTTTGGTCCAGACTTTCTTTTTAAAACATTATCCAAATGGGACTAATGCTTGGCAAGTAAGCAATTGGGCACCTTCGCCCTACTATCAAATGGGAACAGAATCTTGAAGGCATTTGATCTGGCTCTGGAAGACACAGGTTCCAGCTCCTATCCTTGTCTTCTCCTTTACATCTGATGTTCCCTTTTACATCCCTGTCCTACCCAGCCCCAGATAGATTACTGAATGTTTAACCCTATTCTCCTGAAGGCAATTACAATCACAGAGGTCATAGGAAGGAAACTGGCAAGAGAGTCATGGGGAATAGACAGGGATGTCTGTGGAGGAGGCAGACAAATAAGAAGAAAGTAGTTAACATGTATGTGTGACTTCAGCACTGATATAAAAAAATTAAGAAAATAGGGATAAATTAACATATAACACTCTCAAAGAATGTAGACAATAATGGAGAAGGTAAGCACCCAGAAATCTGTGAAGCTGCAGTTGAGGGGCAGCATCCTTAGGTCGGCCTTGAGCCCTGGGCTCCGACAGGTGAGTGTTTCTACACAGGAGTACAGCCATCCTGAGGTGTGAATAGGGACCCAGCAACAAGGAAGGGTACACCTGTGACAAACACATCCTGTCAGTGAGATATTTTTCTTATTTCATTTTTGGGAAGCACGGTAAGCAACCTGTTCAATGGATTTTCACATCACTAAGGAAATGGCAGACCCAATTGTATATAAGAGGCTACTGCTGTCATTTATTTCTCTTTGCCAAGCAGGTATGTTAAATTTAAAGACAAGATGCATGAAAGATATGATGAAGTGATCTCTTCTCCATTAAGTGTGCACAGAAGGACACTATTGTGAGTGGCAAGAAACATGCAGAGCATGACCGTGGTAGTAACTAATAGTTTCCCACATGAATCCATTCCAGAAATTGCTCATAAATTATATAATATAAAAGCTTGGTTCTAACTCACATTAGCCATAGAATGTTACATTTATTACATCCTGAGGATAAGCTTCAGTGTGTTTTATATGATACAAGTGTCTTTATTTACTTTCATATACTTTTTCTATCACTCCTGACAAAAAAGGAATTATATAAATGTATATATACATATATAAAATCCTGTTTTTAAAATCTGGTATTTTTACTAGAAATTAGAAGTATTTGAAGACAGACTTTTTGTGAACTGTTCCTAGGTTATTTGCTGTTATTGACAGAAACTGCTGGTGGGCATTTTTATAGCCTGGGACAAGGTACACAGAAAACAAAGGACTTTGGGAGAAGGTCCAGTCCAAAGCCTGTTACTATGTATCCCAGAGATGGAGAGGGGATGGCTCTGACTAACTCACCACACTCAAACAATCGGAGACTACAATACAGGGTTTGCTTTTTTTAAGGGGCGGGGAGGCGTCCTTTACCTCTTTTCTTGTTTGTTTACTAATGTTGTTTGACTTTTTCTACACTTTAATTAGTCAAATCCATCTTTCTTTTTGCTTAATCTACAAGTTTTCTTGTTGAATGTCAGTGGCCAGACAGGCTTCTGAGCCATATGAGGAACTACCCCGGATGAGACCACCGCTCTGCTCTCGTCTCTAAGTAACCATAAGCAGCCAGCGTGACTCCTCCCCCTCTTTCTGTGGTTATTTAAAAGGTGCAGGAGCACCAGCCATTGAGAAACGTCTGCAGAGAACAAAGGATGAGACATCTTTTCCCCTGAGTTCATTAAAAACCAAAGGAAGGTGATGATATTTTCAGGGGCGTTAACCATCCTCTTCCCTTCTCAGATTCTTTTTTTAACTTCCACCCACAACACACATTTTATAAATAAGACCGTTTTGCCACTGACTAAAGGGAAGTACCTAAGCTAGTGGTTGCTTATTTCATGTGCTAAACCATTAATTTCAAAACCTTTGTGTAATCCCAATAGAACATAAATTTACAATAGACAATATCAGTACTATGCATACACTTCTAAACTTGTAGAAAGCTCTAAGAGCCTCCCATACTCTTCATGTGACTCTTATAGCCATTAGAACATATATTAAAAATGAGATATCCTTTCCTCAAAATGGAGACAGGGAACTAGGAAGTCCACTTTAAATATGTACAATAATAATGACTGAAAATTATATGCCTACCCCTGTAACATCTACTGGTTGGTTGTTCTGGTACATGAATCCTTCCATTATATGTCAGCCCCACGCAGCATTCTCTTTACTTAAATGTCTCAACCTCACTGTTCAATGCCGGAACTGTGTCTGTCTTTGTTCGACTTTTTCACTAGCACCTACAATTCTACACTGCAACTGATTCCTAATACTCACTTCTTTATTTAATGCCTATTGATTTTGGTGTATTCTCCAGAGATTTGCAAAATACATAAAATTATTCTTCTACACAATACTTCAGGTGTATGTGAAGCGACTTCATCGATCAGCTCTTTACTGAATTAACAACCCAAAATCTTGTGACTACTCTGGTCTCAAAGCCTGTCCACTGTCTCTAGAAAGTGTCTCGTTAGTCAAATCCCTATATAAGAGTGTTACAAAAATTGAGAGCAGAAGAATATAGCAAAATACAATAGTGTTCTTATCATTCAGGCTCACTTCTCTTCTGATCATGTCGTTTGTACATAGTCCTTTCATATTTAATCCCATGTTTTCAGACTATGTTATAAATCAACCTGGTTTATTTTCATACCACTTCTTGAAGAAACATCATTTAGCTGACATATAGCATTATATTGATTTATGAAGTGAATGTTATGTTTAGATACATGCAAATATTTTGCAATTTAAAGAGATTTGAATTGACAGAAGCATATCTACCTGCAGGATGGCTACAGATGATAACAATGTACTGTACAATTCAAAAAGCTTGGAGAAAATTTCCAGTTCTTACCAGTGTTTACTATTGACTCTCATTTCACCCAAGATGTCCCTACCCACTCATGTCCACAATGTCAGTATTAATACATACCCTTAAAAAGACTAGAATTAAAGGAAGTGGTCATGCTGAAAACAGAACTGAAAATTTAACACTTATTTTTGAAGAAAGTGGTCTTTGGCTCTCTCCAACATGGAGGAGAGTACCATTCTCCACAGAGGAATTTCCATGGTAATACTGTTGGTATAAATGAAGAAATATTTACCCTTCTTCTCCAAAACACACCTCCTTCTACACAAACCCAAGAATAATAGACCCAAGGAGGGTGGTAGGCAAACAGAAAATCTGTTTTCCTACAAACACACTTTATTTCCAATTCTAACTTTTGTTTTGGTTCTGTCCACCAGATACTGGTAGAACCAATACATACCTTCCCCATTCTTGTCCTTATTAATTTTTCCTAAAGTCTTGCTAACCTATATAGATCACCCTATACAGGGTAAGCTTCTTTCTCTTTGTAA
The DNA here is from genome assembly GCA_033318265.1 of Phyllotis vaccarum. Lineage (NCBI taxonomy): Eukaryota > Metazoa > Chordata > Mammalia > Rodentia > Cricetidae > Phyllotis > Phyllotis vaccarum. The sequence goes on from JARWLC010000016.1 coordinate 11,090,140, forward strand.
TCTAAGCTTAATCTAGTTCATCTCCTTAACAGATGGCTATTTTGTCCTACATCAGGCAATGTACTTAACATAGGTAATAAATTTAGTGTATTTTTATCCATATGTCACTCTATAAAACATAAACTCATACAAGGGGAGAAAAGTGGAGAGGGAGGTCATAAGGTATCGGGAATGAAAACATGGCAATGGCTGTAAAGGAGAAACAAGAAAAAGACCTCAGAAATGTATACCGTAAGAAGCCATAAATCCCCTGTTTTGGTCAAAGTTAACTTTATATTGTATTCAGTGACGACCAAATGGAGATAAAGATGACTCATTGTCTTAGTTATCTTCAGTTGTCAATTTGACATAACCTAGAGTTATCCT
>JARWLC010000016.1:11090605-11100605 GCA_033318265.1 Phyllotis vaccarum
TAGATAAAGGAGGGTAGAAAAAGGCAGGGAGGGTCAAATGCAGTTAATTGATACCAAAAATGCAAAATAAAATATGGTCTCCAACTTGCAGTCATTTTTTTCAATGGAAATTATATTCTGCTTTGGTAATTTTATAAAATGGGCATTAAATAGACTGAAGATAAATTATAAAAAAGCAGGTGTATACTGTATAATGTTAAGAGATTTGAGGCAATTTCCAGTTGTCTTCTTCCTCAAGAGGTCATAATGCTTTTTAAAATATATGTTATCATAGTTTTCTAATACATTTTAAACAACATAGCTTCAGCATAATAAAACTTCTACAAATTATGTTAGCTAATGTTTTTATTTGAAATATAAAGTTATATTTTGTTTTAACAAATTAATAGAAAGTAATTACCACCATAATACAGAAGAAAATAAAATGATCAAGTTGAATTTCCATTATATACACCTTTATAATAGTACAGTTCTATGAACTAATCAATTTCAAACAATACATTTTAAGATATACTTCATTTCTATAAAGCACAGACTACATATAAAATAATAGTTTTATATAATGCTTTCTGGTGGTTTTCCTCTTTATTCCAAAACACTGTTCCAAGCCTTTATAATTAAAATACTAAATTGACCTTGAATTCCACCAATAGGATCAATTATTTAACCCACTGAGTTCATTTTATCATTTTTGATGTTATAATTATTAAAAATACTTTCTTCATCAATATATTATGAAATGTATTAAGTAACATATCTTACAAATAACTAAATTGTTTATAAAATTTACCTATTATTTTATGAATAAATATAACCACCTGAGAATGAAGTCATTCAAGACTACTTGATTTAACTTGAAATGACCATTCTGTCACTAATATCAGATGACTCTCTAGCCTTGGTTACTAATGAATGGCTAAGGCCGTTGCTGTAAATAAATGGGAACTAGGATGTTTCTTTAAAAACACATGTGGCTCAAGAGTAGACTTCCTCCACTTTGTGGTCTCACATGTCTGACCGCACAACTATTTTTAATCGGCAGTTGAACTTTTTAGTGACATACATCAGAGTCACTGTCTTCGTGCTGATGTAGAGGTGTGTGACACTCTGAGTTGTCATATCCTTTTTGTTCTGTTTTTCTTCTGTTTATGATTCCAAAATGCATCTTCACGATGGCAATTTTATACACAAAAGGGCGAGATGGGCATACACTTTTCACCCATTAAATACAAAAACAAAAATGAGGTAGTCAGCTGTCTTGACCTAACTTATTTAACGAATAAACATGAATGTTTCCAAAAAGAGCTTCTGCAGTGACAATAAATTAGCATTGTTTTAACTCTAATTGAATGAAAGTATTAATACTGAACATTAGTTTTAATAGCCCTCTAGAATCCCAACCAGAGCTGTATCTCTAATAACAATGCATGGTGGAAGTGTGCTCTTTGCTATCCAGATGTTTACAAAACTGATGGAGAAGATATGCTAAAATTCAGATAAACAAGGGGTCCAGCTAGAGCAGCTAAAGTATCTTCTGAATGTCATACAATGTCCCCAATCTTGAGTGAGATAGATTTAAGTTCAAATCCCAATCATACAGTTTCAAAGCTGTGACTCTGAACAGCTTAATTATTTAATGTTACTGGGACAGACCGGCTTTAATAAAATTAGAGAGAAAATGAGAAGGGGGTGAGAGGGTGATCAATTAGCAGTCAGCACTAAATTGAAAAGCAGCCAAGGTTAAAGGCATGAACTGTGGAGACAAAGAGGTTCACAAAGAGTGTTGAGAGAAAGACTCTCTGGTGGCATACAGAACATCATAGTTCCTATGACAGTGGTTCTCAACTTCCCTAATGCTGTGACCCTTTAATACAGTTCCTCATGCTATAGGGACCCCCAACTACAAAATTATTTTCATTGCTGCTTCATAACTGTAATTTAGTTACTGTTATGAATCATAATGCAAATATGTGTGTTTTCAGAGGGTCCTAGGAAACTCCTGTGAAAGGATTGTTAGACCCTAGAGGGGTCTCAACCTACTGATTGATAACCTCTAACCTATGATCCATGCTTCATAAGGCAGTGTCTTACCCTTTTCCAAATACAAAACAAATGTGTGTGTGTGTGTGTGTGTGTGTGTGTGTGTGTGTGTGTGTGTGTGTGTAAAATGATCATTGCTAGAAACTATGCAGTTACACAGCAAATATGTGATTTCAGCATGAATTATTTTACACACACACATGTTAAATACTGAAAGATGACAGTGGATAAAGATGTTTGCTGCTAAGCCTGATGACTTGAGTTCAAGAGAGAACTAACTCCCTCAAAATGCCCTCTGGAATCATCTCACAGACTTTGGTAGGCCTAGGTACATGCACACATACACATACAAATAAATAAAATAAAATACTTCAAAATAAGAAAACAGTTTGGAATTTTTTCCTAAGTCTAGTTAACTGAAATCTGAAGGAAGTGAAGAGATGAACTTTGTGTGCTTATGATATTGATACTTTAGGGAGAATGAGAAGCAAGCAAAAACCATGAATTGGCATTGGTAGCCGAAGATGAGTATTAGATAATCAATAGCTTTTGGGAGATCCAGGTGCTGAAGATGTGTCAAGGGGCTTACTGAATTCATCTCCCATGTTTCTTACTTTTCAAGCAAAAGGTTCATCTTTCTGCATATTTAATGAACTACCACTAGGGAGTCACGTGATAAACAAATGGGAACAGTGTGACTTTATCTCAGGTCTGCCCAATCCTATGCTCTTAATCAAAATGCCACGAGAAACAATTCAATTTCAAACCATAAGACAATGTGTAAATAAACCTAAGCAAAATGTTAAATAAGATTTTAAACTTAGATACCTTAAGGATGATCTATGAGATCTATGAGCAGAAACCTAACTACTGCTGAAGTTAGTTAGTACCCAGTTAGTACCCAGTTAGTACCCAGTTAGTACCCAGTTAGTACCCAGTTCCCTCCTCCTGTGCATTCCTTACGCTGCATGTATTGTTGACATGTGTGTGATCTCTGGAAGAGGTCAGAAAAGATACACCTACCATATAATACAACACATACACACGTGTACACAAAAGCATACACGCGAGTTCATGCACACATAAACACATATGAACATGCTCACACATGGAAACACACACACACATGTACATGCACACATGCGTACCAGTGCATACACACACTCACACATGTACACACACATATACACACCCCTTTGTGCATACATACACACATCTTTGTGCATACACCCCCCACACACTCACACACACATCTTTGTGCACACACACACACTCACACTGCCACCACTACAACTACTTCAGCATTTATCACTGTTTCTCAATATCCTTACTCAAAATAAAAAGAAAATCTGTGATAATCTATCAAGTGAGAAACAGGTATAAATCATGTGTTATCACAGCACAGAGGTCATTCTCTGCATTTGAAACTGGAAGCGGATGAGTCACAATACTTTAGTATTACGGTAACAATAACATAAAACAAAAATCTAAATGACCATAATTTATGCATTAGAAGCTGGTGTTTTCATCCCCTCTGGTAAATCTAGATAGTTGAAAACTCCATCCCAAATCCTGTTGCATAAGCATCCACACAGTTGCTACCAACAAGAGCCTTGGAACAAGGACTACACTTGTAATGTTCATACCCTGGCTACCACCTGCTGTCATTAGATCCCGCAGAACCAGATGCTCCCCTTAGAGCACCTCCCACTGGAAGAAATTCGAAGTCCCTCTTTTTCATGTAACTGACTTCTGATGGACAAATGATTGGCAGATACTATGCATTTGTCCATATATTAGGGAGTCTGGAATATGCTTAAATTTTAGCTTACATGTTGTGAGAACCCCAAAATGCCTTTTCTGTCTTTTTTTTTTCTCCATTCTAAGCCAGATAAGAGTCAATGACAGATCATTCTGAAAACTTTCCAAATTTCACCGTATGTGTTAAATTAAATTGATTTACTTACCTGAAACGCCCCTTCGTGTAACTTCAGGCACAGTGATTCAAAGATGGGGAAAGGAGGAAAGAGCAGGCCCAGCTACCATCTCTTCGGAGTGCCATGCTGTCACTTCTCCGCTCTCAAAATGCACCCATAGATCTTGGGTCTCCTCAACCTTCCCTCTGTGAATAGGCAGCCAGGCCAGTGAAATCTGCAGATACCATAAGTGTCATTGTCATTTAATGTACCCGCTGTGCTGCTTTACTCGCCAAGGTCACCGCAGTGGATTATAGTCCCCACCTCATGAAGTATGGCAATAGTTATTATACAGCAAGAGCTAGTTAGTTCCTAGCTATGTTTCCATAGCATAATTCTGGAAGGTCAAGGATGGAACCATTTTCTCTCACCAGTATACTACCCATCAATTACAGTGGCGCACAGTGACACCTAGTGGATGGCCAGTATATTTTGAACACCCATGTTGATGGAGGTAAGCAATCCTCAGTTCTGTTACATTACAGTTTCTTCTTGGCCCTAGGAGCCAGAGGTCCAGACCCACAGACCTGCAGCCCCAGACCACTCAGCAACCCACTGCTGCTTTTTCTTCCAAAAATGACTCAGACACTTATATTAACTGCATGCTGTTTGGTCTATGACTTAGGCACGTTGCTAGCTAGCTCCTTCATCTTAACTCAACCCATTTCCATTAATCTACGCTGCCACGTGGCCTGTGGCTCACCTGTGTTCCTTAAATGTTATCCTTTGGGCATCTGGCTAGGTTTGTCTCTGACTGCATCCTTCCTTTCCTACCTATTCTGATTCCCCACCTACTTCTTCCATGGTGCCTGTCATGGGCCAAAACAGCTCCTTTATTTAAAGATTGATATTCACAGCATACAGAGACATTCCCACATCAGTTCTCTCCCTTCCCCTATAAATACTCAGTGTTTCCTTTTGTAAATTCTAGAAGAGTTTGAATAGAAACAAAATGTATACAATTTCACTTTCTAATAAATACATATTCTCGGATAAATATTCCCCAAGAAAAGTTACCTTGGAAGGCTTATGAAAATAAACCTTCAAATGATAAATTAGCTATTAATCACAATTATAAAAGAAAGACATAAGACTGGACTGGAAATGCAGTTCAGTTTGTACAATGATTGCTTAAAATTCATAACACCATGGATTTCATATGCAGCATCACATACCCACGATAGGGGAATGTTGTGGGATAATCTTTTTACACACTGTGAAGATGTGTCTCTGCCAAAGCACCTTCTGGTTGGTTTAATAAAGAGCTGAACAGCCAATGGCTAGGCAGGAGATAATAGGTGCGACTTTGGGAAGAGATAGGATCTCTGGGAAGAAAAGAGGTGGGACTGACCAGCCAGACACAGTACTGAAGAGAGGTATCAAGCCACATGTCAAAATGAGATTATTATAAATGGGTTAATTTAAGTTTTAAAAGCTAGTTGGGAAGAAGCCTACTAAAGACTAGCTTTCATAATTAACAAGAACTCTCCGTGTCATTATTTGGGAGCTGGAAATCCAAAGAAAGTCTGACTACAGTGGAGCATGCCTGTAATTCAATATTGGGGAGGTATAGTTTTCAGGATCAGAAGTTCAAGGCTATGCTAAGGTACATTGTAAGAATGAGTCCAGACTGAGAGTACATAAGACACTGTCAAACTTTTTAAGAGGAGAAATTTGAAAATTCAAAATTAATTTGTATATTAAAACATACTAACCCTCCAAGAATATATGAAAGAGAATTGTTTATCAAAATTAAGAGTAAAAGCCACAGATTTGTGGTCTCAACTGTGCTACTCATTGACTGTGTGACCTTAACTAAATTATGTGACATCTCTGTGACTTTGTTTTATATCTTATAAGGTTTAAATGTGGATGTCCTCTGAAAGATTTCTCACAAAAGATGACACACTTCTATGCCAGTCTCTGACCAAAGAGACGCTCAATCTTGGGGGAGGACCCCACTAAGGGTAAAATACAAACCACATTTTCCCACACCAGACTTTTTTTTCAAATCATAAATGTATTTGTCCCTAATGTTTAATTCAATTGTAATTCTAATCTTAGATGTGTCATAATTTTTTTATTGTCAAATAAAAATTTCATTACCTTAAACATTCTTTATATTTGCTTCACTACAATGGAAGAGGAGCTGGGCTGGTAGGTAACATTAGTAATTACACACTTGAGAGGCTGAGGCAGAAGAACCACCAGACGTTCAAAACTGTCCTTGGGTAGAACTGGAAAGACCCAGAAAAACATCATATTTTCTCTCATATGTGGATATTAGATTTAAATATTTAGGTGTTTGTGTTTCATTATTAATATGCATATAGATTAGGAAACTATTAGGGGGCCATGGAAGTGGGGTGTATCTTTCAAGGAAGGGGAGATTAAAATATAGTATTATAAAGGAGAAGGAAAATAACGCAACAGGAAGAATTAAATAGGGTGAGAGAAGAAAAGGATAGTGGGGCAGGTATGAGGGGGATACCACTAAGGACATTTTGAAAGAGTCATGGTTAAACTATTAACGTATAAGCTTCCTAAAATATTTCATTAATATATATATTGAGAGCTTAAATGAAGGTGCCTCATAACGAGACCAAAATTCCCCCAACTAAACACTGCATCCTAGTAAATAATAAGCCTAGTACCAGGATGGGTTACATCCTTTGGAGTTTTTGGCAAATGGGGTCCCACAGAACAATAAGCATTATAACTATTACCATTACTCTTAGTTACCCTCAAGTTCTTGAGGAGGAGACCCATTGCTGAGGATACCATATACTTGAATTACAAACATGAAAAAATGTAAGAAGATGCTAATCAGAAAGATTCATCCCTATTGGCTGGCTGTCATGGTGCTAGAAGGTGATATGAATGCTATGGGAGGAAAAAAGTAATTATTAATCTCAGCCAGCTCTGATCCCTGCCAGCTACAACAACCACTCATCTGGAGAGATATGCCCACTAAAGAACAGTGGCGTGAAGGCTACCAAACATTTAAGAAAAAACAATTCACATAGGATATCCATTTTTTTCTAATTATATATAAGGCCCACTCCAGGAGATAAAGCCCATAACTGGAACCATGAACTGAGCTTTCCCCCACCCCCCTAAAAACATACAAATATCTATCTATAAACCTTAAATGAGAACCTATACTATTTATTATTCTACTAAAATAGACAAGGTATTAAGATTACCCCTAACAACTTATTTCTACACCCACATATCAGTACACCTTTTAACTCACATCAAAGTAGCATCTACTTTCAGTAGATGGCAATCAACACAGACTCACAAAAAGTCAATATGAAGAGAATAAGAAACTACTAGTGTCCAGCCTAAAATAGGAAGTCTATATCACAACCCTGTAGTAGTGGAGTTTCTTGGTCCCGGGCAGCCAGAAGCCCAGACCCTTTAGCAGCCCACTGCCGCTGCTCAGGCCCCCAGAAATGACTCAGATGCTTATATTAACTTTATGCTGTTTGGCCTAAGGCTCAGGCACATTGCTAGCTAGCTCTTACATCTTAAATGAACCCATTTCTATTAATCTGTCTGCCACGTGGCCCATGGCTCACCTGTGCTCCTTATATGTTGCTCCCTGGGCAACTTGCTGGGTCTGCCTGTGACTCTGCCCTTCTTCTCCTACCTATGCTCAGATTTCTCCTCCTACTTCTTCTATGGTGCCTGTCATGGCCCAAAACAGCTCCTTTATTTAAAGATTGATATTCACAGCATACAGAAAAGCATTCCCTCCAGGAGCCCGGGACCCTGGATAAGCGTTTTCAGACCTTATCAGCTGACACCTGAATCCCACCACACAACCCTTTCCCCCGAAGACTCTAGGATATTTACTGAAGAAGTTATAGAAAGGTTGTAAAACCCAGAGGTGGTAAACAATGTCAAGGAAACTGTTTTATGACCAGGTTAGCTGCACATCTGAACCCACAGTAACTCTGATCACATGCACAAAACCTGTGAAAGTTCAAGCCACAGAAAATCCCAGTATGAAGGTGACGAGGCGAGTATGAGGTCCCCTAGGCATTTAATAGCTACTAAAAGAAATAAAATTGGATTTCTTCAGAAGTGCAAGCACTGGCAATTCATTCATACTTCAGGGAAGGCCCCACACCAAAGGTTATTTGGACGTTGTAAATTTAAATTGTAAATTGGAGTTGGTGAAGAGAGAGAGAGAGAGAGAGAGAGAGAGAGAGAGAGAGAGAGAGAGAGAGAGAGAGAGAGAGAGAGAGGGAGGGAGAGAGAAAGAGAGAGAGAGAGAGAGAACATGAAGTTGATTGGGAAGAGAGATGAGGAGATGAATATGGTCAAGATACATTGATGGAATTCTCAAAGAGGTGATAAAAACATTATGTTTTAAACAGAAGGTCTAAAGCAATAGCTCCATGGTTAAGAGCACTGGTTGTTCTTCCAGAAAACCCAGTTTCGATTCCCGATACTCCCATATGACAGTTGACAGCCATAGATAACTCCAGTTTCAAGAGATCTGGTATTCTCTTCTGGCCTGTGTAGGTACTTCATACATGTGATGGCCAAATAGACATTCTAGTAAAACACCCACATACATAAAATAAATAATTTTTTAAATGAAAAGAAAATATAGAGAAGAAGACATCGCTTTTGCACGGTTCCTTCTGTCTTTGGTAGGCGTCATCTATCACATCATCTGAAACTAGATTTATGTGCTCTATAAAATACAAGAAAAGATGAGGGAATACAGAGGTTGAAAGAGATGAACATTTTCAACTTTCATTCAAATCCCACAATAAGAATCTATTTAAATTTTCTAGTTAGTTGGGGTAGAATGTAAATTATACTTTCATAGAAATATATTCATTTATTTCTTGCATTCAAGGTATTCTCCTGTGATTATGTTTAACATCTATTGGACTCATAGATTTATAGCCACGTTTTTCCTGTTTTAATATTAAAAGTCATCTGTTATTTTTCTGTATAATTTTTCCAAGCTAATTCTTTATTAGCACTACGTAGGAACAAATGAGTTTGTTCTTTTAATCCTATTCACTTCTCCTAGGAACTACAAATGCTTTTCTTTCTTTTGATTTTGTTTCTGTCATACAGGGTATTATGTAGCCCAAGTTATCATCCTTAAATTTCTGATCCTTCCACTTCGATTTCCCAAGTGCTTTGATTACAGGAATACAAGACCATACCTTATTTATATGGTGCTATGGACCAAACACAGGCTTTGTGTTATGCCAAGTGAGCATGCTACCAACTCGGCTACATCCCCAGCCATCATCTCACTATTTGGCTTTATTGTGCTTTGGTATTCCCTATTTGTTTATCTCTATGGGATTTTACATGCCGTTCTATAACTTATGCTGGTCACATAGCTCATCATTTTATAATTTTTATTATTTTTTAAATATAAGTATTTAGTAATATAAAATTTCTTGAAAACCACTTTAAGAACCAGACTTTGTGGCATATATCTGTATTTCTAGCCTTGGAAAACTAAGGCTGGAAGGTGATGAGTTTGAGGACAGACAAGGCTAAAGAGTGCGCTTAAGGGCAGTGTGAACATGTCAGACCCTCACTAAAACAAGTCACTTTAACTCTACCCTATAATTTTTATTCATAAAAGTTTAAGAACTTTATTTACCTTTTAAGTGTCATTGAATTATTTTATTTTAGTTTCTAAATATATGAAGATGCTTTAGGGTATCTTTTAAAGGTATAACTACTTTACTGTTATTGCAGGAATAATAAGAAATCATAAGACATTCTTCATATTTTTAAATATGCAAAATAATATTATTCAGGACTTAAAATGGATGTCATTGCTCAGCTTGTATTATACTTATGATTCAGGACAGGACCCTAGTTCATATGTTGGTGAAATCATATCCACCACCTCAAAATTGTGTTACTTCTGTGAATTCTTTAGCCCCAGCTTACCCAAATGAAACTCATGTTACTTTTCTCCAACTTGGTTC